>CM053505.1:20649464-21249464 GCA_028627145.1 Eidolon dupreanum
GGCTAGTGTATAAAATAAATCGTGGATGACAGAAATCAAGTAACTTGAAACCATTGCGATGGGACAAGCTAGAAAAAGAAGAAAGTCATGCTTTCTTGTTTCCCCAAATGTCCTGGAATAATGGTGTTTTTCTGTGTTTCTCTACTAAAACACATTCTGCTATTATTGAACACAATAAGCAGCAGAACACTAATATCCACTAATACCCTATAGCTGTTGTTTAAATTATCCACTTGGGTGCAGAGAGGAAAATTAAAAAATAGCCCAGTGAGCATGTGCATTTAAAAAAAAAAAGTAACATTTTTAGCCCGTCTTAATTGAAGAGTCTTCTAAAAGAGAGGCAGTAAAATCTTTAAGGCTCCAATTCCAATGTTCCTAAAAGATAAAAGAAGCAGAAGTAGAGAGAGTAAATCTGGCTTGCACATTCAACAGAGCTCCAGGATGTCAAAGCTTGCTGGGAATCAACAGAGCTTTCCATAGACACAGACTACAAGGATCATAGACTCATGCTGGGTTATTTAAACACTCTGATTTTATATCTTCTTCCTTCAATTTTGCTATTTTGACCTTTAAGTGAAGAGTCAAACAATCAAGTAAGAATCAAACAAATAATGCCAACTCTTTGAAAATTAAAAATGGGACAGCTAAAACCAAGAAAGTAAACATCAGAATATAATGTTTGAGATTAAAGAGAATTATCCAATTCCCACGTTTGGTATTTACTGCTGTTCTTTTTATTCTTTTTTTTTTTTTTTTGATTGAGGTAACATTGGTTGATAACATTATATAAATTTTAGGTATATAACATTATGATTCAACATCTGCATATTCTATTGTGTTCTCACCACTCTGAGTCTAGTTTCCATCTGTCACCATATATTTGACTCCATTTACCCAATTTGCCCTCTCTCAACCCCTGTTCCTTTTATTCTAATATGTAGTAATGCAATCTCATTTAGAGAATGGAAGCATAATATGAGTTCATGATATCTACACTTGTGATGTCTCAGCCAAACTAATTTCAAGATTCAAAATCTACACAAAACAACTTTAGCCTAAAGATTTTTGCAGTGCAGGGTTCTTTACATGAATCTAAACTAGAAACAAATGAAGCAGATAATAATCCATAGCCATTTCAGGAAAGAGGCACTATCAGAAATAGTTATTCTCTAAGTGCTTATTCTCTAAGCACTGCCATTAGTTGATTGTAGATAGCAACTCAGTTGTGTGTGTCAGTTCAGATACATTTAATCAGTGAAATCAAGAGAAGAAATAAAATCTACTGAGTTTTCTTTTCCTAATGGTTAAAAGTTATTTCAAACTCTTAGACCTAGAAAAATAAACCCTGAAGTTTTATTTTAAAAAAACTCTCTTAGATGTCCGCACTTACATGATATATCATGTATTTTCAAAACTTAATTTAATTAACACTTTGCAGTAAGCCGTTTTTTGTTGTTGTTGTTGTTGTTGTTGTTGTTGTTGTTGTTGTTTGAAAAGGATGCCAACTAGTGAATTAAATAAAAGAAGAACTGAATGATTCAAGAATGAAAGCAGGGAAAATCGCAAAGGTTAGAGTGATATATTGAAAAGGTTGAAGAAGTCTAGAATTAGCAGCTGAAAGGATGAGTTATTGATTCAAGTCCAGCTTTAGTCGATTCCTTAGTGATGATTTGCTACAAATTGGAAGAAGATGCTCAGAATGAAATCAAGTACCAGTACTCAAATGGTCCACAAAAGATTTGAGTTGATTATTTACTTGTTTGATTTCTTTTGTGTTTGGTAAAGAATTTTACTTTCAACTTCCAGACTAGGATTTTCAAAAGTTATTAAGATTCAGAACTGATAATCATCATGCTGATCTAGCTCTTTGTGTAAAAGAAACCAGTCTCTTCTATATTTTCCCTTCTATATGAGGACTACTATTTATTTTATTACTTTTTGGACAACCAATAGTATTTATCAAATATTTGTTTCAGGTCATGTATATGTCAGATATCTGTTAGTCTCAAAACTATTCTCTTAGAAGTAAATTACACATTTTTGGAAAAGAGGACACGTTAGTCATCCACAGCCCCTGTATTGGCTTCAAAACTCCTGTACAGTGTTTGATTCCATTCCCTCTCAGATGGCAGAGTTTGGGGAGCTCTTTGGTATTCTCTAAGACACAAAGTACATTTCTCCATTGACATTCTTCCCCATTAAAATTTAAAGTAAAAATAAAATAACAATAACATTAAAATGCTATCTAAAATTTTCATGGGCAATAAGAGAGTTATAATTGCTTTGCAAACTACAGGTAGCTTTGAAAAGTAGTTGTGAAGCCAGATATCCTGCATTCAGGTCTCAGCTCAACCTCTTACAACCTTCATGATCTTGCTTTATCTGTCTAGTTTTATTATTCATAAAATGAGGTCGAAGACAATAATTCCACTACAGATTGTGGTGACAATGCATTGAAAAAATTCTTAGGCCAGTATCTGTTACATTTAGAAATGCTCGAAAAATAATTAACCATTGTTGTTCTTTAAAATTATTATTTAGGCATGCTATGAAGATGAAATGGAGTGAAAAATAACATTATGTGCAAAATCACACCTTCTACAGCTTTATATTTATGTTCATGAAAAGTGGAGTAGTAAAATCCAAGCCAAAAAATTAACATAAATGCCAGCAATTTTGCATTGCCATTACATCTATCTTTTAAGTCTGGGTAGATTCTGCTTAATTCAAGCAATCTAGTAATTCAAATATTTATTGATTTTGAAATTTAATTAATTTGACTTGTCTAAGAATATGCTATCATATCTTAGCATAGTGTAAGTTGACTGAAGCCTAATGTACAACCTTTCTGGATGCAGAAGGATGAAACTGAACAGATACCTCTGTGGTGAAGTGAGGAGGTATGATCAGCTGCGCAAATATGGAAAGAAACAAAAGAGAAACAAAAATCAATACTTTTGTTTGAGTCAGCATCTTTGTGTACTGAGTATAGGCAGGGTAAATATTCATGTGATTAATGTTTCGCTTTGCACACATTCTTCATTCTCAGCATGCCTGCTCAGTGAGTATTGGTAAAGCAGACTTTGGTAAATAGTCTTTAGTGGTACTCACAGCACAATGACCACATGGAATTGCTGGATGTATAAATGGAAGTCAGGATTAAATTTTTATAGCTGATTTAGAACCCTCAATGTTAGAAATATGCCTTTCATTTAGAAGCCCATAGTGTATTGTCTATCCCATGATACATATCAAAGCACTAAACTAAATTGTAGATTTGATAATGTCAAAATAAATGAACTGATTCCAAGCACAGATGTAAGACATGCTTTTTTACTGTGTAATGAAATTCTCCTTATCCTCCTATCACATACACATTCAGGATGCAAATGTAATCAGCTGAAATAACTTAAGCCTGTATGGTATAAAATTAAGTTATCCTTTTAGAAATTGTGAAAGAAGCCAAAACTCCATCAGAACATAATGAGAGCTAGAGTATCTGCTGTAATCAAAATGTTACAATGAGCATAATATAAAATTAATATCAAGATTGACAAAATGAGTGATATATGTTTGAAAGGTCAATTATTTTTTACTAATGCATTTTGCCAGATAACTTTCCAAAATATAAAATTACAATTTAACAGTATAATTCAATCTTTGTAAAATATAGCACTTGATACTCAATAAATTCTCATAATTATCATGATATACAAAGAAAAATTAAATTTTATATTTATATCAGGATAACACACACACACACACACACACACACACACACACACACACACACATATATATATATATATATATATATATATATATATATATATATATATATATGGTTTACCTACAGTAAATATTTTTATCTCACGCTGGCCCTCCCTCTGAAACCTCAAATGTTACCGGGTTATTAGTAAGTAAGCCCTTCAGGAGTATAAATTAATTTCACTGTTAGCCATAGCAAAAATAAATAAATAAATAAATAAATAAATAAATAGCCAAACGACCAAATAAATTGAATTCCATATACTCTTGCAACTTAGCAAAATATGAAAAAAAAAGTTCTGTGTTGTGTGTGTGTGTTTGTATCTTTCTCTGTCTCTGTCTTTATCTCCCTTTCTCCATCACTCTTTCTATCTTTACACATAAGGACCCATTTATTTAACTGGAAAAAAGATAAATTACTACATAAACTTATATTTTATTCTAGTTCTACCACTTACCAACCATGTGGTTTAAGTATTTTAACCTCTCTGGCCTCAAGTTTTTCTTCTAAAATCATATGTGAAAGGACTATGGTGAGGATTAACTGAGGTAGTATATAACCAATCAGTAATTCAATCAAAACTCCTTCATTTTTGCTCCAAATTAATTTAAATTCACTGTAAATATATCTTCCATGATTTCAAGAAAAGAAATACATATCGCTGGCAAGAATTTAACTACAGCAAACTACTGGATCAGTGAAATGAGATATATTTAAGATTTTAAATGCAGGAAATTTTTGAACCTTTAGAAATATTTCATTAAAAACAAGTATCAAGAAGTAATGTCAAAAAGATGGTAGAGTAGGCACCCCAGACTCACTCCTCTCACAAACATACCAAATCAGCAGCAATTCATAAACAAATCCCTTTTGTGAGAAATCCAGAAACTAATTGAAAGGCTCCTACATTCCAGGTGAGTGCAAAACCAGACACTCGAAAGCCATAGGGAGATTCAGGACACCTACTCACTAGAATCCCTTCCCCTGGCATATTACCATACAATCAGGAAGAGACCCATTATCTCCCAGCTGCACGCAGGAGAGGAAAGGGCTTGGTTCACCAACTTTTCTCAGAGGGTTCCCAAGGAGACTGGCTTCTGTCTTGTCAGTCTTGGAACTATGATGGATCCAGCACAGTCTAGTCACCTGGGGTAAAATGCAGATGAAAGCCGGGGCTGGTAGATGTCATAGATCTTCCCCTTTGCTCCATAGAGTAAGCAGATGAAACATCTCAGGTCTCAGCTTCCCCCTGGGGAGAATAAAAGTTAATCCATATATCCTGTGTCCCAATTTCTCCAAGGCTGTCCAAAGAACTGGCATCTGACTTGCACCTTAGATATGGCATCTGAACTGGCATCTTGGAGTTCTTATAGGTATGGTACAGTTTAGCCACCTAGAGAGAACACATGTGGTGGTTTGGACAGGTAAATGCTATAGGTCCCCCAAACCTGAATCAGCACAGAGGGAACAGATAAAACCAGAGCTTCTTCTTGGGAAGGGAAAAATTTGGGAGCGGCCACCAGAATCTCTGGCTAGGCTGATAGGTGGAGATTTTCTCCTGTTTGAGGCCAGTCCCTGAATGCTGGGACAGGTGCCTGCTTTGCCTTATGTGCAGACACCAACACAGAAAGTCAAAGAAATTGAAGAATCAGGCAAAGATGTTCAAAACAAAGGAATAACTTAAATCTCCCAAAATCAACCCCCCAAAACTTATATGACTTATGTGATAGAGAATTCAAAATAACTGTCATAAAGATGCTCACTAAGGTCGAGAAAAATGCATGAACATTGTAAAAATTTCAACAAAGATATAGAAAATATTAAAATGTACCAAAGAGAAATCATGGGAACTGAAGAACATGATAACTGCACTGAAAAATTCACTAGAGTGGTTGAATAGCAGACTAAATCAAGCATAAGAAAAGATCAGGTAAATCAAAGGCAGGTTACTAGAAATAATTCTGTCAGTCATAGGAGCAAAAACAAAATGGAATAAAAAAGAGTGAAGAATGCTTAAGATATTTATGGAACCTAATTAAACAGAGCAATATTTATATAAAGGAGTCCCAGAGGGAGAAGAGAGATAAAAATTGACTAGAAAGCTCCCAAATCTGGCTAAGAAAATAGACATCCAGATCCAAGAATCCCAAAAAACACCAAGTAATATGAATCTAAAAAATCTACACCATGACACATTATAGTCAAATTTTCAAAAGTCAAAGACAAAATGAGAATTGTCAAAGAAGCAATTAAAAAAGCAACTTGTCACATATAAGGAACCTCTCATAAAACCATGAGCTGAATTTTCAACAGAAATCTTGCAAGCCACCAGGGAGTGGGATCATATATTCAATGTGCTTGAAGAAGAAACACTATCAACAAGAATACTATATCTGACAAAAGTGTCCTTCAAAAATGAAGGTGAGATAGAGACTTTCCCACACAAACAAAATCTGTGGGTGTTCAATACCATTAGACCCACCTTATGAGAAATGGTTAAGGAAGTTCCCAAGCTGAAATGAAAGGACACTAAGCAACAGTATGTTAACATAAAAAGAGTATGAAATTCATTGACTAAAGTAAATACATAGACAAATACAGAATACTATATTACTGTAATTATGAGTTAATCACTTTTAATTCCAATATAAAAGTTAAAACAAAAAGTATTAAACACTACTATAACTAAAAATGTGTTAAAGATAAACAATAGGAATAGTTGTAAATTGTAACAATAGTTGTAAAAGACATAGGAGGAGGAGCAAAATGTAGAACTTTTGTACATGATTGAACTTGAACTTAAGCTTTCTTTCAGCTTAAAATACACTATTATAACTGTAAGATATTTTATGTAAGCCCCAAGGCACACACAAAAATACCCATAGAAGTTACAACAACAACAACAACAACAACAACAACAAACAGAATATCAAAGCATATCAATACAAAAATGAACAAAACAGAAGGGAAGACAGAAAGAGGTCGATTAACTGGCTCTAGTATCTGCTAGGGACCAAGAAAGGAGAAAATGGGGCAGAGAAAGGAGAGAGAGGCAGAACAGTTAGTGTTGTTTAGAAGTTGGGTAGAATGTGGGCAGGGAATCAGGAAAGGCTAGGAAAAAAAAAACTAGTCTTTTAGGACCCTAGACTAAAGATAATGACTCAAGTCAAAGTCACATGACTGGGAGACTAATGAAACAACTGATTACTAATATGGTCAGAAATAAAATATATCCACTTCATTTGGAACCCACCTATAATGATCATGACTAGCATATATATTTTCAACATTTTATATTTCATATTTTATATTTGGAAGGAGAAGCATATAAGAGAAACTTCAAATTGTTTTTAAACTTTAGAAACTTGCAAACTTGTTAATAATTCAAATGATAATATTCTGGGGTGACCCAAAATCTTAAGTGATAAATAGTCCAGTAGCAGCAAGTCACTTGACTTTTTTAATGTACTTGCTGTTAATCCCCTGTTAACATCCAGGACAAAATTTCCAGGATTATTGTTGATTTCTCATAATTTTAAGATTTCAGGTGTAAGATTAACCAGGAAAATGATCTAAGTGGCCTATCTGAGAGAAAAGCAAACCTAGGTAACCTGCTTACTCAATTACAATTCTTTAAACTTGATGACTTTTTTGAGTTTTAAAATAAAAATAATCATGTATAACCTAAAAGCATTTTGCTCAATTCGGTCATCCCTGGTTCTCTATTTTTGAAACCAAATGTTATTCCATATTGGATATTGAAAAATATATCAGTGTTTACCTATGTTTTAATAACTTAAATGCAACCAAAGAAGCTAATATAGTCTAGAAATAATAACAAAAATTAATAAACATACAAAGTTTTCATTTGTAGCATTAACAGATTCAAATTAAAGAGAAGTAAATGCCAAAAATATGTCTGGTATTTATATGAAAAGTATAGTCAAAAGGATTCATAATTCTAAATCAGTCACAATTTCTAATGCCTTTGATGTATAACAACCAAATTGCCAGCCTGCATTATCTTTCTATAAGCTTGAACTATAATATGATAACAAAATAATTTTATCTATGTACACTTTTGCTTATCTCTCTTTTTACTGTCTCCTGTTCTAATACAAACTACAGTGATCAAGATTAAAATATTGAGATGTTGAACCTGTAATAAAAATAAGGGAATTATCACCACACGATTATTGGTGATTTTGCCATATTTTGTCCTTCTGACAGAGGGAAATTAGTATTATGTGCTGAATAGAATTCAATTTCTTTATTCAAATTGTATAATTCAAATCAAGGGCCATTTTCTTGATTATTACATATATATGTAGTGATTCACCTTATGATAAAGAAAACACTGTATCTCAGTGTTGTGATTATGGATTAGACATTTAACTACTCTCTCTAAATCATGAATTTGCTTTTTACTATATATATTTTTTTAACTGAAAAATTTAATGGACATAATCTAAATTTTATTAATTGTATTAAATAGAGCATTAAAATCATGATATCTTTTTTTGGATTAGCATCTGCTTGGTATATTATACAGAAAGCAAATTTCCCAAATTTTCTCACAGGCGATACAATAGAAAAATATTAGCAAAATATTACCCAGCTACATTTCTATGCTACTGTGAAGGAAAATATTCAAATATCATTGAGAAGAAAACTTGATGCAAAACTCAGTGGGTTTTTCACTGTACTTAGTGATTTATATTCCAACTCAGAACCCAAAGATTTCAATCTTTTCTCTTGCCTAGATCAGTTTCAAACATAGCTAGTGATTAACTGAAATGAGAAGTTAAATATATATGTGACGATCTTATGTTTGTTTTAAAAAATATCATATTACAGACACATGCCTTGGATTTGGTTATGAGTAAATAAGGGAAAATGTATAAATATTTGGATGAACCATTTCCCTATTTCAATTTAATGTGATGATGACATGTGACTCACCTTACTACTATAAAAACACTTTTAGAGGAAGAAAAAGGAAGTTGGTCATAATTTCTTAATCAATTTGATCACTTCTCTACATTTTTATGTATGCCCATTAAATTGACTTTTTCAACTATAACAAGCATTTAAATTTCACGTTGAGGCAGGTTAAGGCAAGTTAATCACTTCACATGGTGCAGAGCTAACTCCATTTATGTTTGTTTTCAGCAAGAAGTTTTTCAGATATCTATTATTTCGCACACTGACTTTTTGATAAATTTTCTCCCCCACCTTACTTTCCTCTCATTCTTACTTTATGTCTATTAGTCATCCAAACTCAACTGCCATGTAAAAGTTAAATCAAATTAGGTTTCAAATGACAGCAAAACATAAATTGAGAAAATTAAACACATTTACTTAGTGATTCAAAAACTAATCTCTAAAATTCTCCAATTTTTTGACAGGCTGTTGAGTATTAAAATCCTGTTGTCAAAACAGGATTTTCAGGCCAATCTTCTGAGCAATGCCTTAAGTAATTCTTAAAATTAGTACTTTGACTTTTATCTCCTTTCACCACCAGGTTTCCTGGTACTAGATCTTATACAAATTGGGGAAAAATATAACAATTGGAAGAATGAGCAACAATCAGTCTATACAATTAGAAATTTTCTGCAAATTTCTAATACAATATCCAGTTGTTCTTGATAATAAGAATGAGAACTAAGCTCTATACTCACCAGTCTTATTTCATTAATGTGCAAAGTGGTTTCGATGTGTAAGGAAACCTGTGGCTTCAAATCAGTACTAACTGGTGCTTACAATATAGCCAGTTTTTTCTCCCTTGGAGCTTGGAAAGATAAATAAGGCATGCTATCTGACTTATTAGTAGGGGCTAGAATGAGTTTGGACAACAGGTTGGAGGACAGAATAAGAAGAGTATCACAGACCATGTTATGGTACTTTTATGTCTCTGAGGACAGTAAAGTGGCCTCGAGATTTTATTTGCTTTTCTGTTTGTTCATTCATTTTTTAAATAGACGTGACATGTTCAGATATATCTATGCCAAAAAAATCTTTCTAGCAGATAGCTAGAAAATGAACTGCAGTGAGAAGAGAATGTAAACACAGAGACTAGTTATAATTCTTATGGCATGATAACCCAGGCAACATAATAAGGGACTGAGCTAAGGCACTGACAGTAAGAACAGAGAGAAAGCAAGAGCTTACAGAGGTATCAGGGAGGATAGACACAAAGTGGCAAAAGTCTGTGTTTGGAAGGGTAAGTGACAAGGGGAAGGAGGTGCTATACGTTGTCCACAGGGCATGTAGGTAGCCCATTGGTAGATTGTTAAATTAATTTGGTAAGTGAAATCGAGGGTCTTTATAACTTGATTAATTTTACTTTTAAATTCTGGCTCTAGAAACCATCTGTCTCTCTCTCTCCCTCCATGCCCCTCAGAGACCTAGCCTTTTTCTCTGGATAGTCAGCAGACAGCCCTCACTAATGGACACACAATTGGGACCTCTGGCAGGTTAAAGATAACATCTTGACCTAAGTTATGTTTCAGCTCCTGAGCCCTAAGGTGGAATGACCCCCTGACTACTTTCCCATGAGACCAGACAGAAGGATGCTGGAAAAGACCTCAGAACTGTCCTCAAGACCTGAAGAAATGATTCATTACCCTAACCTCACCTCCGACCAATCGGCTCCCAGCATGACCCCGATCCCCTAATCTGCAGTGTCTTGAGATTTTGCCCACACAGTCTATAACCTACATGCCATCTGCAAGTTCAGGCTTTTGAACATGAGCTTCCTGTTCTCCTGGAAGGCGTCATTCATCAATATTTCTTCACTGCAATTCTCAGTGTTTATTGTTTGGCTCTGCTAGCGCTGGGTGGATGAACTCTTTCTGTTCTATAACAAAATGGCAACTCCGAAGGGGCTTAACTGCATGCAGTTCAATGACCCCGGGCCGCCAGCGGTGGTGGTCGCTCCAAGTTCTCTCCAAGCTGCCACCTGGACTGATAGTTCAAGGGATGGACTTGCAGTGCTCACTGCCAACTGGGTGTAGCTGACCTACAGTTGACCTTCATTTTGCAGTGAGAGAAATTGTGTACTTGGTTTTGGAGACATCTACTGGTGAGTAACCTCGCGAGTGATAACCTGAGAGACAATCCGCTATTCTGGTTGGGTCCTTGAAGGACTTCATTTAGTTTGGTTTAGGACTCCCCCTATTGATCATTTTAGGGAAGGGACCTTGAGAGATCACAATTAGCAACTAGGATTGATTACTGAAACTATGTTATTTGTTGAGCTTCTGTCTCACCTCCAGGAAAGGGCGAGGCCTGGGCAATTCTGACCCCCTCCCAGCGGGCTTTGAAGAAGCGGGCAGAGGAAGCTTCACCTGGCCTAACTCGCTGTTTGTCTCATCTCAACTCTACTAAGCAGACCTCATGTTCGCCATCTTTTAGGGGCTAAACTCAGGGTTCCAGGCGTAGCAGAAACTTTGGGCCACCCAACCCTATGGTCTTGTCTGTTGTGTCTGACTCGTCCCTGGGCAGACTTTAGAAGGATATACGGTCTGAAAATACAATTTTTGAAAGAATCGAGGATAGCAGTTTTGTCCTAAAAAAGGTTGGTAAACTCTGAATGGATTACAAGGGATAAAACTAAGAGAGACTAAGGAAAGTTGTAGATTTGTGGAAAAAGGAAATTTTACGTATGGTTAAGCTGAATAAGATTAAAATAAATTTAATAGAGTAAGTTAAGTACCAAAAGTAAGCTAATACAGAATTAGAGTTTGGTTCTCAGACTGTCAAATGAAAAAGGTTTTCCTATATTGTTTTGATATTACGAGAAGTTTTATATCTAGAAAGCAAGGATCCCACATTTTATTAAAATAGTTTTATGTGTCTTATATTATCTTAATCTAGTACTTGATTACTCAAGAAAACAATTTTCTCAATCCTAAGAACTAAGGTTTTGATAATAATAGGTACCTTGTATTTATGTTTGACATCTTTTACTTGCACTTTGAGCAATGGATAATTTAATATTGTTTCATAATGATATATAATCCTTTTGGACAAGCATGTGTGACAAAATTCCCAGGGTTCAAAATGTAAAAAATACTTTTCCTTAACCTAGAAACAGCTTTGGGTTATTTCAGTGGGGCCCTGAAATGCCTCAAAGATATGTTCTCTCTCTTTAAAAAAGAGAAATTTTAAATTAATTAGGCCTATTTGATATACTAAAATCAGATGGGAAGCTTTGTCAAATAAAGAAGTAATAATGATCTATTTGTATGCATATATTCTTATTACTAAAAATGAATTTTCAGATTATAATCTCCAGGAATCTGTAGTGTCCTGATATATTTTCATTTGAAATTCTAGTTAGTCTCTTAAAACTTTATGTTGCAGAGAAAAGCAAATTTCTTTGTCAACTGTATTATAGTCAGATCTATAACAATGCCTTTTTTAAGTTTTTGTCATTTACAGTCTGTCATTATTTACTCTGATATTATTGCAAATATGTTTCTTCAGAAAGATAAAGAGGACTCTGGCTCATTTCAAAATACTGGCTTCTGAGAATAAATTTTCAGATCATACCTTTAAAATGGATGAAGATTTATAGAACTCTAAGGAATAACTGTATTCGTGAAATGCTGGTAAGTGATCAAGATAAATAAGAATTGATTATATGGCACTGGGTGAACAGAGGATGATTGTAATGTTTATGAATTTTTGTTTAAAATATTGCTGATTTTTTTCTTTTGTTTTCCAGATAAAAGGAAACTTGTTTCTCTTAAATTACCTATGGCTTAGCAATTTGGTAAATTATACCTTTGTAAACAGAATTGAAACACTTATTTTTTTCTCCCTACTTGATCCCTCCAGAATTCAGAAACTCTTAATGAGTATTTTTATTTTTGTGGCAATGTGATCATTTGCTTAAGTTTAATAAGAATCTATTCCTTTTATAATAGGACATAACTGGAAACTGGTTTTCACTACCAAGTCTTTGAATGGAATGTCATGCTCAAGAGAAATGCAGAGACTTGGATATGACCAGAGAGCTTAAAGGAATTAAGATTGATTTATGGAAGCCAATAAAAACCCTTGGAAATATTGGCCTGGTATCTTGCTTAAATGGTTCCCAACAGCCTTCCCATATGAGTAAAGAATGTTACTTCTTGGCAGGTGCAGGAACCTCAAGATATTTTGGGGACCTTAAGAAGAGAGGAACTCACCCAAAACCTGTAGGTACCACAAAAAACATATGATGGCAAGTCCTTGCCTTGACTTTTCTGGCCTTGCAAGGCCTTTTAAGTTCAATCTGAAGATTCTTTATGAAAGATTCCAGCAAAGCAGATTTAAAAGTGCCTATGTGGTTAATTAATATTCCATCTGGACTTATACAAATAATCATGCCAAATTTATTGAAACTATACTTATCTTGCAAATAAATTAGTGTTAATTTGACTCTTTTTGATAAAAATAGGGATTAGAAAGAGAAAAAATGTTTCAATAGAAACTATAACATGCATTTGTGGATATTAGATTCTAATGCTGTTCATTATCATTTGGGCTTTGTTTTTTACTTGTAAACTGAAATGGATCCTGAATTCTTCTGGTTTCCTCCAATATTTGCCTATGACTCTCCAAACATGTTTCCAATTTTTCTCCCATCCTTTGACTAGGAATCTGTGAGAACTAAAACTGCCTTTTTCCAAAGCAAGCTAAAGATAGACAACTTAATATAAAATGCAGAAAATCACCACAACAGCTCATGCTTAAATAATCTCAGTGACTGATGTTGAGTTCATCTGAACATCTGATGACATCATCAGACATTTCAAACTACAAAAGATGCTTCAAATTTTACATTTAGAATTCTTGACTGACAGCCTTGCAAACTCAGAAGCTGGTTTATAATTTGAAGAAGCTAAGTGAAATAAAATACCCAAGAGGAAATTCTGCAGAGACATAATGATCCAGTAGTACATTTAAGTTAATGTCCACCTCGTAGATGGAGGCACGAATCTAAAGTTCAAGAGGGGTTCCAGCTTGAGCTACACTCTAGATACAAAATAAAATATGTTTGGTCCAAAATGTATACTTAAAACACTCATGATTATAACTCAGTTATAATTCTATTTATATTTTCATTATAAATTTTAAAAACGGCTTTGCAAAAGAAAAAGTTACATTTAAGTTTTTTTTTTAATGTGCATTGCAATTGTGAAATAAAATGAACTATATACTTCAGAGTTCTGATACAAATTACTTCTTCTCAGAAACACAGAGTCTACAGCTAGAATAGAGCAATTCCCTCTGAAATAAATCCAGAACCTAGCTGAGCACCTCCTACACATCTGGCAAATGATAAAATACCCACATCACCCACATTGAAACAAGGAGAAGAGGCAGAGACACTCACCATAAAAACCACTCCCAGCATAGTGCCATACAGTCCAGAGGAAACTCCCAACTCCCAGCTTCTCCCTGAGGAGCAAAGAAGAGTTTGGAGCCCACATCTAGTGCTCCAACTTTTAAAATCCCATCTGAGGGACAGGCCGCCAAAACACCTAGCTCCGAAGGCCAAATTGTGGGCATGTACCCTGGAGACCCACAAGACTAGAGCAAACAAAGAAACCGTTCATAAAGAGCTCCAGAGGTTTTGCAGTGGCTTTCCCCCAACACACACACAAGGCTCAAAGCAGAGGGAACAAGCAAAAACGCCCAGAAAGAGACCTATTTGCATACCTTAAAAGCTACTGCCTGAGGGACAGGCTTCTAATTTAACCAGCCTTCTAGAGGGTAACTGAGATAGTCCCCAGAGACCTGGGAAGCCACCTCTACCTTCTCCTTTGAGCCTCCCCCAAATTGCCAATATCTCCCTAGAAGGAGCTTGCACACATATCTGGGCGCTCCAGCTTTTGCGCCTGCTACCTAAAGAATGGACTCCTAAATCCGACTGGCTCTTATAGCCAATATGGCTTGTATTCAAGACTCTCACAGAACTGTAGCAAACAAAGAAACAGTTCTTAATCAATGAGCTATCCCCTCAGTGCTCAGCACAGATGGGGCAGAAACACCAAGAGGCCTATTTGCATACCTTTAAAACTGCTACCTGTGAGTCAGGCTTCTAATTCAACACATACCTAGAAGCTGACAGTGACACTCCCCAGAAACCAGGGAGGGCTGTGGACATCTCCCGTGTCCTCTCTCTCTTGCCCATTCCAAGGAGCTTCTACACAGGTCTGGTGCCACAGCTTTTGTGGAGAATTACCCAGAAGTGGGACTACTGAGCAAAATGAGCCAGTGACAAAAAGTAACAGAGTAAACAGTCAATAAATAATACATGATTTCCATTTATATGAGGTGTCTAAAGCAGTCAAAGATGTAAAAGCAGAGAGTAGAATTGTGGTTGACAGGGGAAATGGGAAATGTGTTAAATTTCAGTTATACCTGATGAATACATTCTAGAAATCTGCTATATAACATTGTGCCTATAGTTAATAATGTATCATGCACTTAGAAATTTGTTAAGAAGGTAGATCTTACGTTTTCACTACAATAAAAAATGAAAATGAAATACACCTGCTTGCAAAAGACTGATAGTTTAATTGATTAAAATACTATTGAATCATATTTTCTTCAAGAAATGTGATTAAAGAAATGAGAGCAACATTTCAACCCACACTGAGATTAAGGGTATAAACTTTAAAGCATCTCAATTCCTGATTGGATTAATGTGATTTGGACTGCTGGCTTACCTCTCTTAGCTGACTGGTCCATTGCACTATTATCTATTTGTTTGGTTGGTTGGTTGGTTGGTTTTCTGGCATGAAAAGAAACTGTAGGTCACAAGTTACTTCTGGTATTGTAGTTGGTTGTGGTATTTCAATAATTAATCTTAGTAAATATCTCAACTCTAAACCCATATCAGGCAGCAAATGAACACTAGAGGAGACACATCTATACAATCTTCTCACTAATCTAGTTTTAATAATAATTTTGATATAAAATATACAAAATTGTTAGAATTATATGGTTTACAGTACATTGTTGATAACTGTACTGGGACATATTTAGTGCTTATTTTGGTGGAATTTTGAACATATTTTTTAATTTTATGGTAAGATTACTTCATCTATTCTTATTTAAGGAAATTTTGCATACTTAGCATTAACACTTGTTAAATTAAGGAATTTAAATGTATTTTCTGAACTGACACAAGAAATATAATTAAATCAAATTTGGTTTGTTGAATTGAATGCATGTGTATTTTCATGTGAATGTTATCAAGCGACATGCATGTCTGGAGGGCTCCATTTATAATCAACATGTATTCAGCGCCAGTGGAAAGCTTGTAGCTCTCCCAAAGCATAATTGTGCTGGTATCCCAGCTCTGTCTTATTTATCTGTGCAAATTTGGACAAGCAAATTAAGATCCACGAGCCTCAGTTCCATCATCTACAAAATGGCAAGATGCATTCCTACCTTTTATGAATGCTGTGGGAATTTAATGTTTGTATATGTATAAAATACCTGCCACGAAAAGATAACGGAGTAGATAGTAAGTACTGTATTAGCCAAGATTATGCATTTTAACGTATGCTGATGAAAATAATATAAGATTTGATCTCTACTTACCAAGTTCATACAATCACACTAAGGAGATGCAGCAGATTGAAAGGTAGCCCCATAAATGATATATCCATGTCAAATTCCTGGAGCTTGTGAATTTTACCATATTTTTAAAAAGGGAATCTGCAAAAATAAAATGGAATCACTATACTCAAGTTGCTAAATTACTAAAATCAAGTAGGCTGAGGCATGAGGAAACAATTTCATTCTTGCTGCATAGATTGTGTGTGTGTATATATGTGTGTGTGTATATATATATATATATATATATATATATATATATATATATACACATTTTATTTCTTCACTCTTTCCTCAAGGCCCACAAGGACAATTCAGGGTAATTCCCTTATCTTCAGACCTTAAATTTTTTTTTATATATATATATATATAAATTTATATTAACTATATAAATTTATATATTATAATTATATAATTACATATTACATATAATTATAAATTATTGTATATTATATATAAATAAATATATATATCCTTCTGAAGGGCTTAAAATAAATATTCATATATACAGACCACCTGACATCTGGACAATTATCATCTCAGACCAATCTAGAGGCTAAGAATGAAGGACTGATTCTTCTCAAGAATGTACTTTTTACTGTAAGAACTCAGCTTCTCTCTCTTCTTTGGAACATTCTAGGTATTGCATAGTTGTGTTTCTAGTTTGCAAACCCTAAGGGCTTTGAAAAAATCTTTATCATTTATTTCTAGCCAAAGTCTCCTGATTCATTTACACTCAACAGCCTTTAATACTACAACAGGAGTCCTTATAAAAGAAAGGCAGAGAGATACTTGAGACAGAAAACACAGAGAGAAGAGGTAGAGGCAATGTGACTTTGAGACAAAGATTGCAGTGATAGAGACACAAACCAAAAAATGCCTGCAGCCAACAGAAGCTGGAAATGGCAAGGAACAAATTCTCCCACAGAGCTTTTGGAGGGAGTGTGACCCTGCTGACTCCTCGATTTCAAACAGCTAGCCTCCAGAATTGTGAGGCAAAAAATTTCAGTCATTTTGTGCCACCCACTTTGTGGTAATTTATTGTGGCGGCTCTAGGAAACTAATACAGAAGATGAGACAAGGCTACATTTTAGTGACAATTTATCAAAAAGTGCCTATTATAATAAGTTATATCCTTATTTTCTTTCTTCAAATTGCAAAATAGTTTTACCCTTTAAAATTTCACAAATTAATCTATTGATTCATGAATTTAGATACTAATTACTTAGACAGATCAGTGGTAGGGGAACACATATGAGCTATTATTACCCTGAAAAGACCTTATAAACTAGCAAAGGGTGTTTTCATGGAATAAAATTAAATACAATGTACAAATCATACTTAAACCAATTGTGGACTTTGAAATAGGAATGATGTGTAAATTAATTTTGAAACACATAAAGTTGATTATTTTACTAAAGTAATTGTTTTACCCATGTACATATATACACATACACATATGTGTGTCTTTTCACAAATAAATTACATACTAAAACAGCACCTCTCAGCATTTTTAATTTAAATTATTTCTTGTTCTCCAAATGAATGCTATGTGATTACTGAAGAATTAAAGTAGAAATTAATTTTAATTAAATGTATTGAAAAGTTCAATCCTTCTGATGTAATCATTTTCATTTGGTTCTACTTTTTGTTCTTGGAAAGTGGAATGAAAAAAAGGGAGGGGTCAAAAAAGAAATTTAAGAATTATTTAATTCAAAATTCCATGAGGCTATTATTAGGCAAGAATCATTTTAATTTTATCAAGGACCTGTTGTACCTAACATCTTAACCTAAGAAATGAAAAAGAGTGGCCATTTTGGGTTAAATTAGAAGTGGTAATGGAATGTGATTTAGAACAAGGAGATATTTTGACATTTATCAAATCACATTGCAGAGGTAACAGAACAACGTTGATAATAAGCTGGTGAAAGTAGAAATATTCATAAAACATATCTTCAAAATGATCATTACAGCTTGGTCCTTGGATATTTCAGAGGACCCAATCACCAGAAAATATGCTTCATTACTCCTGTATATAAGTAAGTGAGCAAGTGGTATATTTTAGGAGAACAGAAACAACATTTAGGCCAGTGAATAACATCTGATGAGAAAAGATGAAAATCAAGGATATGCACAGTTCACAGTTCAACTTGAACAGATTTTCTGGTCAACTTGGCACACTTTAAAGAACTGGTACTGGACTTGGCCTCCAAGGAAGTTTCCAATGGTCAAAGAAATCAACAACTAAAGCAAAGGAATATGACAGGATAATAAACATCATCAAACAAATGCTGCCCTAGAAACTTGGCTTAGGGTTTAAGAGAGAAAATTAAAATGATGTATTTGGTCCTAGACATTTGTTCTTGTTATTACTCAGATATTTATTATCAGTTCAAGAGAAAGTGACAGCTCTTTCACAGACATAAAAATGTCAATGATTTTCAAAATGTTTTTACCACAAATAAGAGTAATATATTTTACATCATGATACAGTCTATACACACATGCCATTGAAAAAGTTATCACAAAACAATTCCTACCCTTACCACATATGACTGAAGGGGTTCAGAACAGGCCTTCCCAAAATGTGCCACTTGGGCATGTGAATTATTTTGAACTAAAGGCAATTAAGAGGCTCACAAGAAACTTTTACCTCTCCCTTAAAGAATTTAAATTAGGGGACTTGCACATAATAAGAGTTATTACCACAAATAACTTTTTTTTGATCTGTCTATAAGGCAGGGCAAACTTCTAATTCCTGAACATCTGCTCTTATTGTCCTGAAAATGATCCTCCTCCCTTCTGAAGCCCCAAGGTACTTTACCTCATCCTTAGCTCAAGATATCACATATAGCCCATTTTATCTTTCTGTCTCTGAACCTCTCATGTATGTGGGGTTTCTGATTCTCTCGTGTATGTGGGTTTTCTATTGGGGTTCCCATATGTACCTATGTAATTAAATTTGTTTATTTTTCTCTTGTTACTCTGTCTCATCTATACTTAATTATCAGACCAGTAAAAAAACCTTGAGAATATAGGAAAGTTTCTTCCTTCCCCACACGATATTCTCTAATATTTTTTTATTTTCTTTTATTCTAGTCAATTTTAAAAAAATGCTAGTTTTGATCCATTTATGGGTTGGCACCTACATATTTAAAAATCCTGGTCTAAAGAGACACAAAATACTGGAATATAGAATTAATTTAAGTCTTACCATCATCTGTAAGCCTTGAACACAAAGTGAAACAAAACTACTTTAAACCTACTATTTTCTTTGTGAACTACAACTTATCTAACAGAAGCATGCCCTCATGTTATAAAGGTATTAACAGTCTATGATTGGCTGAATCTTAAGAGTAGGAAATGGGGATGGCAGCTATGGGGTACTTATGACACAGCTCCTTCTTAGATTCTTGCCAGATCCACAGCAAATAGCACAAACTGATCACTCTTATCAGAAAATCTAGACATCCCTTGAAAGTCATTCACAGAGGCCAACGTTGATTGATTAGAGCTGCCAGCATTGCAATCTCTTGGAAATCCCTGAAATATAATTCTCTGGTGTCTTTAAATAAGCAAGCAACTCACTAGAAAGGAATTTTTCATTATAGTTAAAAGTTTAAGCTTCTAATCAGAGTGAAATCAGCAAGATGGTGAAATAGGAAGTCCTAGACTCTCCCTTACCCACAGAAACAACTTAACAACAATACTAAGTGCCTTTATGAGAAATCTAGAAATCATTTAAGAGGTTCCCGCATCCCAGGTGAGACTCAAACAAGAAGAACCACATTAAGTCCAGTAGGAAAATTTTGGCATTTACTCTCCATGGTCACTCTCCACAGGACAGCACTGCATAATTGGGAAGAAATTCTCAATCTCCGCCTTCTCACTGGGGAGGGAAAGAGAAGAGTGGAAAATATATCCAACATTAAACATTTTGATTTTTCAGGGGGCTGCCTAAGAGACTCATTTTGATCTTGCCTGAATCTAAACGCTGACAAGAACATAAAAGAGGCTGGGAGCCTCTGAAAAAGATCACCATAGCTTAGACTAGCACCAGAGAGTCTGCAGTACCACAGACAGACATTAGCCAAAACAATCTTGAAAAAAGATAGTTGGAGGCTTCACACTTCCTATTTTCAAAACATACTACAAAATAACAGTAATCAAGATGATGTGTTAGTGGCACAAAGACAGACATAGAGATTCATGGAACAGAACAGAAAGATCAGAAATAAATCCGTGTGTCTATAGTCAAATATTTTTCATCAGAGGAGCCAAGACTACACAATGAGGAAGCACAAATGGTGTTCAAAAACCTAGATATCCACATGCAAAAGAATGAAGACAGATCCTTACACCATGTGTAAAATTTAACTCAAAATAAGTTAAAGATCTAAACACAAGACCCAAAACTGTTAAAATTGTAGGGGAAAAAAGGAAAAATGCTTCACGACTTTGGATTTGGCAAAGACTTCTTGGATATGATACCAAGAGCATGGGCAGCAAATGAAGAAATGACAAATGTGACTACATCAAACAAAAACTTCTGTATCAAAAGAAACAATCAAAAAGATGAAAAGACATTCTACAAAATGGAAGAAAATATTTGCAAATTGTATATCTGATAAGGGGTAAATAGCCAGAGTATATATGCAACTCCTACAACTCAACAACAAAAAATTAAATAATCCAATTTAAAAAATGACTTTAATAGACATTTCTCCATAGGTAATATACAAATGGTCAAAGATTCTATGAAAAGATCTTCACATGATTAATTACATGAGAAATGCAAATCAAAATCACAATGAGATATCACTTCACATACATCAGGATGGCCATCGCCAATAGGGAAAACAATAACAAGTTTTGGCAAGTGTGTAGAGAAACTGGAAACCTTGTGTACTTTTCCTAGCAATGTAAAATGGTGCAGCCGCTATGAAAAAAATTAAGGAGGTTCCTCAAAAAATTAATACGAGAATTA
Source organism: Eidolon dupreanum (assembly GCA_028627145.1). Lineage (NCBI taxonomy): Eukaryota > Metazoa > Chordata > Mammalia > Chiroptera > Pteropodidae > Eidolon > Eidolon dupreanum. The sequence goes on from CM053505.1 coordinate 20,670,842, forward strand.
CCATGTTATCCAGCAATCCCGCCCCTCAGTATATATCCAAATGAATCCGAAGCAGGATCTCAAAGAGATATTTGCACACCTGTGTTCATTGCAGCATTATTTACAATGACCACGAGGTGAACGTAACCCAAATGTGCATCAAGGGATGAATGGATAAAGAAAATGTGGTATATATAGAGAGTGGAATATTATTCAGCTTTGAAAAACAGATGACTATCCTGTCACATGCCACAACATGAGTGAACCATGAGGACATTGTACTAAGTGAAATAAGCCAGCCACAAAATGACATATATTCATATGAATTAGCTAAAGTAGTCATAATCACAGAAGCAGAAAGTAGAATGGTGGTTGCCAAGGGCTGAGGGAAGAGAAGAATTAGTGTTTAATGGGCAAAGAGTTTCAGTTTTATAAGATGAAAGATTCTAGAAATCTGTTACACAACAATGTGAATAATACTTAACACTACTAAACTGTGCACTTGAAAATGGTGAAAATGGTTGTTATGAATTTTTCAAATTAACACTATTACATGGAGCACAGGGTGCCAGATTGTGAGCCATGGTTCAACAACATATCATGAGAGGAACTGAAAAAGAGAAGTTTATTACTCACAGATTCTGAGGCAGAGAGCTGAATGAGAGAGAGAGAGAGAGAGAGAGAGAGAGAGAGAGAGAGAGAGAGAGAGAGAGAGACAGAGAGAGAGAGAGAGAGAGAGAGAGAGAGAGACAGAGAGAGAGACAGAGAGAGACAGAGAGAGAGACAGAGAGACAGAGAGAGACAGAGGGGACCCTAGGGCGCATGTCTTTAACAGAATTCATGGGTAGAGAGCTTTCCAGGTTATGGCTGACTTGGTCAATTCAAACCAAAAAAGAGGGTTTTGGTAAGCTCTACTGGGGTCTTATTCAGCAGTGCATAAAAGGAAGACGCTGGGAGGCAGGGGAGACTGTTGATCACAAGAGCTTTTGGGGAAGTCATATCAGAAATTTATATCTATTTGTGACTCCGCCTGCTCCTGACCAGGGCGTGCCCTTGCATGAGGGGCTAGTGTCAGTTTAAGGTCTCTGCAGGCTACTTGGCCAACCAAAATGTATGCCAAAGCAGCAATGCCATGGAGTACATTAGCTAAAGTCACAACAATGTTACGTGTTTTCCATTACAATAAAAATAAAGCTTTGAACTTCTAGGTAACCATAATGAATTTTCATACGGTTAAAATTGTCAAATTTAACTATAATATTATAAAAGTAATTTCTAAATTTAGTAATGGTTTGAATACTATTTTCTTTCAAGTTTATATATATAGGAGTATCTAAATCATGCCTTTAAACTATATAATTACATAAATAACTTTTATAATAAGTATCCATCTATCAAAATATTGTCACTTCAAAATTCATTTGGGAAATAATAGTTTTCTAACTAATAAATATTTTAAGGCTAAAAATAGTAAATCTTTTAAAAGTATTTATTATATTCAGTGAGTAAATAAAATCAACATTTTGTTATTCATCATTTTATGATAGCCAAAAATATATTGTTTGTTCTTGGAACATCACCCTTATGTTAACCATATCATTCCAGATATGCATAATTATCTTGAGCAAACAACATGCAAAAATAAAATTTACAAAGAAAATTCCATATGCAAAAGCAGTTTATCTTGTCTAAGGCATCCTGTTCTCATTTCATTCTATAACGAATGATTCTTATGTAGGAAGTACAAAGTTTTTTGAATTTCTATGAATAATTTATGTTTAATATATTTGAATATTTGGCTAGTATCTGGCTCACCAATGGCATACTCCTCTACTTTGATGGTGAGCTTTTATTATTAATTTATGTTTATAAATGTTTGACCAACTGTTATTTGAAACACAAGTAAAATAATAACTGTATATGGTGACTCTAGAAAGTATCCTTTATCTTCACAAGAAGTCTTTTAGGTTCAGTTATAGAGAACATTCATTCCTTTATAAAGTGTTCAATAATTTTTAACATACTATCTTAGCATTCTATGTAAAAGAATTTCTGCCTGTTGAAAAAAAGACTTCCATTTCTCACAATCTTTTGTAAAATTACTATACCACATATATTTAATCTTGTGGAATGTAAGTACAGATTTTAAAATAAGTACATTCAAAAGATGCTAAAATTAAGAAAATTGAAAAATTCAAGTAATCAAAAAAGATTAAGATACTATTTTAAAATATAAATAAATGGATCTGTTGAATTTTGCAATTTTAGAACCTTTCAGAAGAAATGTGGACTACCTGAATATAAGACCTGGCTGGTGAACTTCAGGATAGGAAATAGTGGGAACAATTATGAGGAAACAGGTAAACGTTTATAAAATGACTGTTTTAAAAGCAAGTTAAAGAGACAAATTAAAGATATAACTGATTTCCCTTTATTCATTCTGCTATAAAAATTCCAATCAAGGAGCATATTATAAGGCTGAATAAACTATATTCCATAATAGTCTTGTTTTTAAAAGGAGAATCTTCTTTTGAAAGTTTCTACTTGCTTAATATTCAGTTCAACTAATTAAACTGAGAGAAGGGATTTTTCACCTAAAAAAGAACCTAATTATTTTTACACTAAAAATATTATGTCTATTATTGTTATGAAGTTTATACAAAATTCTTTTAACCACTGATAATTTGACGATGACTTTAGAGGTCACTGGAAAAGTCGTTGCTAATTAAAAATTACAGGTTTTAAAAATTACAGCATAGTACCCAAAGAAAAGTTAAAGTAACTTTTCAAAATACTTTGATTTAAAAAAAATGTCCCAATATTATATCACTTATACTTCCCTGAAGATTTTCTTTCCCTTTTTAAACATTTATTTTCCTTAAAAATTCTAGTGTATATTTTAGGGATAACATTCTAGTGTATGTTATCCCTAAAATAGCCTAAAAAATGTGATACACAAAAAAATGAATCAAATGTGGTTTTATACTATTTTTTCCTCCTACCTAATAAAACAACAGAAACATAGAATTCAGTCAGAAAGCCTGAATAACAGTAGTTGTACAGTCTGTGTAATCACAGTTACCTGATTTGAACACAATACCTATTTTTCAGGGATATTAACCTGTACAGATATTTACACAATTTTAAATTTTATTATTCTCCCTTGAGATGATTGATAGGAACTATACTCACTTTTACTGGCATTAGAACTAAGCTCGCAAAAAAAAAATATTATTTCCACTCCAAATTATTATCTAGCAGTTTTTGTAGCCCTCAAGAAAAGTATTACAGGTTAAACTTGGGGTGACAGGAAGAAAATTACTTTGATTTTTGCATGTGGGCATTGGTAGAGAAAGTAGAGCTAATAATCTGTGACTTCTTAAAATAAACAGAAACACACATTCAGGATTTTTTATTTAATTGCTGATAAAGATCATCAATACCCAAGATGTACTATCTAATACTGGAGTGTGCTCTGTTAAAACAAGACGGCAGGTTTCCAATGGAGTTGCTTATGCTAAGCCTTACATCACCAAACTGAGACTTAATTACAATTTCTGTTCTCTCAGCAATGGAATCTTCTCCCATCAGTCAATCAGGAATGAAATGATCAGCACTAGTTAAGTAATTCCCCTGATAGACCTTTGCCATCCCTCAAAGGAAAGTAACCTTGCAATAACCAATCTGATTTTTGGCCTAATACAATTTCCTTGTTCCCACTATCTTCTGCCTATAAAAGTCTTTCACATTGTACAGCTCCTCAGGGCCCCTATCTACTAGACTGGATGCTGCCTGATTCAAGTGGATATCTGCTCAAATAAACTCTTAAAAGTTGTAATATGCCTCAGTTTACCTTGTAACAGTTCTCATAAGTTTAAATATGACCAGTCTAAATTGAGATATGCTGTAAATCCAAATACAGACTGAAAAGCAAGGACATAATATAAAATAGGAATGCAAAACATCTCATGAATACTTTTTAAAATTTATTACACATTGAAATTATAATGTTTTGTTTATGTTGAGTTAAATAAAATGTGTTCCTGAAATTAATTTTGCTCATTAAGTTTTTACTTTTTAAATGAAGCTATTAGAAAATTTAAAATTACCGATGTGGCTGCCATTTTATTTTTATTGGATAATATTGTTCTAGAGGGCCCAAAGGAATAAAAAATGAGGCCCATACTTTTCCTCAAGCTGTGCTTTATACATCATGCTCAACTGGATGTTTACACTAACACTCTTAAAGGGTTCACATTCTTATATGAAGCATAATAAATGCATCTACATGAATTATGTTAATACCTAGAGATAGTTTTCAAGAGAATGGCCTTTTCATATTTATATATATTTTAGTTCTGATAATAATCCTAAGAGTTCACCATTTTATCTTTAAATATCTACTTGACTAGAAGTAGGAAGAAATGTCAAGCCTTCTTTCTAATACACGTCAAAGAAAATTTTATCTGTTAACAATTCACAGTAACCAGAAAAGATAAGACAAAATACTTTAGAACATGAAAAAACAGAAGGAAATACATATTTTAGTTAATAAATTGCACTCAAATTCTAATTAGGAGCTTTTGTCATAGCTTTTCCAATGATGAAGACTTCATGTACTTTTATTTTCTTATTCTTTTCTTTTTGCTTTTTATTTTTTATTTTATTTTTTATTTTATTTTATTTAGTTTCAAGTATACAGTACATTGGTTAGACATTTATAGAGTTCATAAAATGATCCTCCCAATTGCATGCTCCCTCCCCTGACCCTCCTCCCAGCCAACGTATTAATGCTAATCGCATTCCCTATGCCACACTCCCCATCCCCGTGACCATCCATCAGCTACTAATTTGTACTTGTTTATCTTTCACCCCATTCTCCCAGCCCTCCAAACCCCCTCCCATCTGTCTGTCACCAGATTGTCCACTATATGTGTGAGTCTATTTTTGATTAGTTTGTTCTTTTTATTCCTTAGATTCCACATACAAGTGAAATCATATAGTGTTTATCTTTCTCTGTCTGACTTAAATAACTTCTAGGTCCATAAAAGCAATATCTTTTTCCATTACCTTCCTTTTCATATGTAGGGGTCTTGTTTTCTTATCCTTTCAGCCACTCTCTTTTGGTTGGAGCACTTAATTCTTTTCCATTTAAGGTATTTATTGATAGGAATGTAGTTGTCACCATTCTTTATTCCTGTTTTTGATACATGTTTTTTCTTCTTAAAGAAGTCCCTCCAACATTTCCTGTAATACTGGCTTGGTGGTGATGAATTCCTTTAGCTTATTTTTGTCTGGGAAGCTCTTTATCTGTCCTTTGACTCTAAAAGACAGCTTTGCTGGATAAATTATTCTTGGTTGTATATCCTGGGTCTTCATCCTGTCGAATATTTTTTGCCAAGCCCTTCTGCCCTGCATTGTTTCTTTTGAGAAATCAGCTGCTGTCTTATGGGTGTTCCCTTATATGTAATTATTTGTTTTTCTCTTGCTGCTTTTAATATTCTTTCTTTGTATTTAACCTTTGGCGTTTTAATTATGATGTGTCTTGGTGTGGGCCTCTTTGGATCCCTGATTTTTGGAATTCTCTGAGCTTCCTGGAGTTTTATGTCCATTTTCTTTACCAGGTGAGGGAAGTTTCCATCATTATTTCTTCCAACAGCTGTTCAATATCTTGATTTTCTTCAGTTATGCCGATCAGATGAATATTTGGAGCCTTAATAGTGTCCTATATCCTCCTTAAATTATTTTATAGTCTTGGAACCTTTTTTCTTACCATTCCAATTGAGTGTCCTTGGCTTTCCTATCCTCTAGATAGGGCATTTGATCCCCTTCTTTATTCTCTTTGTTTATTCCTTTGTTTATTCCATTTAATATACTTCTCATCTCAGATAATGTGTGCTTTATTTCAGACTGGTTCCCTTTCATAATTTCCATTTCTATTTTTATGTTTATTTTTATCTCTTTGTTGAAGTTCTCACTGAATTTATCTACAACTTCCCAAAAGTTCCTTGAGCCTTTTTATAACCAGTATTTTGAACTCTGCATCTCTTAGATTACTTGACTCCATTATATCTGGATCTCTGTTCTGTTCTCTCTTATGGCTTCTGCTTCTTTGTCTTCCCATTTTGGCTGCCTTTCCATGTCTGTTTCTATGTACAAAACAAAGCTCCTAAGTCTATCGGTCTTATTGGTATGGATTCATGAAGTAGGTGTCCAGTGACACAGTCCTGATGGGTTCAGCTGTAGGTCAAATTTAGCCCAAGTCTCTATCCCTCCAGGGCCACCTGTTAAGATTCAGGAAGCAATCCACAGATGCTGTGTTTATAGTTGCCTCAAAAGGCCACATCAGAAACCCAGGCCAGCTGCCTCCTTCAATGTTAGTCTTCACAGCAAGGAACACCTGACTTGCTGAGAATACACCTGGATGTGGCTTGGGTGGGGCCACGAGTTAGGGGAAGCGGGGTTTCAGGAAATCCTCTGGCAGAGCGACCTCTGTCATCCAGTTTGGTGAAGTCTCAGCTATGGCAGCGCTGAGTCTGCACAATGAGAGTGGGGAGGGCTCAACAGGGAACAATGGATACTGCTGGCACTTCTATACAGAGTGAGTCTCATCTCAGCCCTCTCTGACGATGTTTCCCTCTAAGTCCCTGGTGCCCACTGCACACAGCTGAACAGGCACTGGTGCTCAGAGCGAGCAGGTCCGTCACCGTGAAAATCCGCTCATGTCCACAGCCCCTTTAAGAGGCTTCTGCTGCTGCCGCAGCTGTAGCCTCCGTCTCCTACAGCCGCTGGAAACCAGGCAGCCCTGTGTCCTTGCCCCTACCTACCTTTCTCCATTGCAGGGTGATATCTTGAATTTCTCCCTAACTGTATGGCTTGTTCATCCCAGGTGATTTTTCCTTGCTGCTGCTCCTTGTTTCTGTCACAACTTTGATTTGGTCGCCAGAGGGATGAACAAAGCCTCTATCATCTATGCCATTTTTTTCTCCTTAGACTTCATGTACTTTTAATTTGGATTATTGGGTAATACTTTAACAAATAATGTGATAGTAGAAACCTGTCTGAAATCCTTCTTGTATTTCTTTTATAGTAGAAATTTATATTTTAAAAAAAAAGATAAAGATCCATATTGGTATTGTTAACTGGAATATCCTTAGGGACTAGCACAATGTTTATGGACTAATTACATGTATTTTTCTCCTACCAAGCTGCTCTCTAAAGGAATGGTGTGTTTCTGAAGGATATTAGGTAGGAATAGATTCCTTTCACCTGCATTTTCTCCATAAAATCATTGCTCTACCAATTTCCCATGACTTAATAAATAGCTCTCAGAAGAAATTACTATTGATCATTTTATCCACTTAGATCTTAAGACTGTCCTCTTCTCTCCATTGTCACTCTAAAACTCTAGTCCAAAACACTATCTACTCTTATCCTAATGACTGTACAAGTCTCTAACAGGTCTTCATTTTTCCATTCATCACTCTACAATTTATTCTTCACACAACAGCTAGTAGCAAGTTTTAAAAATATAAATATATCCAGTCATTCTATTTACAACTTCTGTTGGTTCTAATTGCACATGGATTAAAATCTCTCATCTTGCCCTTAAAGTCCTACAAGATATGGCACTGGTAACACCTCTGATTGTAAATCACACCCCTACCTTTTCTGTCCAAATTCCAGCCTCTGTTGCTGGAATGCATAGATACTTCCTGGCTGGCCCCTTCCCAACAAGCTCATTTTCTCCCAAAGGCTTGTATATTTGTTAGTCTCTATCTGAAGGTACCACTTCAATCTTCATGTCACCATCAATGAAACCCTAGATTAATTTTGCTGATAGCTTCGTAATTGGTAGTGGGTAATTTTGTTTAATTATCACTGAATTTATCTTGGTTATTTATTGTCATAGTAATGGTATGCCAGATGGACGAAACTTGGTGAAGTGCCATCTGAAAAGTTTCTTTCTTTCACTACTGTTCTCCAGACCAGGCACAATTTCCCTTTCTCCACCTGCTGTTGTGATCTCAGGATAGTTGCCAATGCTAGAAAAGTCCTATTTTTAGACATTTTAAGAAGTACAAAATCAATCAGCACTTTCATCTCATAACCAATGAATGTTTTTTCCTGATCTTCATTCCCTTGTACCCAATCCCCATCTCAAGTATTATCTAGTAAGTTCTTATATGGCTTACTATCTAAGGAAGAAGGAAGAAAGAACCTACTCTTTTCACAATTTACTTTAACTTCCTCTCCTCCTGCAATCACTGTGCTAATGTGGCTCCTTTAGGTTACAATATGAAGATGGGATGAGAGGTAAAAGAACAAGGGCCATTTACTTAACTGGCACTGGTTGATCTTCTTTAGCTGAATTTCTAGTTTACTTCTTCATTCCTCTTTCTTGTATTACCACACATAGACCCTTTCTCTTGACATCTTTCACCCTGGCAGAATGCATCTTGGGCCATGTCCTTTCAAGACAGCCCAAGCCCAGTCTCCTTCCATGGGATAGACTCCACTTGACCCACAAGGTCTTGTCTCATGCCAGTGGAAGTACAGCCTGCTCCTACTCTAGCCATTTGTCCTCCCTCTATGGTCCAATCTGTTGGCAGGAACTCTGCAAAAGCCAATAGGCATTAAAGTGTCAGTTTCCTCTCCTTAAAAAAGACAATCCCGCTGTTTTTATGTGGCCATGTTGAAGCCAGCCACATTCACATGTGCTGTGGTGGGTAGAAATGGAAAGGAAAAAGTATAGTTCTCATTGCTATGCTTATATTTCTCTTTCAAGGAAACTTTTTTTTTTTCCGATCAGTCTCTAGCCATCAGCCATCACATATATAGGCTGGAAATGGATGATAAGCTAAAGATTTCTCACCTCTCTTGATATGGTGTAAACATCAGCTGTCCACCAAAAATCCATGCTCTCCTTTCATGGTATGAAGATGTCATTGGGAAGTGACTGTCTAACCAGTAATTACATTTCTCAGACTCCCTTGCATCCAGGCAGGCATAGCCTTATGACCATTTCTCTCCAATGGTGTGTTAGTGAAAATGATGGGTGTTACCTTTATGCTAAGGCAATTAAGAGATGAATGGAAACTCTTTCTGTCTCTTTTCTCTTTCTCCAACTATATGCAGGGATGTGTGACTGCCTTAAAGGGTGATGGAACCACAAAATGGAAAGAGCCTGGCTCCCTGAATCACAACATGGAGGACACTATTCGTCAACCAGAAACAAATGTACCAAACTGCTAAGATGATTATAAAGTTTTATTGTGTTAAGCCATTGAAAATCTGGATTTGTTATAGCAGCTATAAATAGCCTCAATGATATATTTAGCAAGTCTTAATTAAATGGCATGGCAACGCCTCTCATAATGTACAGAATCATTATCTATGATTCTTGGGTTTGTGACTTTATTTGAAAATCCAAGACAACAGGCCAACTTTCCATGAAATATCCCGTTTCAATCATTTTTGTTTGTTTGTTTTCTAACTCTACTAGAATGGTAGCTCCATGCAAATAGGGGCCTTGATGGTATTGTTTATCACTGTTCCTCAGCATCTAGAATGCTGCCATGGATATCAAAAATACTCAATAAATATTTGTTAAAAGAGTAAAATGTGAAATGTTTAAAAGGGTTCAGTGTGTGTACATAAATGTAACTATTGATACGACTGATATTCTGGATAGTTATACTTTAACTAAGTAAAGCAACCATGGAGAAATCTGACTCAGGAGGAGTTTAAAAATCTCAAGTTACCCCGGGCTGCCTCCTGCTCAAAATTTATTGAGTAAGGACAGCTGCCTCAGATGGAAGGTTAAGTTTATCACTTAGCTGCTGGTTCACACAGGAACAGTTTAATTCATTAAATGTTGGAGCTGAAAACTTTATCACTTCCTGCTCTCACTGGGTCAGAGTAAATAGATATTTTTGTCTACAAAGAGTTTAACTTAGCCAATGGCAATTCGATACACACTAGTAAGAAATATTTTTCACCATATATCACAGAAGATCTTGAGTTCAATATAAAATTCCTGCAGGCCAAAACACACAAAAATATTAATTTAAGTAAGGTATACTATTGATGAAATCTTCAATTTTAATTTTATTTGATTTGAAAACATTACCAAGTCAATAAACAAACTGTTCCAAAAGATATTTTAAAATGTACCATGTAATTTAGAGGAAGCAATAACTCTAATCTGCCTCAGTAATTTTCCTAAATTAAAAAGTCAGTGCCAGCAGTTCAGAACTCAGAGGAACCAAGTAGAAAGCTAAAAACTAATGCCATTATCATTCCTCTGCTACTGCCACCTGCATGTCACTGTGCTTATAGAAGTCATGCCCTCACCTCCCCCCCACATCTCCAATCCTCTGCCATCTAACTTGAGATATGAATGCAGAAATACAATCAAGGTGGGTGCTAATACCATACTGGTGGTGACATGGGGGTGAGGATACATTGATAGGTGCCTGGGAGTTGTGAAAAAGCCAGAAACCCCTGTAGCATCTATAGGGTTGTTCACATGTATTCCAACATTTCCCAAAACCCTGTGAGGGGCGGGGGCGGTGGCTATGAAAGGCAGTGATAAACAGGAATATATCTAATTGCAGGAGCCCATCCCTAGGAAGTACCCTCCTGCTTAGCTGTTTGAAACATAGAGATAACTCAAAATAGTCATAACTTCCCCCTTTCAAACTCCCTAGTGTGAGTTTTAAAAAGCCTTCCTTATTCACTGTGTATATAGTGAAGTAGGTTTCCCTCATCTAGTGTGGTAGGATAACAATTTGTCATATTAACCAAGGTCTCCCTCCTCCTACTGCTCAGATCCCATCCCAAACACACACACACACGTGCACACACACACAAACACACACACACACACACACACTACCACCACCACCACCAATTTCAAATTGCACCCAAGGTTTTCTAATCCCATTGCCTTGGGCAGAGTTGCTATGGCCTGAATGCAAGAGAAAGAAAGCACAGCACATCTTTTGTCTCCCAGCATCAGCTTTTGCTCATATATATTTGTTTTATTTTGTATTGATTCTAATATTCTGAGATAAACTGTTGTTTTAAAAGGATATGTTTCCTAGCTAGTGCTTATAATAAAGAAGAAATTAAGTTTTTCTCAGCTAGGGGGTAATGAGAGAAGATACACTTTTTCTGAGACTTAAACTTCCTCCTGAGGGCACAACTCATCTCAGCTAATTCAGTGACTTTTTTCAGTGGAATTTGGGAAGCTTTGGGGATGCTGTCCTGAGCCTCTCTAGGACCACAGGAAAATTGATGGGGAGAGCCCTCGATGTTCTCTAATAGAAGAAAGGGTTGAATAACTACACCAAAAGAAGTAGTGTGTCATTAGAAGCTTAAGAACACCTGGGATCTGAGAATCAAAAAACTAATATGACATTGTCTCACACATTTATTCGCTTGTATCTGTTCTCTTTTTCTCTCTCTTCCCCTTCCCTCCCTAATCCTCCTTCAACTTTACTCTTTAAAATCAGCTCAGCTTCTATCATAGTAGTGGTCAACAGATCAAACATCTTACATCCATGACCAAAGAAAAACCAATTCCATTTCTTAGTAATCAGTATTGCCAATACTGAGAAGAAAAATGCTTGTTCACTTAGCTTTGGTCACATGCTCACCATTAAAATAATCAATAGAGAAGAGAGGGATAAGAATATGTAAGAAAAAAAATAGCTGACAAAGCAAAGGTTATCTCCAACACAAAGAGAATCACACATATTTTAGAAATTAAGAGACTGACTGTGATGATGTGAACAAGATATGCAGCTAACCTAACTAAATGCTGTTAAGAATTGACAGCATCAAAGATTCAGGTACTTTCCTGCTATCTGTCCTACCATCCTTAGCATGTTGGCTATTCCTCTGTGGTCTCAAGAGGGGGCTAAGCAGCTCCAGGCATCAAGGTCTCTCACAGCATCCATAGGCCAGAAGAGAGGGTGACTTTTCAGTGTTACACCACATGTCCTTCCTAAAATAATTAGTTGCAAGGGGACCAAAATTGCAATTTGGGGTTATGATAATCTAAACTCAACCCAGCCTGCCAGGAGCACGTAGCAATATGATACCAGAAGTAAATTAAGTTTCTGCTAGCATGAAGGTATGGATGAAATTGGCTGTGGAGTTGGGAGCCAGGAAAAGTTGAAGTGTAAAGTCATGGTGACTAGAAGATTGATGAATAGAGTAAATGCATGTGCCCAATGGTAGCCTTAAAAAAGAAATTTTGCCAATTTGAGAATCAAATAGTTTTTGCATTAACTTTAGTGAGTAGCTGTACTGTGGAAAAAAATTGAAAAACAATGAAAGCCATGGGATGAGGATCATATGGAAAATCTTCAGACAATGGTGACCATTAAGAGAGAATTCTCATCAGCAGGTATATCTTACTTGTTTTCTCCAAGCACATTTCTTCCAGGAATGTTATGCTATTATTAGACTTCTCAATTGAGCAACATTAACTGTTAATCAATTAAAGAAATTCTGATTTTCCCACTGAGATCAGCAGCCTTCAGGTCAACTCCATGAACTTCTAGATACTCAAGTAAATCCTTATTACCTTAATTTAACCAGTGTTTGTTTCTATTAGTCTCATCTAGGAACCCTGACTGGAATGTCTATCCTTTATGAAAAAGACTAATCAGTTCCACTAATTTGGAGTCATAACTATATTCAAGTATCAGACCTGCTGAAAAGAAGCAATAGAAACTAATTTTTAGTGAGGCTAAGAAATAGTTATCTATTTCTTCTTTTTATACACATAAAAAAGCAATTTCTGGAAAATATTTTTATTCCTCAAATAGATTGTTATAATAATTCTATGTCGAGAAAATCCATTTACATTTGTAAAGGATAGGTCAAATTCTTCATGAAATACATATTCTATTAGGTTACTGTGAAATCCTTGACCATTGAGGATGTAGTCACGAAATATTCAAGAAATAAAAATGAAAGGAAGAATAGTAGCATGCATAAACTAAATCAATATTATTCTCATCACTAAGGAACTCAATACTGAATCATGAAGAAATATAAAATTTGAAAAAGACCAATAATGAGTAAGGAGATTGAATCAGTAATCAAAAATCTCCCAATGAAGAAAAGTCCAAGATCAGACGGCTTCACTGCTGAATTCTAGCAAACATTTAAAGAAGAATTAATATCATTTCTTCTCAAACTCTTCCAAAATACTGAAGAGGAGGAAATACTTCCGAAATCATTTTACAAATCCAGCATTATCCTGATACCAAAACCATATAAGGACACTACAAGAAAAGAAAATCACAGGCTAATGTCCCTGATAAATATAGATGTAAAAGTCCTTAATAAAATACTAGCAAACTGAATTCAACAGCACATTAAGAGAATCATCAAGTAGGATTCATCCCTGAGATATAAGGATGTTTCAACACATGCAAATCAATAAATGTGATACATCACATTAGCAGAATGAGGGATAAAAATCATATAATCATCTCAAAAGATGCAGAAGCATTTTACAAAATTCGACATCCTTTCATGATAAAAACTGTCAACAAACTAGGTATAGGAGGAACATGCTGCAACATATTAAAATCCATATATGACAAGTCCACAGCTAATACAATATTCAACAGTGTAAAGCTGAAATCTTTTCTTCTATGATAAAGAACAAGACAAGAGTTCCCATTCTTGCCACTTTTATTCAACATAGTACTGGAAGTCCTAGCCAGAGCAATTAAAAAAATAGAATAAAGAAAGAAAAGCAAGGAAAGAAAGAAAAAGGAAAGGCATCAAAACCAAAAAGAAGTGAAATTGTCTGTTTGCAGATAACATGATCTTATATATGGAAAACAAAAGACTATCAAAAAATGCTTAAAACTAACAAATGTATTCAATAAAATTGCAGTATAAAAATCAACACACACACAAAAACACTCATGTTTGTATATACTAACAATAGAATATCCAAAAAAAGATTTTAAGAAAATTACCCCAGTTTAAATAACAACAAAAAAGTGTATTTATTAATAAATTTAACCAAGTTGGTGAAATATTTGTACACTGCAAACTATAAAATATTGATGAAAGAAATTGAAGAAGACACAAATAAATGGAAAAATATCTAGTGTTAATGGATTGGAAGAATTTATATTGTTAAAATGTCCATTCTCCCCAGAGTGATCTACAGATTTAATGTAATCCTTGTTAAAATCTCAATGGTACTTTTCATGGAAAAAAAAAAAAAAACAATATTAAAATTGACATTGAATTACAAAAGGCCCCAAATAGCAAAAGCAATATTTAGCAAAAACAAAAGTGGAGGCATCACATTTCCTGACTTCAAACTATATTGCAAAGCTACAGCTATCAAAACAATATGGTACTGTCACAAAAACAGACACATAGACCAATGAAACAGTATAGAGAGCCCAGAAAGAAACTCATATATACATGGTCAACTAATTTTTCTAGAAAGTCATCAAGAAAATACAATGGAGAAAAGGATAGTCTCTTCAGTAAATGGTGTTAGGGAAACTGGATATCTACATGTAAAAGAATAAAATTGTATTATCTTACATCATACACAAAGATCAAGTCAAAATGGATTAAAGACTTAAATGTAAGACCTGAAACTATAGGAAAAGCTCCTTTACATAGGTCTTGGCAATGATTTTTTGGAATTTATACCAAAAGCACAGGCAATAAAAGCAAAAATAAATAAATGGAACTACATCAAACTGAAAGTTTCTGCACAGCAAAGGAAACAATCAACAAAATGAATAGGCATACTACAGAATGGGAGAGAATAACTGCAAACCATATATAGGATAAGGGGTTAATATCTAAAATATATAAGGAACTCATGCAACTCAATAGCAAAAAAAGAAAAAGACACAAATAACTCAATTAAAAATGAGCAAAGGACTTAAACAGACATTTTTCCAAAGGGTATATGAAAACGTGGTCAACATCACTAATCATCAGGGGAATGCAAATCAAAAGCACAGTGAGATATTACTTCACACCTTGGTAGGATGGCTAGTATCAAAAAGTCAAAAGATAACCAGGCTGTACAGAAAAGGAAACCCTTGTGCACTGTTTGGGGTACAGTAAATTGGTACAGCTATTATGAGAAACAGTATGGAGTTTCCTCAAAAAATTAAAAATAGAAGTATCATATGATCCAGCAATTCTGGGTATATATTCAAAAGAAATAAAATCACTATCTCAAAGTTATATCTGCATTCCCATGTTCATTGCAGCATTATTCATAGTAGCCAAGATAAGGGATCAACTAAATTAATAAGGAAATGATTTTTGTCATAACACCCATGATTCACATTACTGGAAATAAAAATAAAATTATGATTTGAATAATTTACCTCAATATGCTCATTTAATATTGACATTTTTTAAGTACATTAAGTTAAGTGTACAACTAAAGCTCATTTACAAAAAAAGTAGGGTCTATGATCGTTTAATAGGCTCTTACTGCAACAAAAAATTCATTTCAATAATGCATATGGGTGGTCCAGCACAGGTACGGATTTCAAAAAATATACAACTCTTAAACTGTTAACACCATCATCTAAAAAGAAAACAAACAAAAATCCTTCTTAATATAGGCTTCAGAATACCATGGTCAATAAAATATTTGTGAAACATGAACAAACATCATTTTCAGGCTCTATTTAAGGGGCTCAGTTGTCAACGGGAGCTGAAGGAAGGGTGAGGCAGCACTTTCATCACAGTTTGTGACTGACAAGAGAAATCTCATCTGCATGGCTACAAGAATGCCCTGAAAAGGCTCACAAAAATCTTGCCTACCCCAGGGAACCTGGCATGGGGTATTCACTAGAGACATGAGAAAATGATGTTTACATTTATGTTCCCTGTATTTAATAATAAGAAGAAAGAAGGCAGAAGGCAGGAAGGGTAAAGGAGAGAAAAGGAAGGAAGAAGAAAGAAGGTAGGAAGCAGAAGCAGCCGCATGTGTTTCTGCCCCTTGGGCGAGTCCCAGCCACACTACCCAAATCCTGAAACCAGAACTATGGGTGGGGTTTGCAAACCCAGGCTCTTATTCTCCATTTTTGCTCATATGTTTAACTTGTCTGATATTCTTGTATTCTCCAGCATTGAGTTAGTTCACAGTTTAAGATATCCTCCAGTTTCAGTAAATTATATGCATATTCATATTAGCATTGTCATGTTTAAAAGATTACAAGAACAGCTTTTCATGACTATAGGAAATAAGAGGCCCAGACGAGTACAAATCTGTGTCTCTTCTGTAAGTCTTCATAAATGTGTTGTTTTGCACTGTATTGTACTGCATTCCACTGCTATCTATTGTATTACACTGTATCTTACACACTGTATAGAACTGCCTTGTACCATATTGTATTGCATTGTATGGAACTGTATTCCATTATATTTTCATACATTCACTATAATGAAACACTTGTAGGACTGGGGAATCTGAGACCAATTAGTTAATGAGAGGGAGAAAGGGAGGAGATCCAGGTAAGTTCTTATTCCATTGCCTCCTGTACTTATTTATTTACAGACACCTACTAATTCCTTGAAATCATTAATGGGCAAAGAATAATGTTATTAAATATTTAGTGATGTTAGATTATTGAGAAAACCTCTACTCATGTTGTATTGTTTGTTCCTTCAATTCTGTGAAAGGACTTAAATACTTTTATGACGTTTAAATGCACCTTGTCCAAAAATAACATGAAGTTCTTAAAATGAAAACTATTTCTCCTTCTAATAGCTTATGCAGTTTTCATTCGAGTCTTTCCAGTACTTTAACCCATGGGTTCCCAACCCGCAGGCAGTGGACCGGTACCAGCCTGTGGCTGTTAGGACCCGGGCTGCACAGTAGGAGGTGAGCGGTGGGTGAGCAAGTGAAGATTCATCTGTATTTGCAGCCGCTCCCCAGCGCAAGCATCACCGCCTCAGCTCCAGTTCAGATCATTAGATTCCCATAGGAGCAGCGGTCCCTGGTGCCAAAAAGATTGGGGACTGCTACTTTAACTTACATTGACTTCACATGGTAAATAATTCTGAAGACACTAAGGAGACTGTTCCATGACTCTTGGTTGGTGCAAAGAGCAGTAAAATGACTTGGGGTCAGAAGACCAGGGTTTAAACTTGAACACTGATAACTTGTGACCTTTGGCAAAATAACCCAATGGACTGTTTATCTGTAGACTTTGGACAATAGTACCTACTATGTGCTGTGACTAGCATGAAACAATGTTTGTAAAGCAGCTAATTCCTGTAGTACTAAATGATGAATTATGAATATGAATTTACTGGGTTAGGGGTAGGATTAGTTAATAATTAATTCAGTACCAAAAAAATCATAAAACAATAACTATATAACTTTATTATTTAACTATAAGCCTTAAAATATTGTAATGTTTTCCTATGATTAATCAATTGCATTACAGCAATTCAAGAAATTTCTGAAAAATATAAAAACGATGAAAATTATCCATAATTTGACCCAAAGAAAAACAATGTTTCATATAAAGATCCAAGCTTAATATAGCAACACAGATATAAATATGTTAAAAAATATATACTTTTATAACTGGAATATATAATGCATGCACATAAACATACATGTATATGATTCATGTATATATATATATATATATATATAGTATTAATCAGAATTTATTTGCTGTTTCTCTTTTATTTAACGTTTTAATTCCAATTTTCAACAAAAAATCTGTTATAGATTACATAGTGAGGAATCACTTCATTAACAACCTTTGTGCACCTTTTTGATTATTTTCTTCCAACAAATTCTAGAGTAAAATCACTGGTTCACAGGGGTTGAGGAATTTCATGATCTTTAAACATTTTGTTGGATGAAAATAACAAAAATTTTAAATAAAAGAGAAATAACAAAAAATGTTGATTAGTACTATACAAGTATACATGTAAATCGTATGCATATAAATCATATATTTATATTAATGTGTATATATTCCAGTTATATAAGTAGATCTTAGAACATATCTATATGCTGCTGATGGTAGAGGAAAGTCTGATTCTGGAGTCAGATTGAGATTTCTAACAGCACCTTTTATAGAGCTATGATCCTACCACATATTAATAATGTGATCTTGATCAATTTATTTAACCCATTCAACACATGTTGATATATTAAGCTTGGTTACTCTCTTTATCTTTGAATGTATGTGGCTCACTCCCATGTGGAAGTCACGGAGCTTTTCATGCAGGCAATAATGTTATTTGGGGACCTCAATTTTTATAATGGAATGTCAACCCTATACCTGCAGTAAATTCATCAAAATTTGATAGAGAAGTGAAACTTAGAGAATTTTATCTAAAGCCCTAGTTCTCAACTGCATGTTTTATGAAAATAGAGGATTATCATTCATTGATAATAGTATGCATTAATACTGTTGATAATAATATTTATTGCTAGAGTTCTTAAACATAAAATAATGTTGTTGCCAGCAAAGTTTTTAACAAAACCCATAGCCTATAGTTCTGTTTTACTCACACCTACTACCCAAGGTTTTTGCTAATATGCCAGAATGTACCATGGTAGGAAAGATTAGTAGGGGAACTAGAATATTGCTTTCTTTCCAGAAATGATAAACTTTCCTTTAATAATGAAGAACTTTGTGATCCATTGTTTTCACTAACTATTTAATTTATTATGCTTCTGTTCTCTTCTTTGACTAGAAATCTCAAGAGAAATTTGAAATTTATAACAACTAAGTTTACTCTTATGTTTGGTGTATGTTCCAGATACCTAGTGCTGCAACACAAATCACCCCAAAACTTAGTGATTTAAACATTATTTTTCAATATTCTATAGGTTAATTTAGGATATCTCATGCAGTTGCGCTCAGGAGGCTGGGCCAGAACCATCTAAATGCTCAACTGAGCTAGATACCAAAGATGGCTTCTTCATTGACATATCTGCAACTTCTGAAATAGCAAGCCCAACTTTGGGCAGGACGAATGTCTGTCTGTCTCTCTCCCCATCTCTTTCTTTCTCTTCCCCTACATTTGTTCCTCCTACTCCCTGTCCCTTGTAGCCTCTCTCCATGGCTTCCTTACAACATGGTGGTCATCAGGTAGTAGAAACTCTTACATGACTGCTGGCTTCACCTAGAGCAAATATCCCAAGAAGGAAACTGAGGAGTAGTGTAGAGATTCAGAACAAGTCACCCAAAGATGTACCTCTGTGGTATACAGATTGCTTTGAGCTAAAGGCAACTTCAGCCATAAGCTCCAGAGAAACTTCTGCCCCTCCCTTAAGTACCTAGAAGAACTTGAATTAGTGGCCTTGCCCATAAGTGATTATCAGATAGAAACTCCTTCAGCCTTCTATAGGACAGGAAAAACTTCTATTTACTAAGCATCTGCTTTTCTTATCATCCTACAATGGCCATTTGAAGCCCCCAAGGCATCTTACTTCATCCCTATCTCAGGATGTCTTATATGCTCATATTCTTTCTGTCTCTGAACCTCTCAGGCACATGAGGTCTCTGACTCTCTCATATATTTGGGGTTCCCATACATAAGTATGTATTAAATTAGGTCATTTTCTTTGGCTAATCTGTCTCATGTCTATTTGATTACAAGACCAGCCAGAAGAGCTTTGAGGGTAGAGGAAAGTTTGTTCTCCCCCAAAGTAGCAATGAGATTTTTTTCTGACTCAGTCTCACAACTTAGGCAGCATCACTTCCACTGCATTGTATTGATCCAAAGGAATTCACTCATTCAGCCCCGATTCAAGAAAAGGGGGCTACAAAAGCACAGGAACACCAGGAGATAGGATTTATTGTGAACCATCTTTAGGGACTAATTACCACAATATAATCAGATTTTTCTTGTTCTTATAGTGAGTTTTCTACTGTAGTACTTTCTTACATGTATTTATTATGCTTTTGAGCTTTATGGAGAAGTCAAATCATAATAAATGATAAATTAATGTTTGTACAAATAGAATATTAATACTACATAATACAAGGTATGTTATGAAAATTACCTGAGTTAATAAATGTGTCAATAATTTATAAATAAAATCATACTATAGTAATGGTAAGCTTAAAAATATTTTGTCATGGGAATTCCTGTTTTGTTGGAATTCTAAGGATTTTGGCTTCAGACCAATACACTTAATGTCAATCAAATGATATGAGTATATGATGAGACAAGAGAGGGGGAGTTGGTGAACTGAACAGAGGCAAAGAGTATTATGTCCCAGGAAATTTTCTGCAAACTCTCTACATGATTCTATTAAAATGTAATCAGCTGAACCTATATATTACATTTTTTTTCTGTTTCTATCTCTGCTTGATAGAAATACCTCCTAATTAATACAACAGTATATAAAATACTTATTTCATTTCCATGGTTACAATTTGATGAAGAATGAGAGCGAACTGAAAAATCTCCAAGGTTTCTTTCATGACTGTCACTCTCAAAGTCTTCTCTAAAAATTTCATTCTCCATTTCCACTGCTGCCCAATGTATAAAGTATAACCAAAGAAGTCTTACTGATATCTCTTCCTCTGTATTTCTCCTTTTCCTTACTATTGTCCAATTTTTGACAAATAGTGTAGTAAAGATTTTACTTTGGTGTCATTTTACCTTTTCCCTTAAAATAACTCCAGAAAACATTCCTTTAACCAAAGAGTCTCTATTCTACCTGATTTTGGACTATCCAGCTCTTGGCTGTATTTGGCAATCCTGCTGGCCAACCCCTACATAAATCATATTCTCTTTGGCCTCTATATCTCTAAATATGCCACTTAATCTGCCCAGAATGTCATCCTCACTTTGCAGTGCCAAATTATCTGCCTCACTCATTGAAAACCTTCTCAAAGCCAGTGATTCTAATTTTACAATGAAATCTCTTCATTTAGCCTTTTTTACCAGTCTAAACACTTAAGCACTTAATGGGAAATCTATAATTGGCTCTCTATATATTTTTGACATATGTATAATTCTCATTTGTTCTTTTTTCTCTCTCATTAAGTCAAACAACTGACCTGGAGACATGTCTTTTATTTTTGTTGAAACTCTTCACTGCCTCCAGCAAAGGGATCAGCATTTAGTAGATATTCAACAAAAATGTTGACTAAGAAAATCAACACTAGACCTTGGTAAACTATTGCTTTCTGTGCTCCAGTTTTTCACAGTTTACAGAAAGTAATATTGTGAAGGTAATTTACCATTAGAAACATTTTTGAATCCTTGAACAGAATATCCTCTTCAATAATTTCATGAAATACTGCCTCAATTACAATGATTTCTGGATGCCGCTCTGGTACAAACCTGACATCTACGAATGAAAGAAAATGCCACTTGAAGAAAACTTTTTACCAAAGTGCTATGCTAGCCTAATGAGTCACCTACTCCACTTTATGTCAAATAGTGAACTTCAGTTTAATCTTCTGATATTCAAAAAAATAATTTTAAGAAAATTTCAGCTAAGGAAAAAAACAAAAGGATTCTCTACCAAGAACAGCTCAGCTCCAATCTGGAATGCCTATTTTCTTTTTTCTAGTTAATCTGATAGAATTAGATAGAATTAGAAAGGTTCTACTACAAATCAGTTTAAATAAGTTGCAATTTATCACTATAAAAGTCTATAAACTTTTTTGAACTAGTAGCTAGGAAAACATCCTACTAATCTAATAACGAGAACATAACTAAAAGATTTCAGTATTAAATGTTCATAACTCAAAATTGAATAAATGATAAAATCAAGACACTTTGGTTAAAAAAAAGCTTCCAAATCTTGAAAGATTTTAGAAAGAATACTTTAGAAAGTTAGTATGATGGTTTCATAATCCAATTAAAGTGTGAAAATTCTTAGAAAAACTACTGGTTTCCATTATTTAAAACAATTCTAATGCCCTATTATGTAAAATGTTTGCATAATACCCCTGAATTGCTTTTATTATCAAATTGCTGTTTTTTTTTCTTTCTGAAAGGTTCCATACCTGTCACCTTCCCTAGAGTAACCCCTTTCTCATCTTTCATATCGCAATCTAATTGTCACTTTCTCAAAATGGCATTTTTTTAGCTCCCAAATACGACTATTTTCTCCGTGACAGCCTCTCCCATTGCATCTTCGTGTATTTTTGCAAAATACTTGTCACAATTTGTAACCATAGATTTATTTTGTATTTATTTCCTTAATGTCTGTCTTCTCCACTAAACCTTAATTTCCATGAAAGTAAGGTCTCTCTTTTCCTTGACATTCTAGCGCAGTGCCCAATTCTTAATATGTGATCAATAAATACTCGTTGAATAAATGAAAGAATAAAAAGTGATAATACCACAATATGTTATCCAGTATTACCAGAGCGCTAATTCATTTCAATAAACACAAATCTAGAATTTGAATTTATAATTATTGAGTCTCTAAGATACTCTCCAGTGAGTGGTATCAAATAGATGGGCAATCTGTTTTAATTTCCTTTCTTATTCATTTCAAAGCCATCATAAATTGGTTTATACAATGATACTTTTAATTACAGATTATTTATATAAAGCTTTAGGAGCTAGAGTTTATCATAAAAACTTTCCCTCTGGGTCAAGATAGTGCAATAGTCTTACAATTTCATACCCCACTCTTAGGTACTCCTAAAAAAATTGAAAATATGAATATCAAAGTTGAATGAGGTTATTGCAATACTACCTATGCTTTGCATCTAGTGGTTTGCACAGTTGTCAGTGGCCCATAGAGCAGTTCATATGCTGACTCCAGAGTTAAGTAATCAATATCCTGGAAAGCTTCGATCTCACACAACCCAGTTCTCTCAATCTAGTTTACACCAGCACAGTCCAACCTTTTAGTTCAGCCTGTTTATTTTTTTCTTCTCTCCTCTTATATGTGCCTCATCTTGCTAGGACAAAAAAACAAACTGGGGGAATAAACACATATTTTCTAGGTTCTCACTCTGTCTCCTCACTTTTCCTATTGATTTTTATAACATTTTTATTTAGAAACCTGTGGAAACAAAACATTTGCAGAAAATGGGTAGATTTCCATATATAAATACACACACTGACATTCAACATGTAGAAGATAGTTCTTTAAAGTCACAAGGATTATTCTATATATATGTATACACACACACAGAGAAAGAGAGAGAGAGAGAGAGAGAGAGAGAGAGAGAGAGAGAGAGAGAGAGAGAGAGAGAAAGGAGATATTATTCGTTCTTATGTTGGGTAACTGGAATTCCTTTCACTTAATATAATTGGTAATCATCAATAACATTTTCTAGATTCCTAACAAAAAATGCATATATCATGAAGAGATTAAGAAAGATGGGGAACACGGCATAGGAATAAATACATTGTTGGTGTACTTATGAATTAGTTATATGAAAATGAGAAACAAAATCATACTAAGAAATAGGATAAGTATTTATTCTAGAAATCTGAAAGTAAAATAGTTGGAAAAATTTTATTGCTCATGCAGAAAGCTAGATGGCAGGTATACCAAATGCTACATGAAAATCTTTATTTTGGTAAATTACCCATGATATGATTTATGCCTCTTGTTTTTACAGCATATAAATGTTTAGAATCATTATAGAAATATTTAAATCATAAAGACTAAATTTGTGTTATCTCATAATAGACTGATAACATTACAAAAAAATGTCCAGTGAAGCAATTTGCACTGAATGATCAGATCAGCAAATTCTCTTTCTACAGATGGAAGGCAAATTGTCTTAAGGTTGTTTGATCAACACAGGACCAAGTACAAGGGAAGTTAGTGGCTTGATAGATACATTTAATAACATCAGGCTCTGATAGAGTAATATACACAACTTTAACCAGGCTAGCTGGGATTCTGCATCCAGTAGAAAGGATATTGGGGTGGGGGTGGAGAGGGGTAACCATCTCTCTACGCTTTAATGGACACTGTTAAAGAGCAAACCACAGGCTCAAAATGACATCACTATGTTGAACCCCATGATACCAAACCGAGATTTAGTACCTGATTTAATTACTGTTTCAACCTCTCCCAGAAACATAATCTTAATCATCCAGTCTGGAATTTTCTGGTCAATATCAATGAGGTAATTTTTCAGGTGATCTCCCTCTACCTGCCCCCCCCCCTTAGAAAGAAGAGGCAATCTGTGTAATAAGAACCTTTGCCATTCTTTCTTCTCATATCTTGGCCTAAAAATAATCCGTTATTTTCTTTTGTTAATAGTTCCCTTGCCCCACCCTTCTTCCTATGAAAACTTATTTTGTGCAACCTCTCAGAGCACCCTTCCAGTTGCTAATGGGATGCTGCCCTCTGGATTCATAAATCGCTTAATAAAGCCAATTATATTTTCAAATTTACTCAGCTGAATTTTCTTTTTTAACACTTACACTGTGATCACCTGCGTCTTGTCAGTTCTCTGTCTTTTAAATCGCGTAGTCTTTCTCTATGAATGTGAGCAATTTCCATTATGTTGGTTTTCACCAAAAACACATTTTCTTTCTTTGGCAGAACTTTTTCTTTCTCTAATTTGCTTTATTATATGTTGACCTTATGCTACGTCTCAGAACAACTATGTGGTTGCTTATAAAACTCCTTCGTTTGTGCTCTGCATACATATATATCCATATAAATTTTACAGTAGAAAGTATGAAAGTATAAATGCTGCCCAAAAGAGAATGGTATTTACAAAATCAAATAATAAAATAGATACTTCTGAAAAATTTCCTTGAGATCTGGAATTTAAATTAAAATCATCAGCCAGTATTTTCTTAAATATATAAATATAAAACATTATTCATATTTATTCTATCGGCATCATGATTAAGATTTGTGAATATTTTATTTATGCATATGCTTTTAAAATACACATTTTCTTTCATCAAAGAGCTTATATCTGAAGAGAAACAACATGTCATGATCAATGAGAGAAGATGCTTATTGGAAGAGCACTGGATTGGAAGCAAGGAAAAACAATTACTTAAACTCTCTGAGAGTCTGCTTCATTAAATGTAAAATGAGGAAGTTGGGCTTTATTTTTGTCACAGCTTCTAAAATTATGATGTTATAACCCCAGTAAGAAAATGAGGCAATCACAAAACACAAGGTTAGAAAATCAAATTCAAATCAATAAAATGAGCATTATTATACCATCAAATAATTCTGTTCCATTTTAGGGATGTTAGTCTTTGCAGTATTTTCTAAGCAAATCCCAATGAATAAATATCACTCCCTTACAAGCTAGTTGTTGTTCATTGTGTTAATCTTTATTCGGAACTCTAAGGAATCATTTATTAAGGAAAGTAATGTTCTAGGAGGATAAATAGTGGCCTTAATTTGTACAATCAAATTTCTTTTATCTAGCCTAAATGTGGAGAAGGGTCATTGAGGCTTAGGAAAACAATCAGAAAACAAGAAACTTTAAGGAAGAAATTGAATGTTTTTTCTTAAAGGAATATATAGAAAAACTGTTGATTGAACTATAACGTAGCTGAATAATTTGTTTTTGAAAATGCTTTGATAAGAACTTTGTACAATTAAGAACACTGATCCCTGAGGGGGAACAGAATATGGCCTCCCCAAAATGGCCACTTTGGCACATGGATTGTTTCAAACTGAAAGAAATTGAGACCCTGCAGACTCAGGGAAAGCTTTCCTCTCCTTTAACTACCTCAAAGAATTTAGAAAGAGAACTATTATCAGAGAGAATTTTCATATCAGAAAGGTCAGGCAAGCATTTGCTTACCAAACATCTGCTCTTCCCATCTCCCTGTGAACTATCTCCCTTCTCTTTGAAGCCCCAGGCCCCTATTCCCTTCTCCTTAACTTAGCATGGTATAAAAGCCTCAATTATCTGACTGCCTGGAAATCTCATGTCTTTGTGGGGCTCCCATAGGTACATAATTAAATTTGTTTTTCTCTTGTTAATGTATCTTATGTCAATTTAATTATTAGACCAGCCAATGAACCTAGAAGGGAAGAAGAGAAAACTTTCCTCCCCAACACATGTTATGAAATCAACAAAACCATTCTAGGACAAGGGGAGTTAGTCTGGAAAATAACTCCTTTTCAGTTTGGTAATTATCCTGGCTCAGTACTATAAACAATTATAAAATTCTCTCTCTGATTTGCTGTACTAGATACTGATACTGATGGAGAATTTGACTAAACTATGAATTAGCTTAATATTTACACATGATTTGAATCGACAAATGACTACTGAATCTGTTGGCTTTCCCTTTGTGATTCATCTTTCAGATGAAGAAAAATAACTTACATTCTCTTTGTTGTTACAAAAGCCTTTCATGGTCACAATGTTTCCTCATTAAACAACTGTGATATAGACTTTAAAAGTCTTAAAAGGCACATGAAGGTATCTAGAGACAACGAGAACCTTGATACTTAATTATTTGTGTGGAATTAGGAATGAATGGCACCCTGAAAAGCATACTTCAAAACACTCCCATTCAGCCTGTCTTACTAATGACTGTTTACTATGGTATGTAGGCTGTTTTAGTGACTGAATGAGGTTAGATGTGAAGGTTTTCAAGGTGCTATCAACAGATAACACCTTGATAACAGAATAAGAGCACCAGTTTCTGGCTTCAGAGCCAAATTTCCTAAATTTGAATCCAGGCTTGGCCATTTCCCAGCTATGTGACACCAATCAAATCACTTAATCTCCCTGTACCTCAGTTTTCTCATTTGTAAAATAAGGATAATAGTATTACCTCAAAGGATTATTGTAAGAATTAAATCAACTACTATTCATAACACATTCAGAATAGTGTTTGGCATTATAGTTAGTGCTGTATAGTGCATATTAAATAAAAATTAAAAGTGGGTAAAATATATGAACATTTCCTTTCTGAATATAACTTGAAATGAGGCAGAATTTGGTTTCATGGTACCAAAGGGCTTCACAAGAGCAATAAAGCATCCTAAGATTCAATGTGCTTAATGTTCTTTGTCTTTTATTGGATATCATAGAACATTAAAGGATGATGGCTTTCAGAGACCCAAGGTGGAAAATGAGGAAATGATTCCATCTTATTAAAAATGTATACCTTAGATTAGATAATAATATTTTTATATAGAAAATAAATTTCATTTCTATATTTTAAAGTGATCACAAAGCATAAATTAATGGAGTTCAAATTAATGAAGTTTAGCCGAGATATTTTAAACTAGCAAGATCTGACACATTAAATTGAAATTATACATGAAATTAAAGCACACAGAACTCATTTGGGAAATGATTCATTCTTTTCTTGTGTTGCCAAGGTTCTATTTAGCACATCAAAGGAGGCTTTGCCACTTATTAGCTGTGTGACTTTGGGAGAATCACTCCGATTATCTAAAGCCTTCTCCTCATCAGTAAAATAAAGTTGACAAGAACTGCATGGCCTATCCTCCAACCCCCAAGACATCTCACTTCCCTCACAGGGAAATTCGGAGTATAAAACAGTTTTGTGTACAGTAAAGCTATATGAATTAAATGGAGTGTATATCTTGGCTTGGGTTCCCCTGACAGCAGAACTTGTGGCAAGTTTTGGAGAATAGGATAGGTTATCCATGGAAAGATAAAGGAGAGGGCAGGGAATGTCAGTAAAAAGCTGTTTTTCCCTGTGGACAAATAGACTCAATCTTCCCATGAAGCCTGTGAGGAATTATATAAAATTCCCTAGGGAACTGGCTTCCCCCAAAAGACAGAAGGCTGGAGTATTTCATTACAAGCTTCTAGTCCCCATTGGCTGGCTGACGTTTTTTCCCTGAGGGGATTAAAACCCTGTTTGGACCTATCAGCAGATAGGAGGAAGCTTTGCAGAAAAAGCAGAGCGGCAATAATGCCCCTAAATTGGCCTTCTTGAGAATGTCCACTGTGGTTGTAGTTGAGGTCAGGTGAGGTGGGCAGCAGAGATGTGACACAGCCAGTAACAGAATCTGCTACAGTGTGTTTTACTATGTCCTTGTGAGTAGAACTGAAATTAAGGTACTGCATAGGGATTAACAATTCACTCAGGTCCATCAATGCCTTTTTGTTTGCGAAATTGTGCTGCAACAGAGTGCTTACTCATTCTATTCTTCTGAGTGAGGCCAGCCTTCTCTCATCATCTCTCTATGATCCTTTAATTACCTTATTCTCCCAAGACAGATTCTTCCACCCTCTCATGTGGGAGTCAGAATTTAACAAATCCATGTCTGCTAGCATCTCCCTTGCCTTGGCCACCATTACTAAAACTGGCATTATGAATTCTGCATATATCTAGCTTTCCTTGGTTTTCATGATATTTCTCATATTCTGCTGTAGAAAAATATTTAAATTTCTACTTTATCTCTCCCTACCTTGATCCATTATTAGACTATAAACTATTAAAAAGCAGTAGCAATTAATTTTAAATGCAAATGACTAAATTTTCTACAACCTTCAGAATATTTTAATAGTCTATGTGGTGGTTAATTTTAACTGTCAACTTAACTGAAACACAAGGTGCCCAAATATTTGGTTAAACATTATTTCTGGGTGTGTCTGTGAGGAGCTTTCTTGATGGGATTACCCTCCCCAGAGTAGGTGGGCCTCATCTAATCCACTGAAGGCCTGAGTAAGAAAGTATTCTCTCTCTCTGCCTGACTGTTTTCAACCTGGGACATCAATTTTTTTCCTGCCTCAGGACTCAAACCTGGACTCATATTGGAACTTACACACCTGCTCTCCTGGGTCTAAACTTCTCAGCCTCTGTAATCAAGTTAGCCAATCTTTAAAATATATGTGCATGTGTGTGTTTGTGTGTATACACAAACACATACATATATACATACATACATACATACATACATACATTCATACATACATAGCCTATTGGCTCTGTTTTTTCTGGAAAATCCTGAAAAATACCATTATTTTAATTTCCAATGAGATTTAATAAATTCTTCACTGACCTATAATCCTCTATGGTTCTGGTCTCATTTGGTGAAAAATACCTAGGAGATTCTAAGTAACTCTGCTTTTATCAAACGAAAAGAGAAATTATATATGTATACACACACACACACACATACATATATATATCCTAAATAGTCTTTGATTTTGCATTTTACCCTCCCCTCAAAATAGTCCATTTAAAATAAATGTGGGGTTGCGCTTATACATTGGCTAAAACTTCCAGCTAACAACTTCATTTCTTTAAATAAATACCTTCTGGATCTTTAGCAAGAAGATAGAAATGTCTTCCTTCTTTTAATATTTTCATAGCATAACACTCCATTAAAAAGACATGATAAATGAATGCTTAAACAAATACTATAAAGTTGCAAAACTCATGATGTAAGAATGGATAGAATCAAAATTTGGAAATTACTAAATGAAATGCAGTCATTAGTTGAAATTATTAATGAACATATGAGTAAAAGTATGGGTATTCATAAAAACAAGAGATGCCTGGATGGTGATTAAAGTAAATTGAAGGTGAAGTATAGATGACTAATGTCTTCTTTGTCTAATTTCAATCTTCATATTATATGGTTCAGAGTATTACAAAGAAGTAGAACACTTTGGGACAAAAGAATTGTAAATACCTGGTAAATATATATATATATATATATACACACACACACACACACACACACACAAATATATATATATATATATATATATATATATATATATATATATATATACACATACACACACACATATACATATATATGTGTGTGTGTGTGTATAAAGGGTACATTTAATATAAAAAATTATTTACTATAACAGGATTGCCTCCTAAGGAGAGAATTTTAAAGAATACAGGAATAGCAGCTAAAGGAAACACCCACTTCCTCTGCAGTTAACATAGAGCACCCAAGGGAAGAAATACATTTGGATACTCGCCCAAGGTCAAGATGCAGGCATTGAAGAGGGCTGATGCGGAAGTTAGCTGAAGCATAAGGCTAACAGAACTCTCTGGAAAGCTGTCTTCTCCAGAGGAATGCCAGGAGAAGTCATCTATGGGGAAGAGCGGTTGGCCACATGGAAAAAAGGAAGGAGAAGAGCAGGAAAAGAGAAGGAGGGAGGGAGGGAAAGAAAGAGGAACCCAGGCAGCACACTGGAATGAAGAACCCAAGTCTCTTCCTCCTCCAGTGTCTCTCCCGCGCCCTCTACTGATGAAATTTATCATCACACCACCTGGAAAGTAGAAATACTGCAGTAACACAAGCAGGCAATTCGAGTGGATTTGGAACTGAGAGGCAGTGATAACTGGCACACTTGGTAACATAAACTCAGATCACAGGTGGTGGTTGGGATGGAAGGTAGTTCTTGCAGTGGTTTCTGGTTTGTAAAAAGAGGCTCCACACTCACCCCGAATTCTAATTCAGTGGCACTAAGTGGGGGCCAAGAGGTCTGTAATTTTTTTTAATAATTTTTTAATGTTGAAATTACAGTTTACATACAATATTATATTAGTTTCAGGTGCACACCATAGTGATTAGACATTTATATAACTTACGACATGATCACTCCAATAAATCTAGTACCCATTTGACATCACACAAAGTTATTACAATATTATTGACTAATATTTCCTATCCTGTACTTTATGTTCCCATGACTGTTTTTATAACTGGCAATATGTACATCTTAATTCCTTCCCCTTTTTCACCCACCCTTCCAAGAACCTTCCCATCTGGCAACCATCAAAATGTTCTCTGCATCTATGAGTTTGTTTCTGTTTTGTTTATTTTGTTCCTTAGATTCCACATATACTTGAAATCATACAGCATTTGTCTTTCTCTGTCTGACTTACTCCATTCAGCACAATATCCTCTAGATCCATCCATGTTGTTGCAGATGACAAGATTTCTTTTTATAGCTGAGTAATATTCTATTGTATATATGTACTCCTTCATCTTTATCCATTCATCCATTAATGGATACCCAAGTTGGCTGCAATAAACTTATGGATGTACATTTTCTTTCAAAGTAGTATTTTCTGTTTCTTTGGATAAAAAATCCAAAAGTGGGATTTCTAGGTCCTTCTTTGTCTCTTGTTATAGCCTTTGTTTTAAAGTCTATTTTTTTCTGGTGTAAGTACTGCTACCCCAGATTCCTGATTTTCATTTCCATTTTCATGAAATAACTCATTCTATCCCTTTACTTTCAATCTGTCTGAGTCTCTTATAGCCAGCTTATGTAAGGGTCTTGCTTTCTTATCCTGGATATTCAGCCACCCTATCTTTTGATTACAGCATTTAACACATTTACATTTAAAGTAATTGTTGATAGATAAGTAGTTATTGCTATTTTATTATTCATATTTTTTATCTTATTTTTTTTCTTTTTAAAGAAGTCCCTCTAACTTTCCCTATAATACTGGCTTGGTGGTGATGAACTCTTAACTTTTCTTTTCTGGGAAGCTCTTTATCTGTCATTTGATTCTAAATGATAGCTTTGCTGGGCAGAATAAGTCTTTGCTTTTCATCACTTTGACTATTTTGTGCCAATCCCTTCTGACCTGCAATGTTTCTGTTGAGAAATCAGCTGACAGTCTCATGACAGTTCACTTGTAGGTAACTAACCGCTTTTCTCTTGCTGCTTCTATTCTCTCTTTGTCTTTAACCTTTGATATTTTCATAATGATATATCTTGGTGTGGACCTCTTTGGATTAATCTTGTTTGGAACATTCTGTACTTCCTGAGCTTGTATGTCTACTTCCTTCACCAGGTTAGGGAAGTTTTCCATCATTATTTCTTGAAATTGATTTTCAATTCCTTGCTCTCTCTCTTCTCCTTCTGGTACCCCTATGATGTAAATGTTACACTCAATGTTGTCCCAGAGGTCTCTTAAACTATCCTCATTTCTTTTAATTCTTTTTTTTTTCTTTTTGCTGTTCTGATTGAGTGTTTTCTGCTACTTTGTCTTCCAATTCGATGATTCAATTCTCTGCTTCACCTAATTTACTGTTGTCTCTCTAATTCATTCTTTATTTCAGTTATTGTATTCTTCATTTCTGGCTCATTCTTTCTTATGTTTTCTACCTCCATTTTTATGTTTCATATCTCTGTTGAAATTCTGAGATCATTGAGCATTCTTATAACCAGTGTTTTAAACTCTGCATCTGGTAGATCGCTTTTCTCCATTTTGTCCAGCTCTTTTTCTAAAGCTGTGTTCTGTTCTTTCATGTGGGACATGTTTCTTTGTCTCCCATTTAGGCTGCTTCCCTGTGTTTGTTTCTATGTATTAGGTAGAGCTGCAATGTTTCCCAATCTTAGTATGTTAGCCTTGGTGCCCAGAGGCACAGTCTCCCTGGTCACATGAGCCCTGTGCTCCAGGTGGTCCCTTGTATGAGTTGTGTGTGCCCTCCTGCTGTAGTTAAGGCTTGGTTTCTCTTTGCATGTCAATGGGAGTGATTGACCTTTAGGCAGATTGGTTGTGCGAATTGGTTGTGAGGACTGGCCAGTGACTACAGTGGAGCAGCTGTTATGCAGGGGCTGACCTAAGGAGCAAGATTTGCTTTAGCAGGACTTTGGTACCTGCCCAGTCTGCCCTTTGGGTGTGTTGTCTCTGGAGGTAGCCAGGTGGTACTCTAGCTTGGTCCAAAGTCAGCTACCGGGCATAACAGTCCCAGGTCCTTCTGAGAGGGGCCCCACCATAGGCCAAGTTCAGCTGCAGCCTGGTCCCTACTTGGGGCAACCTGGCATGAGTTACAAAGCAATCTGCAGATGGCTGCCACCCAACTGGGATCAAGTTGCCTTGAGAGGCCAAGCCACAAACCAAGGCTGGCTGCCAGGCTTGGGGCTGCTCAGCAAGAGGTATGGGGTACACTGAGGCCAGATGTTGCTTGTTTGGAGCTTGTGAATCTTTGAGAGATCTTAGGAAAGTCCACAGCATGAGTCAAAACAGGCCATTTGTATGGAAAAATCTACTGGAAGTGGCTTCAGTAGGCTCAAAAGTAGATTGAAGTGGGGCCTCAGGGAATCACCAGTGTGTGGTGACCAGTGTTAACCAGGTGATGGAAACTCAGATACGGTGGCCACCTGTGTCTGCTTGCATAAGGGGGAGGGCTCAACAAAGAGATAATAGATTCTACCTGAACTTCTGTCTGGGAGAAAGCTGCCCCTCCATCCCTCGCCTTGAAGCCAGAAAATTCAGTTCCTCCCTGTATGTCTCTGGCACCTTTCAAGCTATTGCCTCAGCACTGGAGCTCAGAGCGAGTGAGTCTGTCACTGAGTAAGTCCGTGTGTGGGGCCCTTTAAGAGAAATTCTAGCCACCCTCTGTCTCATTCATCCACAATCTCTGCTAGTTTTCACAGCCAGAAAATGTGGGGACTTCTCTTTCTGGCACAGGAAGCCTGGGCTGCAGAACCCAGTGTGAGGCTGAGGCCCCTTGTTCCTCAGCGGGGACATCCACAGTCAAGATATCCCTCTCAGTTCTTAAGTGCCACACACGGGTGTGGGGCCAGTCCATTCACATTTCTGCCCCTCCTACCAGTCTCGAGATGGCTTCTTCTGTATGTCCTTAGTTGCAGAACTTCTGTTCAGCTAGACTTCAAGTGATACTTATTGATTTTTTGCTCTGTAGTCTAGTTGTAATTTTGAGGTAGTTGTGAGAGGAGCCAAACACAGCTTTCACCTACTCTGCCATCTTGACTAATAATCTAAAATATTATTTTTTAAACAACAAATGCCATATTTTAAAAGTACTTTCAAGACATATGATGATTAAGGTCACAACATTAGCTGTATCCAACTTTCCTTTGAAAAATTATCAAATATTTTACAAAGATTCATCATCAAAATATAGCTAAAGGTAGAGCATATATCTTTTTAAAGCTATATTATCCTCCTACAGTTATGCAAAGTCAATGCAAAGTTTGGATTTATTACTCTTATCATACTATAAGCTCTGATCATTTTAATAATTTTAAGCATATAACTGTAAGTGAAAAGATGGATTATAAAACCATTAAAATACTGTTGTCATGAATGTGACAAGTAAAGTAATGTCCCTTCAGAGATGTCTATGGTCTAATCCTCAAAATCTGTGAATATATTCCTTTACACAGCAAAGTGACTTTTCAAATATAATTAAGTAATGTATCTTGAGATAGAATGATTACCCTGGATTATCTGGTTGAGCCAATTGTGATCACAAGGGTCTTTATAAGAGGGAAAAAGAAGAGTCAGATTTACAGGAGCTGTGATGAGGGAAGCAGAGATTGGAATGATGTTGTCATAGACAAAGAATGCAGGCCTCTCAAAGCAGGGAGAGGCAAGGGATGGACTCTCCTCTAGGGCCTCCAGAAGAAATGTAACCCTGCTGACACCTTAATCTTAGCCCCATGAGACCCATTTTGGCTTCTGACCTCTAGAATTATAAGATAATAAATTTATGTTTTAAGTAACAAAATTTGTTACAGCAGATATAATTTAAACCTCCCATAATATAGTAGCATTTTTTATATTCCTAAAGATGTCTTGTTTAGCTTAATTCAGACCCTGTGTATATATGAAATATGTAATTGTTAGAATTCTAATTAGCAATCACATTTTTATAAGAAACCGAGACTTACTCAAAGTAGTTAAAATAAGTAGAGAATTAATTTTATTTTCTAGTTAAGAGGAAAATCTCACAAGGCCAAATATTTGGAGGTAGGTGTAGCTGAACCTTACAGAAACTAGAAAATCATCAGGCATGTTGTTTCGCACTCTCACTTTTTCACTCTCTGGCTCTTGTTCTTGCTCTCACACCCTTCTCATCTTCTCTCTATCTCATCCACAGAACACCTCACCTTCATTTTTATTCTGCAAGCTTATCCCAGCCTTCTTTCTGAATACTGACTTCCTCTGAAAATGTTTAAGATCTGTAACCCCATAACTTTGATTTGTATAGAACTTTAAACTTCTGTAGTGCCAGATCTATTCTTAATATGTACTGCAGTTCTGCTATCTGTATATAATGTCCTAAATGTATTTATTCTAAAGTTTCCAGAGAGGTTGCCAAGTGTCTACTCTTGGTCCAATCAGCTATAGCCACATAGATAGAATCATCTGTTCCAAATATAGCCACCTAGGCAGAATCTCTTATAAAAAGAAATGAAAGTTGAGGCAATGACAAAAATTTGATGTGCAATTATATATTTTATAAACATATTTACATGGTAACTATGTATTTTTATGCACAATATGTATTGTGTTACTCAGCTACAGCTAATACATTAAATCTAAATTATGTGAATCGATGCTAAGCTGTTGTGAAGAGCACCAAGTACTGGCCTGCCAAGAATAAGACAGTAGTGCCATAAATCTTTTAGTATGGAAGCTAGACATCAAAACAATGGAACAACTTTAATTGCTTATCATAGTACAAACCATTCTAATTAGATGATCCTGTTTAGATGTCTTCTTCAGTGGTAGCCTGACCTAAAACTATTTTCTATGACAGAGTTAAAAGAATTATTTATTAGCCTGCAGAAAGCAATCTTTTGTTTCTGCCTGTAAAGTAGACCATCCCTGCTCTGCAGATATAGAGTAAACATGAAATGACCCATTATTTCTTCTCCTTAATGGAAAGAATCTTTGATAATAATAAAAAATGTGTCATATCAGTGCCTATCATGGATCAGAGCCAAATATCAAATTCATTTAAAAAATTTATTTAAAACTTTTCAACCATTTCTTTAAGATAGCTATTTTTAATCTTTATTTAATGGAGAAAGAAGCAGGTTCAGGAGAAAAACAATTTGCTCATAGTCAAATAAGATGTAGAACCAAAGTTTGAACCAGATCTGCCTGATCTGTGGAGATGGAAAAATAATTTTCTTTCCACCCTTCTAAGTCCTTCTGGCTGGTCTAATAACCAAATTGACATGACACAGTTTGACAGGAGAAAATGACCAAATTACATACATACATGCGTGGGTTCCATAAAAATATGGAGACCCAAGGACAGATATGGCAGCTGAGGCTTCTATGCCATATTGATCTAAGGAGAAGAGGGGTGGGAAGGAGGATTCAAAGGACAGAAAGGCAATTCACATGGAGATGTAAAAGCAAATGTTTGGTAAATAAACGGGACACAGAGAAGACTTTGATCAACCATGCTTTTTAGGTTCCTCCCTCTCTATCACACACTAGTTCATATTAAAAAAAAGTTATCTATGATGATATCTCCTTTTCTGAAGGAGGTCCTCCACCTAAATTCTTTTAAGCACTTAGGGGGAAGGTCAAAGGTTTTCCCTGAGTCTTTCATTTCTTAAAAATAACCACTTAAAATAACCAGTATCCCAAGGAGGCATATTTTGTGGTGGCAAACCCTCCTTCCTCTTAGATCCAAAGCTAATATTTTATTCCTGACATTAAACTACTCCATGTCTGTCACTGTAGTTATGAGAATATATTAGATTCTCCTTGCCAGTTATAAAAAAAAAAAAACTTATACACAGCTTAAAATGTACAGATAGTCATTCAATGCTACTATAAACACATAAAGTGTACAAAAAGAAAAAGTGTACCAAGATCAATATTTTTACAAACTTTATGACAGTATACTTACATTATTCACAAGTCATTTATTTAAATTAGAGACTTATTAACTACATCATCTTTTTCATCATGCTCAGCCTAGTTCCATTCTTATCCCAGCAGTGACAATGAAATAGCTACCAGATGAAAAAGCCACAGTGTGTATCTGGAAAATGGTCAGTTGTGTTTAGGAGACTTACCTGTACAGTGGATATTATAAGAAAGGCAAGACTGTTTTCACAGTTGTGATCAGGGGAAAATCCAAATTTTGTGAAGCTTAAAGCTTGTATGATTTGCACAGCCTCTTTAAGAAAATATAAAATTAAAACAAAAATATTCAGTATGAAAAGGACTATGCATTGAAAATGAAAAAGAAATCATAGCAACTTATAAAGTTTGAAAGCTGAGAAATACTGCAAACACCACAAAATTCAGAAAAAATAATATAACAATTATTAACTGCTTGAACCATCTATGAAATGCTTTTATCCCTGATACTTCTTGTCTGTGTAGTTTTTGTTTCCCTCTACATGTGGAAATAATTTTGTAGTATCATTTTCAATGCTTAATCTGCAAGTGACAGTTAATTTTATGTGTCAACTTGACTGGACTAAAGGATGCTCACATAGCTGGTAAAACATTATTTCTGAATAACCAACACATGAAAGACCAGTGGCATCTGTGAAGATGCTTCTGGACAAGATTAGCATTTGAATCACTAGACTGAGCAAGGAGGTCACTTTTATCAATGTGGGTGGGTATCGTCCAGTCCACTGAGGACCTGAATAGAACTAAAAGATAGAGAAAGGATGAATTTGCTTTCTGCTTGAGCTGGGATGTTCATTTTTCCTGCCCTTGGATATAGTATTCCTGATTCTCAGGTCTTCCCTGAACTGGGGCTTATACCATCAGCTTCTCTGGTCTCAGGCCTTTGGGTTTGGACTGGAACTATATCACCAGCTTTCCTGAGTTTCCATCCTGCAGATGGCATATCATGGGATTTCTCAGCCTCCATAAATGCATGTGCCAATCTCTCATAATAAACTTCTTTCCATATATTTATATATATCATATTGGTTATTTTTCTTTAGAGAATACTGACTAATACACCGATCATTCCCCTAGCAGAGCTGATTTGTTGAATATGTTTTAGACAAGTATCTTTCACAAATTTCAAACACAATTATGCTCATCAGTTTGGATCCACTGCATTGTGGTAGTGGATTGCTAAGCTTCCTTGTAAAGCCTTCAGTTTTAAAATTTCAGAATTGCTGAAGGATCTTTTAACTTTACTAATTCCAATATGCTATGTTTAATTCCTCACATATTAGGAAAGCATTTGAAGGGTGCTTTGAATTTGAAAGAGATTCTAAAAAATGCATGATTATGAATAAAATAGTTTATAATAAATCCCTATAACTGAGATGCTTATGTAAATGCCTTACATGAGAAAAACTTGTCAAATCACATTTTCATTTGACTATAAACAACTGCTCACAACATATACAAATTCTCT
Organism: Eidolon dupreanum; assembly: GCA_028627145.1. Classification (NCBI taxonomy): domain Eukaryota; kingdom Metazoa; phylum Chordata; class Mammalia; order Chiroptera; family Pteropodidae; genus Eidolon; species Eidolon dupreanum. Next base: position 20,708,883 of record CM053505.1, read on the forward strand.
TTGATTGGCCAAGCAGGACACACATACACACAGACATACACAGACACAAAGAGTTTTATTTTCTCAATATAAATGAAAAATATATCCATACATTTTAAAATTCAGATATAAAGACTTTAAACAAAATGCCAAGGATAAATTAATCAGGCACTAGAGACTTCTTCCTAAAGTAATCTGAATTTATATTTAATAGAACATCTACAGCTTGCCTTGCACTCCCAAGAAGAACTATGTTTCTAACACATAATCGAGAACTACAAATTAATATGCCAATTAAATGTGGGCCTCATAGTAATTGCTGGAGTTTCAGGAATATCTTTCATTAAGCCTGACAGATTATATACAGTTGTCAAATTTCTGCTTTTCTTCAAGTTTGTAAATCTTCCTTGATAGTGTTATTGTATTTTATCACACTCTTATTATTGCACTACTGAATACATCTTTTAATATTTAGAAACAATTTTATTTTTGAAATGTAGTTCTTCCTTCATTCAATATTGACCAGATACCTGCTGCTATATGCCATGTACTGCTCTGGAGGCATATAAAGAAAAGATCATCATATGTAAAAAGAGAAAATGCAGTATATGTCATCACTCATTGATTTATTAACATGAATAAATTTATCTCTAGGCAATAATCTGAGTTGGAGTTGGGGCCACAATTAGTACCTATCTTGATCTGAAGAACAGGGGCAAGGAAAAAAGGTCAAGTGCTCCCAAGCCCCGGAGAGTAACACCACAAAGGTGGCTAGAGCTGTCATGAAACATCAGAGCCACCTGGGAAAGCAGAGAAGGAAAAAGCAAAGAGAAGAGTGCAGAGGACCATGAGAGGATCCCAGCAAACCTATTCTCCTCTCTCCAAAGTGCCTCAAAGCCCTGATTTTGCAAACCATTCCTGTCCTCTAAAAAAGTATGAAATGGTCTGTAGCAACCAACACATGAAAGACCAGTGGCACCTGATCGGTTCTTATGATTCTACATCTATGTAACGGACGACACTGGTGATGAGAACAAGACAGCAAAATAGAAATCTGATTTCAGCCAAACATTTGACATTACATTTCCTGGCTTTCTCATTGAGATAAGCTAGGAGAGGGTAGAAGACAGATAAAGTCCAAAATCAGCCATGTATCAATATCATGTTAGAGAGTTTGCTAAAAAAAAAAAAAAAAAAAAAAAAAAGGTACAACAATCTAGCCATAGTTTTTAGGTATTTGCTTGCCAAACTAAGAAGAGAATAGTGAGGAGAAAGAGAAGATAGAAAAAGCAAAAGTTTATATTGGATATTACCTTATCATTTTCTGTGGTGCTATGGTCACTAGGTTTCTTTCAACATTAAAGAGAGACAGTATGGCACAGAGATGCAGAGCAAAGACTCTGGAGACAAACTGACATGTTTCAAATAAGCTCTGCCACTGAATATATATATTATATATTATATATATATATATTATATATTTCTATAATATTGCTATATGTCTATAATATAGATGTATAATATATACAGATGTAACCTACCTACCTATATATTAGTTATTCTTAATAAAGAAGCCATGTGTTGTTCAATAGTTAGTTATTAGAAGACATGAAAAATGAAACTGATAATCACAGCAGAATTTGCATGATGTTTCAAATATTATACTGAGTTTTTTTCAGAGATATAAATGGTAGATTTTACATTCGTATCATACATCTAAGCCAGCTTCCAAATAGATTTTCTCTAGGGTCTGCCTTACTTAAAAATTAAATGGCAAATTTCAATTAACACAGTGTTAACATGCAAAAGCTGCTCCCTACATGATTTTTTTCAATTTTGGAAAAGACTCTGTTTTTCTAAATGTACGGATCAGAGATGGGGTGGAGATGGGTGCTAGCATATTAAATGAGAGTAATAAACAGTAATTGAGTCCTAGTAGATGAGTGTATTTCATTTATTCTCATTTACTGCTCACACCCTCCTAAAAGGTTAAATATTATCTAGATTTTACAAATAAGAAACATGACATTTAGTGATATTAAGTAAGTAGTCTAAGTTCACACAACCAGAGAATGACATAATTGGAAGTTGAAGTCATGTTTATCCAATTGTATAAAATAATGAGGAAACTTAACACTTATTTAGTGTTTTCTGCATGTCCTGTGTTAGCAGTTCATAGCACTATCATCCGTTGATGGCATAATAGCCAATAATGTAGGGAGTATTTATAATATCATTACAGGGAAGAGGAAATTGAGAATCAGAGGGAATGAATAACCTGACCCAGGTTCCAGAGACAGTAAGTTGTAACATGGACTTATAAAAAGTAATCTTATTTTGATGATAGCTTTTGATTTTTAAAAAGCTACATTTTTGTGAAAATATTACATATTCCTATGATACATAAAGCACACTAAAAATGGGTTTTATGTAAAATGATTCTTAGCTGTTACAATATTGTTAGAAGCCCTGCAATAGCTGCACATCACTTAAAATGATAAAAATCAAAGGATGGCTTGCCCAGGATATAAAAAGTAATTTGGCTTATATTCAAGAAGAGAATGTCTTGATTTATTCGTATTTTAGAAAATATTTAAAATATATTTTATAAAACTAAACATGGAACAAGCTTATTATAAATGCTTTGTGTTTTACTCAGGTCAACTATTATGGTTATGGGATATTGTCTTAAGGAAAAATATAATAATAAAAATTAATTAAAACATATAACCTTGACTATACTCTGAAATGTTTTCAAAGGGACATTTTATGAAAGCATTGAAAACTAATTGGTTGACTTCTGAATATGTTCTTTTTGAAATAACAGTTAAATAGAAAATAGCAAAGTATAAGACGTGGAATTTTGCCATTACAATATCCTTCCCAAAGTTAAATGAAAATGAAAAATTAAATGGTAATACTTTTGTTTGACATCACTTTTTAAAAATGTACAGGACAAGTATTGCTTCTCATCACACAGAATATTAGAAATTAAAGTTTGAACTGAATTTGTCATTTTAAAGATCACAACTGGTAATAAATATCTTTCTGAAAAGTGTATCATTTCAGCAAGTAGCAGAATGTTGACTATAAAAACTATTTCTATCTTTCTTTAATGTAGGCCTAACATAAGAGAGACTATTGTGCTCACATTAAACATTTTATTTAGACCTTAAACAGAAGTTTTCTCATGTCAGGCCTTTACCAAAACTGACTAAAAGCTTGTTTGCAATTGTTTGGATGAGGGTTCTTGTGCCAATAGTATAAAAATAGATCTCTTTCCAGTGTGCTAACTTCTGAATTGATAATTTTTAGAAATGTGTTTTAACTACAATTCACACTTGTGAGAACTAAATGAATACAGCCACTTTTCAGCAAAAACGCACTTACAGCTGCTATTGAACAAAAATACAGGGTATTTGTTGATTGTGTTAAATTGATCACTGTTACTTATTTTCTGAAGCTACAAGCTTAACTGACTATTTGTTATTTTGAAAGGTTGTGAATAATATATTGAATTTTACACTTTCATATTAAGAATGTTCAGGGTAGAGATCAAACTAACTAATATGACTGGAAGCCACCTTAACCATGATTTCTCAGTATTTAGTTTTCTCACAAAGAGTAAACAGAGTTAAAGCACCTTGGTGACTGCATTAAATTATGTCCATATAGTGTTCTCCTAAAGACTTACCACTGCAAGTAAATGCTATATGGAAATATAGCATTGGTGTTCCAACCACAGACACCAAAATATATAAAGCAACTACTAACAGAACTAAAAGGAGAAACTGACAAAAACACAGTTATAGTAGGAAACCTGAATACCCCATTATCGGATGTGGATAGATCATCCAAACAGCAAATCAATAAGGAAATATCATTCTTAAATGACACATCAGACCAACTGAGCATAATCAACATTTACAGAGCCTTTCATCCCAAAATAGCTGCTTATACATTCTTCCCTAGTGCACATGGAACATTCTCAAGGATAGACATGAAACTAGCCTCAATAAATTTAAGAAGACTGAAATTATGTCAAGCATATTCTCTGACCATAATGCTTTGAAATTGAAGAGAAACTACAAAAAGAAAGCAGAAAATACCAAAAACATGTGGAGATTAAACAACATGCTACTGAAGAATGAATGTGTCAAAGAAGAAATAAAAGGAGAGATCAAGAGATATATGGAAATAAATTACAATGAAGGTACAACATATCAAAACTTTTGAAACATAGCAAAAGTGGTAATAAGAAGAAAGTCCATATCATTACAGGTCTATTTCAAGAAACAAGAAAGATCCCAAATAAACAACCTAACACTTTATCTTAAAAAAAAAAAAAAAAAAAAAACTGGAAAAAGAACAAATGAAGCCCAAAGTCAGTGGAAGGAAGGAAATAATCTAAATTAGAGCAGAATTAAATAAAATTGACACCAAAAAGATAATAGAAAAAATTAATGCAACAAAGAGTTGGTTTTTTGAAAAGATTAATAAAATTGACGAACCCCTGGTTAGACTCACTAAGGAAAAAAGAGAAAAGACATAAATAAAATCACAAATGAAAAAGAAGTTATGATGGATACCACTGAACTACAAAGTATCCTACAAGAATACTATGAAAGATTCAATAACCTAGAAGAAATGGACAAATTCTTAGAAATATACAACTTTCCCAGACTGAATCACAATGAATTGCAAAATCTAAATAGACCAATCAACAGTAAAGAAAATGAAACAATCATCAAAAACCTCCCAAAAAGTAAAAGTCCAGGACTTGATGGCATCATTAGTGAATTCTACCAAACATTCAAAGATGATTTAATAACTGTTCTTCTCAAACTTTTCCAAAAAAAATTGAAGAAGAAGCGATACTTCCTAATTGATTTTATGAAGCCAACATTTTCCTGATACCAAAACTGGATAAGGATAACACAAAAAAGGAAAACTATAGGCCAATATCTCTGATGAACACAGATGCAAAAATCTTAAGCAAAATACTAGTAAAGAGAGAACAATAAGACATTAGAAAGTTTATACATCACAATCAAGTGGGGTTAATTCCAAGAGCACAAGGGTGGTCCAAAATACATAAATTGATTATGTGATATACCACACAAACAATATAAAGGATAAAAATCATATGATCATATTAATAGATGCAGAAAAAGCATGACAAGATACAACATCCATTTATGATTAATACATTTAATAGAATGGGTATAGAAGGAAAGTACCTCAACATTATAAAGACCATATATGACAAACCCTCAGCTAACATTATATTTAATGGTGAAAAACTAAAAACCTTTTCTCTAAGATAATGAACAAGACAAGGCTGTCTGCTATCACCACTATTATTCAATATAGTGTTGGAAGTCCTAGCTAGAGAAATCAGGCCAGAGAAAGAAATAAAAGGCATCCAAATAGGGAATGAAGAAGTCAAATTGTCACTTTTTGCAGGTGACATGATTCTCTATATAGAAAACCCTAAAGACTCCACTAAAACACTACTAGAAATAATAAAAAAATACAGTAAAGTTTCAGGATACAAACAACACAAAAATCCATAGCATTCCTATAAACTAACAATAAATCTTCAGAAAAAGAAATGAAAAAAATAATTCCTTTTGCAATTGCAACAAAAAGATAAAATACCTAGGAATAAACCTAATGAAGCATGAGAAGGACGTATACACTGAAAACTATAAGACATTAAGAGAAATTAAAGAAGACACAAAAGAAATGGAAAGATATTCCGTGTTCATGGATTGGAAGAATCAACATAGTTAAAATGACCTTATTACCCAAAACAATATACAAATTTAATGCAATCCCCATCAAAATCTCATTGGTACTTTTTAAAAAATATAGGACAAAAAAAAATCAGATTTGTATGGAAGCACAAAAGACCCCGAATAGCCAAAGCAATTCTGAGAAAAAAGAACAAGGCTGGATGTTTCATTCTGCCTAACTTCAAATTACATTACAAAATGGCAATAATCAAAACAGCATGGTATTGGCAGAAAAATAGAGATACAGACCAATGGAACAGAAATGAGAATCCAGAGAGAAAAAAAAAACACAACATATTATGAGCAAATAATTTTTGAGAAGTGAGCCAAAAACATACAATGGAGAAAAGAAAACCTCTTCAATAAATGGTGCTGGGAAAATTGCAAAGCCACATGCAAAAGAATGAAACTAGACTGCTATCTGTCACCATACACCAGAATTAACTCAAAATGGATCAAAGACCTGAATATAAGACCTGAGACAATCAATTGCATAAAAGAAAATTTAAGTACTAAACTCATGGACCTTGGATTTAGAAGGAATTAGATAAATTTGATAATCAAAGGCAAGGGAAGTAAAAGAAAAATAAATGAATGGGACTATATCAAACGAAAAAGTTTCTGCATAGCAAAGGAAACCATCAAAAGACAAAGAGACAACCATCTAAATGGGAGAAGATATTTGCAAATGCTGCCTCCAATAAGGGGCTAATATGTAAAATATACAACGAACTCATACAATTCAACAATTTAAAAAAAAAACAATCCAATTAAAAAATGGGCAGAGGACCTGAACAGACACTTCTGCCAAGAAGTCATATAAATGGCCAACAGACATATGAAAAGATGCTCAACTTCACTAGCTATTAGGGAAATGGAAATCAAAACCACAATGAGATACCACCTCACACTTGTTAGAATGGTTACCATCAACAGGACAATAACAAGTGTTGGAGAATATGGGGTAGGGGAGAAGGAACTCTCATATACTGTTGGTGGGAATATAAATTGGTACAGTCACTATGGAAAACAGTATGAAGGTTCCTCAAGAAGTTAAGACTAGAATTACCATATGACTTAGCAATCCCTCTTCTGGGTATTTACCCCCTCAAAATTGAAAACATTTAGCCATAAAGATATACGCACCCTATTGTTCATAGCAACATCATTCATGGTAGTCAAGACATGAAAACAACCAAAGTGTCCTTTGACAGATGACTGTATAAAGAAGATATGGTACATATATACAATGGAATATTACTTAGCCATAAGAAAAGATGAAATACTGCCATTTGCAACAACATGAATGGATTTTGAGATTATCATGCTAAGTGAAATAAGTCAGAAAAAGCTGAGAACCATATGATTTCGCTTATATGTGGGATATAAAACTGAAAGCAAGAAATGAACGAGACAAATAGAGACTCATGGATACTGACGCGTGTTTAAGTGGTTACCAGAGAGAACAGTGGGGGGAGGTAGATAAGTGTAAAGGGGTTGAAATATAAGGCAATGGAAGGACATTTAACTTTTAGTGTTGAACACACAATGCATTATATACATATGACATATTACTGATTTGTACACTTGAAACATATAATTTTATTAACCAATGTAATCCTTATAAAATTAATAAAAAAGAAAATATTCTCATTTTTGAATGTGTTGAAGTCATTTTAGGCCATTTGTCAAGATCAACACATTAAATTCTTACAGCCTATTCTTCCCCAAATAATCTACAGATTCAACACAATGCCAATTAAACCCAAAAAAGTTATTTTGGGGATATCGGCAAAACTGATTCTAAAGTTTATATGGAAAGGCAAAAGATCCAAATGACCAACATAATGTTGAAGGAGAAGAGCAAACTTGAAAGGCTGATGCTATAAAACCTTACGACTTAATATGAAACTACAATAATTAAGATAGTGTTGTACTGGCAAAAGATAAGACAAACAGATCGATGGAACAGAATATAGAGCCCAAAAATAGGCCCACATAAATATTGTCACCTGACCTGTGACAAAGGAGCAAAAGCAATCCAATGGAGCAAAGACAGTCTTTTCAAAAAATGGTGGACCAACTGGACAGCCACATGCAAAAAAAATGAATCTAGAATTAGACCCTACATCCCTCACAAAAATCAACTCAAAATGGATCACAAACCAAAATGTAAAACACAAAACTATCAATCTCCTAAAAATAATATAGTAGAAAACCTAGATAACCTTGAATATGGCAATGACTTTTTAGATAAACACTAAAGTTATAATTCATGAAAGAAATAACTGATACACTGGACTTCATTAAAATTAAAATTTTCTGCTCTGTGAAAGACAATGTCAAAAGAATAAGAAGACAAGTCATAGACTAGGAAAAAAATACTTTCAAAAATTATATTGGATAAAGGACTGTTAGCCAAAATATAAAAAGAATTCTTAGGACTCAACAATTAGAAAACAACTGAATTAAAAAATGGCCAAAGACCGTAACAGCCACCGCACCAAAGATTTATAGATGACAAATAAGCATCCAAAAAGATGTTCCATATCAGCTGTCATCAGAGAGATACATATTAAAATGACGAGATAACACTACACACCTATTAAAATGGCCCAGATTCAGAACACTGCCAACATTAAAATACCGGTTAGGATGTGAGCAACAGAACTCTCATTCACAGCTGGTAGGAATGTGAAATGTTATAGTCACTTTGAAAGACAGTTTGGCAAATTCCACTTTTCCCCCCAGTGTTAGATATCATTGACATATAACATTGTGTAAATTTGAGGTGTGCATGATGGTTTGATATATGCATATATTGCAAAATGATTACCACAATAAGGTTGGTTAATACATCCATCACCTCACATAGTTACCATTTTTTTTTTTTGTGGTGAACCTTTAAGATTTACCCTCTTGTAACTTACACAAATATAAAACAATATTGTTAACTGTAGTCACCATGCTATACAGTAGACCACAGAACTTACTTATAACTGTTGCCTTATATGAAACTATACTATTACTTTGCCTCCTGTGTTTTGGGGTCTTTTTTCAAAACTCTGTACTCCTTCACCATGTGCCATTCCCCGAAGTTTTTTTTACCTCTGTGCTCTAACCTCATTCTGCACATTGTCCTTCACACGTCTTACCATAATCACAAATGCAAATAGCATCTTGTCCCATATAACTCCCAACCTAGATCTCCAGTTCTGTCTCCCATCTATAACTTCAGTTCAAGGTTAAAAAGTATCTGTTGGACATTTCCTCAGCCATTATATCAAATGAGGAACATTTAAAATCAAAGCTATAATGTGTCATCTCCAGACATATTTTAAATTCTCATTTCTCTGTTTCTGTTTATATTATAAATTTCATATTTACTCATCTTGGAAATATTATCAGTGAGAACTTTGACTCTCAGCATCCAAATTGCACATTCATCAAGTCCTGATTATTCATCACATTGTCAATTTATTCTTCATTCTTCAGACAGGACAGTGACAATGGTATCTCAACTCAATTTAGCTCATACTTCCTCTTCATGCCTTACTCAACCCCTGCCTCTACTTTAAGTCCTATCATTCACCACTACAGTGTTATAAAGCTAAACCACTGCCTGGATCACATTGGTATATTTTCAGTAAAGTATCAAAGGCTGAAAAATGTCTAGGATTAAAGTCTAAGCTTCTTGTTCTGGAGTTTACCATCTGGCCTCACTTGCATCAAAAGAATGCCCTCAAGGGAAGGATTTCATTGAAGTGGACTGACTTGCCAACACCAAACTCACCACTGGCTGGCTCCAGCAGAGGGCAATAGAGCCGGGCTTGCCAGGTGTTTCTAACTAAGCATCTGTGGTCCCTCAGAGGTACCCATGTATAGAGTTCAGGAGGTTGGGGAAGTCTGAAGAATTGGATGAATAAAATGATATATATGTTTTTACTAATGGCTCACAGAAATCTATCATATCCTTCAAGGATGAACATGAGCAACACACCTAACAAGTAAAAAGGACCTATGACTAGGTCACCAGTAAACATTCCAGGTATTTTTAAGTCATATAACAGTTGCATCACACATCTTGAGATTATGGAAATTATGAGACCTCTCACTATATCTTGTTCAATGCAGTAAGGAGCACATATACTCCTACATGACAAGGGCATTTAATTTTTATTTTGACAGTACTATTTCAAAATTATTGGCTTCCTTTGTCATCTTATATATTTTTATTTATATATAAACAGTATTCTGAGTATATTTTTTTAGATTGCCAAAATGGTCACTATCAGGAAATAAGTCCAAAACTGCTATACTGTACACAGCAGGCCCTAGAAGTAGGTAATTGTTAACCTAGCAAACTGGTCCTGGAGGTAGGCCTATAAGTTTAGACACTTGCCTGCTTGTTATTAAGATTTTCTTATTAATGGTGTATTATGGCCATGATAATCACAAGCTGGAGGGCATAAATCTCATTAGTATTTTCATTCTCATAAGAAATTCAGAACTGTCATGCCAGAGATACACACCTCAGACATATTGGTTCTACATAGATTATTAAAGAGTAACCAGAGAAAATTATCAGAAAAGTGATGTGCAAGTTATACCACATTATACCACCTCTAATTGGTACAAGTACAAGTTAATTTCCATAATACTGCATTAGGAATAAGCGTTCTCTATCTTATGAATGTGCATGTTATATAGCCATCTCTAAATTATGTTTATGAATCATATTATGTTATTGCAATCAAAATAAATTTAAGGATTGCTGTTACTAAAGTACAAGTTAACCACTTAGGCCCAATCATGTTCACTTAATGTCAGTCTTGTGCAAAACAAACTTCTTCCTGAGAAAAAAATGGAAGTGTACTTGTATATTTCACTACTTCAAGTAAACAGCAGGCTATAGTTTATTACAAATCAATCCTGTAGTAATAGTAAAATGAGCTTTTCAAATTATAATTTTATCTATCCCAAAGAGGCCACTTTATAGTTATTTAGGAAAAAAGTCTTAATTTTAATCATGTCTTAAAGCATGATATCATTAACATTATTTCTGCTGCAGCCTTAAACAAATAGATTTTACACGTAGTGTATCTGCTTATTTTGTTTTGCTTCTTTCTCATTGAGATAATGCTATAGTTGTAAAATCAGATTCCATATTTCATGCATAAGTCAACTTATTTAATACTTTTTCATTTAATGAAATGTATTGGCAAAAAAAAAGGTAATTTTGATCTCAAAATTTAACTGTTTTTTTTAATCTCTGATTTTTTCCCTCTTTAAGTTAACTGTGTCACCTTCCTTAGGATTTCTCTATACCATCGTCACATTTGCCTCTTTTCTCTCCCTCATCTCCCCACATGCAATCATCATCAAATGTACCTGTGGCAGATAATATCAGGCATTAACCAGGAATCATTCCCCCAGCTGTTGGGGGGCTATGGAAAGACAGCTTTTGGCTGTCAACCTTCTCTCAGGGTCCCCTCAGCTGAAGAAAACTGTTTCATTAAGATCATGCCTCCTTCCAAAGCTAACCAACTTCCAATGGCTGACCAAAATAGAACTATAGAGACCTGACCCACTTGCCCCAGCTCAGGATAATTCTGAAGGGTCAACACACCTGTAGTGATCCCCAAGATGTTGACTGACACCTCTGTTGGGACTGCATCACAGTCCAACATTTACCTTTGCTCAATTCGATTTCACACCCTTTTGCCTCAACACAAACACACTTGATACCAATAGCAGTTCCTAAAAAACATCTTGCATACTGAACTCCATCTTCAAGACTGCTTCCCATGGAAATCCAACCTGTGAAAGATCTGTTTTACCTTTTCATTTCTCTTGAAACTCTCTGTTCCTTACTGACCTAGTTCAGTCTAGCATTAACTTTCATTTAAAATGGCCATTCTTTATTTTTATTCCACAGCAAGTAGGCTTTAAAATAAATGTTATTCCCAGACACATGGGTTTTGACTGATGCTCACCAATGGCACATATTTCACCTTCAGCCTGTTCTTAAAAATTTTTCCTACTCACCCATATGCCATGATATCCATTAAAGCACATACTCTTCCCAGGCCATATTCCCTCCATAATGGTTCCCATACACACTAGTGTCCTACATCTCTCTGCTTGAAGGCATTCTTTGTCATGGGGGCATACTTAGCCTATTTATGTCAGAAATATCTGGAAGATAATATCTCAATAGTGTCCCTCAAGTAATGACATGTGATATATAGTGAACACATATCCAGCTTCCTCACCTCAGTGTGACAATTCTAAGGGGTATTCTACACAGTCTCTAAACAGGTTCCCAGTGAGGTACTCCAAAATTAACATTTATAATTCTGCCTTTTATTGGCTTTCACTCTTCAATGTCTTAATTTCCTGCTCAAAGTGTTTCCTAAGATCACCTTCCAAATAAACTATATAGATTCAAAACCTTATTTCAGAGTTTGACTTATGGGAAACTCAAAATTAGGTACTTATGTTAATAAATTAGGTACTTATGATAACCTAGAACAGGGATCAACAAGCATGTGTGCCAAATCTTGTCTGCCATCTGTTTTTGTAAATAAAGTTTTATTGGAACATGGCCACTCATATTCATTAAGGTATTGTCTATAGCTTGTTTCCCACTCTAACAGCAGAGTTCATTAGTTAAACAGAGACTAGATGGCATAAAAGCATAAAATATTTATTATCTGGACCTTTACAGGAAAAAAATGTTACCTGATCTAAATTTTTGATCTCCCTGCCCATTCACTTTATATAATACCTTTAATAAAAATTTATGATATATATAAGCCTAAACATACAAATATGCTTAATAAAGTTTTATTTTTCTAAAACTATCAACTCATGCCTCTTGCCTCCTCCAAAATCATCAATGGCTCCCAGTGCAATAAGAAGTAAAATAAAACTCTGTCCAACAAAGTCTGCCTCTATTTCTAATTGTATGTCACTCTGCATTCCTACCAAACACAGCCCTCTATTCATTATTATAGAAACTGTCTTCCCTGTGTTTATAATTAGGTCGTTTCGTCTACTGGAATGCCCTCCTCCATGATAAACCCTGCTCATCTTCAAAATCCAGATAAAAGCCAATATCTTCTAAGAACCCCTCTCAGACCCACACTATTATGATTAATCTTTTCCCACCATGTGTCCTAGCACCCTGTTTCAATTTTTGATATATCATAGCATATTTTATATTGAGATGATTTATGGATATTTATTTCCATCACTAGATGTGAATTCCTAGGAGGCAGTAACCATATCATATCCATCTTCATATCCAGTGGTAATATTAAACATAATTAACAAGCATAGATTAGCACTCTTACCCATCTGAAAGGATGACTGATTAAAGTCCTGAGACCCCCCGGTACACTATAAGTTAACTTTTTTTTTAAATTTTAATTAGTTTCAAGTATACAGTACATTGGTTAGACATTTATATAGTTTATAAAACTATCCCCCTAATTGCTCTTTTTCTCCTCTGGTTTTCCACCTAGCTAATATATTAATGCTAACTATATTCCCTATGCCATGCTCTCCATCCCCGTGACTATCTATCAACTACTAATATGTGTTAACTTCTTAGTTGTTACTAGATTGTTGGGAGATGCAGTGGGGTTTGGGGGAGAGGCTGTGGGAGTTAGAGTGGCAAGTGTTACATTATAATAAAAGCAACTATTACAATATTTTAACAAACAGAGCATAATTGGTTTAATACCAGCCTTGTTCATAACAACTATGCTTATCAATGTTTTCCTAATTATAGGCCCTCTGTAAATAATTATTCTATACTTAAGAACAGAATGGAACATGAACACACTTTTTTAAAGACAGCTCACACGCAGATACACACACACATGCACAAATGTTGATGCACATATTTGGCCATTACGAACAGGGAAAATCTCATATATGTGTAAAAAGTATATATTCTAGCCTTCCTTATATTATTTCATATTAGTTAACAGTTGTTCAAAAAATTACACTTACAGTGTTTAAAAACATGTACAAGTCTTCCAATAGTAATATCAATAAAAATGGAATTAGCTTTTTCTTAACTAGTTCAATTTTTCCAGGGAATAATGGCAACATTAATTCAACTCCAAGGGAAAACTCTGGGCAGAGCAATCAGGATCATATTTTGCTAATATTTTTCAAAATAATGAGGCCTGCAAAACTTCATATATAACCAGTAACATTTACCATAATCCACTCTTACTTTGCATTGCACCCAATTGACCTTTACTTCCTTAAATTCCTTTTAAAATTTTCCACATGAACATGTTGAAAGAGAACATATTTGTCTACCATAAATATGTCTTGTACTGTGCAGCGTCACAATTGCTGATACTGCCAATACAAAGGAAAAGCATATTGAATATAATTATTTAGTTCTTTTGTTCATTTCAATAACTTCTGGTCCAGGAGTATCTTCCAAGGTTATCATGAATATTCTGAATTCAATAATGTTTCACAGTTCACTGTTTCTCTTATGTTCCTTCTCAATAAGTAGCAGACCTCGCTATCTTACATATTATAGGATACTGAGGTTTATCACGTTTTGTTTCATAATAATTGTGACAATTCTGAAGGACTTGTTCTTTACAAATACAAGAGTTAGACTATAGTGCTGCCATTTGATTAAAATTCAAATTAAAAAAAGAATTAATTTGATAAATTTACATCTCCCAGATTGCATGTAAAACTGATGAAAAATACTACTTCATTGAAATATTTGGAATAGGTTTACTATAATCTATACTGCATTTTAATGGACTCTGTAAAGCAAAATTTTTTAAAGCAAGAAAACTTCAGAAGGTACTAATGAGTATTGTAGTGACATTTGACATCAAGCACAGTAGAAGCTGAGAAGTGAGCCAGTGGATACTTCTATTATAGTATATTCTGCTACAGTGGCAATAAATGATGGAGTCAAGCAGAGTACCAACCTTGTGTCTTTTTAAAAATTTCCCTTCTGCTTGTTAATAGTACTTAGATTCCGTCTTCGCATTGCTTTCTTCACTCCATTTCTCTACACCTTCCTTGTTAAATATGGGACCACCCATCAAATAATCTTTGGTTCTCCAATTCTTACCCAGTTCATTTCCTCAATTCTCTTATATCTTCCTACACATCCCATCCACTATGCCATGTTAATTGTCTTCAAACTCACCCATATCTTCCTGCTTGAGCTTGAACAGATAATTACTCAAGCGTATCCTCAATCTGCTCTTCCAGACTTCAGGAAGGCAAAGTAGACATGGATGGAACCTTGTAGATAATTTCAGATGATTAATCCTTTATTGTCCTTATCACAGACTTTTTAAAAGTTCATAGCCTGAGTTTATCTCTCTGTATCATCTATTTACTTCTCTGCTACTCTTAAAACACACACACACACACACACACACACACACACACACACACACACACACACACACACTCCAATCCAAGGATCAAGGTTTTCCTTAATTGGTCTCTTGCCATCATTCTTGGAAATTTAAGATGCTGTGATAATAAAAATATCGGATAGTCACCTTGGTAATCAGCATGGAGTTCACAGTCAGCTGTTCAAAACCTGCCTTTGAATCTCTTTCCTATTTGATCTTCCTCAATGATGCCATGAACTTTATCTATCCTAGGTTAACATTACCCCTCCTACCCATTTTTTCATAATTCTTATGAACTGGTAAGAAAGTTACAAATATGGGTTAGCCCTAAAATTTGTTTTCTCTGCCTTTTTCATCTCTGCTTAGCTACATGTTTATCAATCTCCTGTTGCCCTAACATGGCAGTTTAAAAAGGGCTCTTCGGATATTTCCTTGAGCCCTTTAATTCATAAGGCTCATCTCTTCTCATCATGTTGAGCAGATGGTTTCACTTTCTATTTTCTGTGGTAACCACAAATATGCAAGATTTTGCATGTGAATGTTTCCTTAGCCCCAGCTCTGGACAATTGGTTTAAAGGGAAGAAATCCTCCTGCCAGTCCTTCCTCTCCTCCTCTCTCTTCTCCTCTTTGATTCTCCTCTCTCCTCCCCTCCGCTCCTCTCCTCTCCCCTCCCCTCCACTCCTCTCTCTCACACACATTTCCACAGACTAGAACTGATCTTATTCAGCATGGGTTGCGCTGATCTCAAAGCTGGTAGACCACTGAGGAACTATGGAGACCTTGGGAAACTATTTACATTCATATTTTTATCCTCAATGCGGGTTATACCATTTAGACTATTTAACTTATGTGAAAGTAAAGTGAACTCGGATTGAGTAATAATTTTGAGAGTATTCATCATTGGATTAGTATTTGTGGGTGTCCTGGCATATAAGTCCTACCAAATATATTTCACTTTTTCCCTCTGCCCCTATTCGTTCATGCCAATTCTTACCACTCTAGTTCATGACTTTGTACTTTATGGCTAGATTACTGCAAACATCTACCAAATTGATTCTATAAACCTAAAGTATTTTGTAACTTATCTTAGGTTGCTATATTAATTTTCCAAAGTGCTATTTTAGTTACATTTCCACATAAAAATCTCCCATGACTACCCACTGTTCAGTAAATGATGCAAAAAATCACTGGCATGAGTCAACTTTTACACATTCAACTTCTAAAATTTCCCAAAGGTTCAATGTCCCACTCAATTTGGAAAAATTGTACATTCTGAAAATCTGCTCTTGTCATCCACTTTCTGTGAATTTCTAACCACCTCCAAGTTTATGTATAAATATACTACTTATTCTCTAAGCCTGTTACAATGCTACCTCTTTTAGATCACCATTCTTTAATATCCTGGCTAAAAGGGATCCATTACCTTATGGATTCTTAACATTTATCAGTCCTATAGCACATGCCTCCCTTTAGGGAACAGATTCCTGAGCTTTCACAGAACCAAGCTCCAAAGGACTCTGGGGCACTTATTCTGATCTGTAAAAACAATACTTGAACTTTAACAAATATTCAGGTAAGTGGGGATAAAGAGATAGCACTCACCAGGATCCCAGAATTGCTGCTGGTTTTATGCTTCTCATATTACAAGTTTGTATCTAGTTACCTACATTATAATCATTTCCTTAGCAGGATCTGAACATCAATGGGACAGTCAGTTCTCTCCCAAACAAGACATTTCTTTGATGAATCACAGTTCTGTTCTAGCAATTAATCTTCATCGCTTACCTCCACCATCCTTCCAAATCTTAGAGGAAGTACTTCTCCCCTTTCCCAAGTAGATCATCCTTTTCAAGGATCATAGGATAATTTTAATGAATAAATGTTTTTATTAGAGACAAAATAAGCAAAATTCAAACAGACTGAAATCTTTCACCTATATTTATTCGGTATAAGTGAAATTTGGTACACATTTTAATACCTAGTCCTGTAAAAAGAAATTCTCATAGGCTGTTGGTGGGATTATATTACTGAATATTGCAGTAATTTAGAAGCTCGTAAGCTGGTTTGGAACCATTTATCACAACTTAAAATATATAGAGATGTAAATATATAGATATAGATATAGATATAGATATAGATATAGATATAGATATAGATATAGATATAGATATATAGATATACACACATACATATATACATACACAAACACAAATTACTTAAATAATTCTGCTTCTAGGAATTTATCCCACAAATAAATTTAAATAAATGCTTAAAAGAGTATAACACTAGATATAAAAATAATGTAGATGATTTACAAGTAAATATATGAATCAGAGCTCTGACTATTTAGAAAGCCAATGAATTAAGTGCAAATGTCAAGTTTCCTATGGGTCATTTTATTAAAAGAAGTAGTGTATATTCAAATTCTATTTCTTTTAATCATATTTTAGTCCTAGTATGATTACTTAAAAAATAACGTTTTATTAATGGTTTTGATATATTTGGAGACACCAATGTTTTAAGGAGACAATGGAACTTCATCATAAGGGTTTCTGGTGATGTTCAGACATTTGCACACAATTAGAATATCTGAAGTTGCCTAGAAAAGGGAATTCATGAACATAAATTATAAAATATCAATATACATCTGAAAATAATTTAAATTACTCAAGCAATTAAAAGCTAAATTTTAATTCAAATAGTTCCAGTTAAGTAATTCAATTTTAGATTAAAAAAAAAAGCAAGCCAGATTAATACTGTATATACTGTGAAGAAAGTCTCAGTAGAGACCTACAGAAAAATAGAACAAGAGAAATGATTCATATAAAAGGATTAACATGCTCATTTACTATTATAACTTTATAGTAAAATCATTGATGCAGTCTTTCTGTCTTGAGAAACCAGAGGGCAGAGTATGGGATAGCCATAGCCACTAAAAATGATTAGAGTACTCTAGAAAGAGAGACACAGAGAGGAGAAACACTAATATTATTTTGTTAATTTCCCTCAAATCTGATTGATGCCAAATTCAGACATGCACAGGCTAGACTCAGTGCAAACAACCAAAGGATAATAGCACTGAACTTAGATTTCAAGAAGTGGCCAAGGAATATATTGTTTACAACATTAGTCTACCCAAGCTGACCAAATCTTAAATAAAACAAAACAAAATGTAACCTTCTCTAGAGGAATACATCATAATCCAGTCTATAAGATATAACATTCATAATACCCAGGACACAATTCAAAATTACGTGTGTTCTTTGACACAAGATGAAGGAAATTTTACCCATTCTAAAGAGAAAAGACAATCACCTTGACAACACAAATATTGAAAATATTGGATTTAAGGTTTTAAAGCAGCTATCATAACATTGTTCAAAGAGGTAGTGTAAAATATGGCCACAATGAATAAAATGCTAGCAAAACTCAGAAGAGACTATAAAATGAAAATATAACAAAATCTAAATACTGGAACTGAAAACTAAGAATATGAAATTAACATTTTACTGGATGGGCTTACCAGAAGAATGGAGATAAAGAGTAGAATAGTTATATTGAAAATAGAAAAATAGAAAGTTTGCAATTGGAAGAATAAAAGAAAAATATTTTTTAAATGACTAAGTTCCCAGCTTGATCAGTAGATCAATGAAATCCCAACCAAATTTGTAGATACCAACAAACTGATTCTAAAATTTATATGGAGAGGCAAAAGATCCAGAACAGCCAACACGGTATTGATGGAGAGGAACAACATTGAAGAACTAACATTACCTGACTTCAAGTCTTACAATAAAGCTACAGTAATTATGACAGTGTGTTGCTGGTAACAGAATAGACAAAGAGATCAATGGAGCATAATAAACAGGCCAGAAATAAATCCCCATAAATATTGTCACTGATCTTTGGCAAAGTTGATACTATGGAGCAAAAATAGTATAATCAACAAATTGTGTTGGAACAACTGGACATATACATGCAAAAAATAAACCTAGACACAGACCTTACACTTTTCACAAAAATGAATTTAAAATGGATCACAGACTTAAGGTAAAATTAAAAAGTATAAATCTCCTAGAAGATAACATAGAAGAAAACCTAGATAACTTTGAGCTTGGCAATGACTTTTTAGATACAACATCAAAGGCACAATCTGTGAAAAAAATAGATAAGCTGGACTTTGTTAAAAGTAAGTCCTTCTGCTTTGTGAAATACAATGTCAAGAGAATGAGAAGACAAGCCACAGACTGGGAGAAAATATTTGCAGAAAGACACAACTACTAAATGAGTGTTATTCAAAATATACAAAGAACTCTTAAAGCTGAATAATAAGAAAACAAACAACCCAATCAAGAAACAGACTAAAGACCTTAACAGATACCTTACCAAAGAAGATATACAGATGGCAAATATGCATGTGAAAACAACCAGGGGAAATCTCAGTGAAGAGAGATATGGCTGCATTGTGGTAAGAGAGCTCTGTGGCATTTTAAATTGCCTGCCTACTATTTATCATTTGTTAAAGCAGTGGCAGCCATGAACTTGGAAGCCCACACTCCTTGTGCAGCTTGTTATTGCCAGAGGGAGCATCATAAATCTTGTTCTCAAATAATTCTTGTTGTGTGCTCTGACCTGTCTGATGGCTCCTTCAAGAGCCAGCTCAAAGTCTTCCATTTATTTCACCTGACTCAAAGCATTCCCAGGGCTGGGAGGCTTTTACTAAAAGGATTTAAAGGCAAAATTATTGATGCTAGCCTCCTGGGGCAAGGGAGAAGAGTTTAGACAAGCAACAGACATACCAAAAACTGAGGAAGGAAGAAGTTGAGATTAGTGGATTAGTGGAGTATTAAGTTTTGAAAGTTCCTGCATATGCCTGGAGATCAAGAAGGCTATGTGCATGCCCAGGCTCAGAAACATGCTCAAAAAATCCTCATAAGACCATAAGCTTTCAATTCTGGCTAAGCTTCAGATTCCACTCAAGTAGGAAGTAAAGGCTAAGACAGGGTTATAAATGGTCAGGCTAAAAGTTGAAGGAATATCCAACACAAAGCCATTCTGCAAAGACTAAGACTGTATTTTTTCTTTCTCCTTTCCTTGGCTCCAGGCGTTTATAGAAACTGTCAAAACACAAGCTTCAATGGCTACATATGAGAAAGAATACAAATCTTACAAAATAGTTTAGAAAGGCCACTGAAATCAGCAAAAACCAGTCACAAAAAGCATCAACAACAAACCCTGGAGAGGGAGTGGAATCTAACCACCAGACTTGTCACATTATAATATTCAAAATGTCCAGATTTTGGAAAAAAAATATGAGGCATGCAAAGAAATAAGGAAGTGTGGCCTATTCACAGGAGGAGAAAAAAAAAACATTAATAGAAACTGTTACTGAGCAAACACAGGTATTGGACTTACTAGAAAAATAATTTAAAACAACCACTTTAAATATGTTCAAAGAGCTAAAGAATATCATGAACAAAAAGAAAAACTTATAGAAACCAGGAGAAGAACATCTCCGAAATAGAAAATAATTATAAAAAGCAATAATAAAATGGAATTGAATAGAAATTTTGGAGGTAAAATGTATAGTAATTGAAATGAAACAATCACTAGAGAGGTTTAACACCAATTTGAACAAACAGAAAACAGAATTAGCAAACTTGAAGTTTGATCCATTTAAATAATCCTGTCTGAGGGGGAGAAAAGGAAAAAATGAAAAAAAAATGAATAGAGTCTAAAATACCTGTGGAAAACCATCCAGCATACCAACATAGGCATAATAGTAGTTACAGAAGGAGAGAAGAGAGAGAAGGTCCAGGGCTTCCACTATTGTGTCTAGTAGAAGTGGTAAAAGCAGGCATCCTTGTCTTCTTTCTGATCCTAGAAAGAAACTGTTCAGGCTTTTGCCATTGAGCATGATGTTAATTAATAATTTGTTTAAATGTTATAATCTCCTATTTTAGGACTTTTAATGTTTCTTTCACCCCCACTCACACCTTTACTATCTTCATGCTGACTACTTAAGTTCATGGATAATGTCTCATCCTCTGAGTTTCCTTGAATCCATTAACTTTTTGACGCCTTTGCTCTCAACCCCTATGACTCTTTTTAGATTATATGTTTGTTTATTGCATTACTCAAATCAGCTAACCAAGGTGCTTTCCTCTGAAGCCATTGGTGCTTTAATCCAAAGGAAATATAAACAGCTTAAGATCTATTGAAGCCTGGTGGAGAAACAGATTAATACAAAGACATTTTGACAATACTAAAGTCACATCATATTAGCAGACACCTACTTATGGCTGGCTGTAATGATGTTGGCTGGCACTTGCACTTTCTATTTATAAATTAAATAATATCTATTTACTGGAGCATTAGCATCCCTTTCTTAACATAAGATAAAAATTCATACCTACTATTGGAATATTCTGTGTCAACTCAACCATTGATGCCTGAGGAAAAAGTAACCTGTAAAACTGAGGTTGAGAGACATTAAGTAGAGTGTTTAAAATTATATAACTAGTATTTGACTCTAAAGTCAGTGCTTTGAAATATTTGTGGTAAATCAAATATAGGTTAGTATCTTTTCTTATATGTTCGAGTCATTTCTTTTTACTCTGATAAATTAATAACAGCAATGACAATAACAATGACATTTAACTAGCATTTAACATATTCCAGACAATGGCTTAAATGCATTAAATATATCATTGTTCTTCACTGAACAATCCCTGTCCCGAACTGAGAAAACTAAGGTATAGAGCAGTTAAGTGACTTGTTCCAGGGATATTAAGTGCTAATGCTAAGGTTTGAATCTTTGCATGTTTATACTGTACTTTACTGTCTGCCAAGCAAAAAGAAACTTCCTGCTGTTCATTTTTATGAAGTTAATATTCTCCTTGTTTGCTTTCTCATTACATTATAAATGTGAACCAAATTTAAAATGAGAACAATTATATTACTACTATTTCACCTTTATTAGGTTTCACATATTAGGTTCAACTATCTTTGAAATAAATTAATTTGTTTTCTCATAAGTTCAAAATTTAATGACCTGTTAATTTAAAAGTATTATTTTCTCTGCTTTTTGTCAAGCAAAATGTTATACCTACTGGGGAGATGTTATTTTAAATATGTCATTTTTTATAACATAATCTTAAACAATTTACCCTTAACTAAAATTCACTAGTATATTTTCAGTATATTTGCCTATATTCACTTCCATCCAACTAGAGAGATACAGGAAACACTGAACATGAGTACCATACTCAAATTCTACTTCAATATGTACATTTCATTTTATAGCATAAATTATGATGTTATGAAATTCACCATGCTATGATATTGCCCTATGTATAAAAATATGTATAAAGTTAAACGTAATCAGATAAGAATGAGAAAATAACGTTTCTGTAGAAGAGGAAAAATAGAAAATGTTATTAAGTGTGTACAATGAAAGGGGTTTTTGAAAACTCTAAATGATATTTCTTTCTCCACTAAATATGATCTTTTCTTTTCATGGTCACACTCTAGAGTTTCTTTGTATGCTAACAAATTGCAGGATGCATATCTCTCGGCTTGCCATTTTCACTCCTTAGCAACTCCTTTCCCTGGAGAGAATAATTTCCTACCTATAAGATAAACCCTTCCTACAATTTCCCAGTGACCTCGGCTTTGATCTCTTCCCTCCAGTGCCCCATTTTATACTCATCATAATATCTTACGAGATTTTACTTTTCCTCCACTCCAGACTCTTGTTTTTGTCCTCTTATATCTATACAAATTATATTTTTGAGGATAGTGCATAAATAATTTAAAATGCTTGTTTAATGAAACTGAGAGCAGTAGACAAGAACAATTTAATGATTTTTTTATTAAAGTGTGCTATTAATTTTTTAAAGGAGAAACTGTGTTTTCAAATCTGACTTCCAGATCCCTCACAGGATGTCCAATCTCCACAGAGATGAGTATATGCATCCTTTCCTGCAAATATATATAAACTAATGCACAATTTATATCCAGTATATCCAGAGATACTCAAATGAAGTTGTTTCTTCCCCAATAGTTTTTTTTATATTTTGTATTATCTAATTCCACAATAAGCAAGGAAACTGTCAAAGAATTTATGGCAAGAAGCCAATAACTTCCTCCATTCTAGTAACTGTTATTCACCATCCTGAAGCACTGAAAAACATGCATAATTGTTAAGCTCAGCTAAGCTGCTGAGCTGAAATACATGAAATCTTGGATAATAGAGAATGATAAATATAAATTTTGTTTAAAAAGTGCTTTGTTCACTTTCCAATTTTATTCAAATCTATAATTTCTATTGTGAACTATCTGCATGTCTCTAATTATTGCATAACAATTCCACTCCTTTAAACATGGAAGTTACCACAGGGAGCAGGGAATGTTGGTAAAAAGGGTAGGAGGTGCAACAGCTGTCCAACATAACCATAAAAGATTATCCTTGCTCTATTGAAGACTTTCTTCTTTTCCTGCTGTTCACCCACAGAAAGTTTTGTTATTTCTTGAAAGTCTTGAACTGGCTGGGCAGGCTTTCCTTTGCTTCACTTATCTATGCTGGTCTTTTCATTTCAAGCAATGTCACTTTTTCTCTGAAGGTTACCATTTTCAAAATCTTAATGAAATCAGAGCATAGTTGCAAAAATCTCCTCAACCCTAAGGTAGAATACAGTATAAAAACATAATATACATTTTACTATTGTACTTTTCTTTCCATTTACTTACAATATATATAAGTAACCAATACACAAATGATAAAAAGTGTCCTAAGGCCTACTTCCATGTAAGGAAATTCTCTAAAAGCTAGAAAAAAAGTCGAGCATATCAACCAGGTAAGTATCATGACAATGAGACTAATTGGCTATAATTTTAATTCACTGCTATGAGAAACATTTAACACACCAATGTTAAAGATGACAACTTTGTTTTCAAATGCAGTGCAGTCTACATGTCAAGAAAATCAGTCACTCCTGCAAGAATATTAACCATTTTAAATCCTTTGTAAAAAGTATTGAGGGTCTTTACATGTTTATAATATATATATATATATATATATATATATATATATATATGCACACACACACACATTTTATATAACAATCACATTATACATATTAATTATATATTATATACTATAATTATATATTATATGTTACATAATTATATATTACATACATATTATATGCTATATGTTGCTATATGCATATGTCATATTATTTTATACATTATCACATTGTCAATGGATCAAAGTTGAAATCCATACTGTGTGTAACCAAAGCCCCAAGGTTCTCAGCTGTTCTATGGGGAAAACAAATAGTTACTCTCAAAGACTGTCAGAATATTGTTATTTCTATTCCATCCTACACAAGTACAAATATAACTTAAGAATAAAATTGTCTCTTTGCAGAAAAGGACTCTGGGCACATTTTATCATCTTTGTTCATTGATTACTTTCATTCTGAGAGAAATATCTGGATTGCAGCAATCTCATTGGAGCAAAGCACAAGAAAGAATCGTTCGATCAAAATGTGTTGCTTTATTTCAGAAAAAAAAGGCTGATTTTTCTTGTGTGTGAACAGATTGAAATGAAAACCTTCAGAACAGGAATTTAAACAAAATAAAATGTTTATAATAGGAAATTTAAACTATAGTAATTAATGTTATCAAAGATGAAGCACTACTATTTCATAATATACAAAAATGGAAATGCATAAGTTCAAGTATAAAACTTGTCTATACACTATTCCCTTTTCCCTAAAAGTATTAATTTCCTAATGATACCGAGTCTGAAAGTGAAAGCCAAGGACATTCTTAAGTGTACATTTTCCAATTCATGAAATGTTTATGAGCAAAGACCCTGAGGAATGCAAAGTGCTAGTCCTTCTCCCTCACATTTCCAAAAACAAGTCCATCATAAAGTGGAATTCGTAGAAAAGATAGTTCTATTTTTGAAAATGTCTTGATAAAATGTTTCTTTTCTTA
Organism: Eidolon dupreanum; assembly: GCA_028627145.1. Classification (NCBI taxonomy): domain Eukaryota; kingdom Metazoa; phylum Chordata; class Mammalia; order Chiroptera; family Pteropodidae; genus Eidolon; species Eidolon dupreanum. Next base: position 20,734,090 of record CM053505.1, read on the forward strand.
AATAAAAGATAATTGATTCTTGTAATAAATGTAAATAGGAGTATCATCATATAACATAACTAAGAAGTCAATTCTGGGTTAAGAATTCATCTGCCAGTATCTGTATCCTCTTAAATGTAATAGCAGAGGTAGACACCATTTTGATCTTTAGAAACTTGAAAATTTACCAGCTACATGGTGCCACCATATTATCATTCTCCTTTAGGGACATGTTTTCTCAAAGTTTCTTTCAAATTCTGCACTGTGGCAGATGCCCAGTCCATGCCTTGCCCCTTTGCATTTAAATCTCCCCTGTAGGTCAATGGCATTATGGAAAACTATGACTTTTTCTTAAGGACTTTCTCTTGTCACAGGAGGGAGCTCAGTCCTGTCACACATCAGGCCAGAAGTGACAGTTAAAGCTTGCAGGAACAGTCCTCAACCAATGATGGATGGAAATTGGTGGGAAAATAACCCATATTCACTGCCCTTCAGTTGGAATAACACTGAGGTGAATTCTTCCAGAGGTCCCCAGTGGGAGTAAGCCCCTATTGCCCACAGCTCATTACCATACCCTGCATTGGTCTCCTCTCTTTATTCTCTTCCACTCCCCTACCTATGCTTCCTGAGATCATGTCTTAAATAAATTATTGTTCTTAATGTTTGTCTGCTTCTTAAGACATGCCTGAGAACCAATCAAGTGAGGTCTCTGTCCTAGGTCTGTGCTTGCCAGGGCCTCAGTCTACTCTTCTGTCTTTGCTGCTTCCAAAGGGTAAGGAGTCCAAGGAGCCAATGGAACATGTTCACCCCAACCATATTCCAGGCACCTATGACACAAGAATTCCCTACTAGATACAAGAATTCCCTACTAAATAGCCTGACTCTGCTTCCAGCACCTGCACAGAACTTCTCTGGGCCAGTCCTGGTGGTAGACAACTAGGCCCCAGAGCTAACCAAGGGGTGCCTGTTAGGAGGAAAGTTGAACTGAGTTAGAGCATGCTATGTTGGCTAAGGCACCCATATAATTAAACACGAGGCCCCCCACAATATATTAGACTCCATAGTATCCCCCATGTCTTAAATGTCTTTTTTGTAGTTTTCACCTGTCTTTCCATGCTGAATTCTAGATAGCCTGCTGACAACTTTGTTATCATATCCAACTATTTGTAACTTACTATATTCACTTAGTGCTTAAAAAAACTCAGTGCCTATAGTTTTCACTTCAGAGGTTCTTTCATATTATTTTCCAATTCTGCCTGTTTTTTTTTTTTTTAAATAGGGTTGTTTTCCATTACTATTTCATTTTTGTCTTCATTTTAAAGATGTTTATGTTATATTTTATCTCATATTAGTATACTATTTTTCTCATGTTATTAGAATTCTATTCTTTCTGAGTATTGGATTCCTGATTTTCCTTTTGAGAAATTGCTTCCTTATGTGCCTTGTAATTTTTAAATTTCCATTCATTTTTTGAGACTTTCTTCACCCCACTCTGTGCCGCCTGGATTGTACGAGTGCCTCTCTGGAATTATTTTATGTTTGCTTTTACTGGTAATATTAAAGGATATCACAGTCCCTAAACTAATTTTTATGTAAAGTTCTTGGTCTGAGGTTCCGGATCCAATCAGATGGAATAATACAAACCAAGGATGCACTGGATGAACAGACCCTACATGACCTCTCGGGAGATGATACTCCCATCTAGTGGTCAGATAAAGACACAGAAAACAGAGTGTTTATACATTAACTTTTGGATTTCCTCTAATTGCTTATTTCAATAAATGTACACCTAATTTAAAGTTTCAATTTTATTCAGTTTTCAGTTACAACTTTCATTTTCACATGAAACCCAAGACCTTATCTCATGTTTTCTCACAGTAATAATGTAAGCCCCTTGACCACCAAAACAAATACTACCTACTCTTGAATCTCTGGCCTGTCTTTCATATGCTTCTCTGGTTCCTAACATCTCTTTGGATCTTTATAAATTCTATTTCATTTCCAATCAAATATATCATCCACAATGACAATTTAAATTATCGCATGTGAATAATGCATTATAATAATAGCAATGGCTTGTTACATTTAGTGAGTACTACAAATAGCACCTCAAACATTCAACAAATATATACAACTATTATCATTATTATGGAGCAAGATTCACGTATTATTTTCCTCACGACAACCTGTAATGTAGTTAACATTATTATTTTCACCATATTATACATAGGGGATATAAGACCAAAACGGATTGCTTTAATTTTCAGATCAATAAAACACATTAGGATTTATTGTTAAGTATGATGGGAGGAAGGTTTCTATTAACCTTGTAATATTTTAACACCTGGTGTGGTATCCATCAACTCCCTCATTATGCTTTCCTTTTTTATTTTTTTATGGTTAGTCTTTGATATTTGCTCTTCAATATGAACTTCAAAATTTGTAAAAGAAAATAAAAACGGCATTTTAAAGAAAATCTATAGCCTTATATACCTAAGGCTGTAAATAAATGAGATAAATATTCCACCCAAAATGCTAGAAAAAGGAAGTGACATAACCAAGTTGGTGAAGTAGGAGACCCCAGCCTCCGACCCCTCACAGATACCAACAATCAGACTGCTAGCCTCTAACAAAAGCAGCTCTGGGAGAGCGAAAGAGTCCATTAAGAACCTTCAGCAATACAGTAGAACAAAATAACCTGAAAATAATGACACAAAAAGGGGGGAAAACGAACAACTTCATTTTGCCTGTATCATCCCATTTCCCAAGCTAGCACTTCTCAGCGCCAAGAGGGAACTCGCCAGCTAGAAAGGAAGAGCAAGATAAGAGACTAGCCACCCCAGCCTTTGGGGTCCCGCAAAAAGGAGCCACCTACTTTTCACCTTACCCAGAAATCAACAAAACTGAAACTACAGACATAGCTAGGAAGAAGTGCAGGAGCTATCGGTATCAACCATATGGCAGGAGCCACCACAGTTCCCAGTGGCCTGCTCTGCACACGGCCCCAGCCTCTTTTGCCACTAAAAAAACCAATGGCCCACACAGCCACCATGATGCCCTGCCGAATTCACCAATTTCTGCCTTACAGGTATTTGTGTTCACTATCGCCAGCCATTTGGGTTTCTACCTGCATGCGCACACAAACACACACACACACACACAAACACAAACGTGCGCACTCGCAACCCCCATCAAAGCCCAGGATACACACCTGCAGCCCACCGAGGCCTCTGTGGCTGCTTGAGTAGAAGATGACCGCCTAGACTTCGCAGGTGACACCTGCCACCATGTGCACACTTGGTACTAGCTCCTCTGGCTATCCACTTGCATTCCACCAGACTGACTCTTGTCATAGGATTTGTGAAAGGATTTCAACCAAATGGAACTGGAGGATGTGAAATACGGAATATCACGCATGCGCCCTCAGAGAAATGGAACTGAAGGACCGATTTCCATCAAGGACTCATTTGCAAAAAACCGAGACTTAGGAACATCCTCCAAGAACCTCTCCCCATCCTCAAGTCAGTGAACTTCCTAATTGGATTCTGGTCGAACTTCCCCTCTTTGGGCTCTTTACCCATAAATACAGCTCGACCCATGGATTCACCTGAACCTTGCTCCTGCTGGTGTTTTCTGAACTGCATTTCCTCTGTGACTACAGACTAAACTTAATTTCTTGTAATTTATGCTTGCCTCAGTTTACCTCTTTATTTTGGTGACAGACTCTACTGCTGTGTGCATGCCTACGACAAGATCCTGAAGCCACAGAAGTACATGCCAAAAGCCAAGCCGCCGTCCTCCCCCTCCACCTCCCACCAACGCCCACGCATCTGCCTTGGTCCCAGATTTGGCCCTATCTCCAGTCACTAGCCTGCACCACTGGGCTCACAGACAGCTAACTCCTCCTGCTCTGCACCAGTGCCTTGCAAGCCCAGCTCCCCTCACTGGCCTCCACTGCTGTGTGTGTGTGCTTAAGGCGAGACCTTGAAATCATAGGAGGGCACACTGAAAGTCAGGGCCCACACAACTTCTGGTGTGCCAGCAGTTGTTCCTAACCCCCTCTGCTTGCCCTGGCCCTTGCTACCATGTATGTGAGTATGTGCACGTGTGTATGTGCACGGGTCACTGCCACTACATAAGCAATGCAGCCGGTTCCTGTAGCCAAGTGTGTGCACACTACCAGCTCCAGTCTCAACAGCTGCCTGCTCTGGTCCCAGCTACTGGAAAGGGAGGCACCACTGAGGAACCCGACAGCCTTTGCAGCCACCGAGATTCCCTGCAGCACTCGCCAAGGACCTGCGGCTTTGTTTTATTTTTTTTCAGTTTTATTGAGACATAATTGATATACAGCATACAGGTGTTGATATACAGGTATACAGCATAATGACTTACACTTATTGTGAAGTAATTACTACAATAAGTTTAGTCAACATCCATTATCTTGAAAAAGAAAAACTAGAAAAAATGTTTTTTCTTTGTGATAAGAACTCTTATGATTTACTCTCTTAACAAGTTTCAAATATATCATACAGCAGTGTTAACTATAGTCACCATGGTTATTGATCATATAACTGGAAGTTTGTGCCTTTTGACCACCTTCATCTAATTCTTCCCCTACACACACACACCCACCTGTGGTAGGGCAAACCTGATCTCGTTTTCTTTGAGTTTGTTTTTTTGTTTGCGTTTTTTTTTTTTTTTAAGTTTTACATATAAGTGACATCATGTGGTGTTTGTCTTTCTCTGTCTGATTTATTTCACTTAGCATAATGCTGTCAAGGTACACCCTTGTTGCAAATGATAGGATCTCCTTGTTTTTCGTGGCTGAATAATATTCCATTTCCATTATATATACATATGTGTGTGTATGTGTGTGTGTATATCTATATATCTATATCTATATCTATATCTACATCTCTGTGTCTATGTCTATGTCTATATCTATATCTATATCTATATCTATATCTATATCTATATCTATATCACAAATTCTTTATCCATTTATTCATTGATGGACATTTAGGTTGTTTTCATGTCTTGGCTATTGTGAATAATGCTGCTATGAATATGGGGATACAGGTATCTCTTTAACATAGTGTCTTCATTTCCTTCAGCTATATTCCCAAAAGTGGAATTGCTGACTCATGTCGTAGTTTCCAAAAAGGAAACTCATTTTTAATTTTTCGAAGAACCTCCATATTGTTTTCTGTAGTGGCTATGCCAATTTATATTCTCACCAACATGAAAAAAAATAAACACTTCCATTTAGAACAGCATCAAGAACAATAAAATACCTAGGAATAAGTTTAACAAAGAACATGAAAGATCTACACACCAAAAACTATAAGGTACTGATTAAAGAAATCAAAGTAGGTACAAATAAATGGAAAAGTATCCTGTGTTTATGTATTAGAAGAGTTAATATCATGAAAATGTTTATACTACCCAAAGCCATTTATAGAATTAATGCAATACCTATCAAAATTTCAATGGTGTTTTTCATAGAAATGAAACAAACCTAAAATTCATATGAAACCACAGAAAACTCTGAATAGCCAAAGCAATCTTGAGAAAGAAGGACAAGGCCAGAGGCATCACACCTTTCTGATTTCAAACAATACTACAAAGCTATAGTATTTAAAAGAGTATGGTACTGGCATAAAAACAGATTCATAGATCTGTAGGACAGAATTAAGAACCCATAAATAAACCCCTGCAGAGATGGTAAAGTAGTATTTGACAAGGGAACCAAAAATACTAAAAGCATAAAGGATAGTCTTTTCAATAAATGGTGTTTGGAAAACTGGATAATCACATGCAGAATAATTAAATTAGACCACTATATGTTGTGCATATGTGTGTGTAAACTATTCATATTTTCTAAATGTATAGTTATTTCATAAAACAGTAAATCTATGTTCACATTATAATTTGAAACATGGTGATACCTGTTATCTAAATAGGTTTAAACAGTTCAAAATAAGTCAAAAGAAACATAAAAGTCATTTATCTAAATACATTCATTGTTCGAGTGAAGAAACTAAGACTCAGCAGGGAAAGGAAAAATGTCCTCCAAAGGGTCATGAATAGAAAAGGCTGAGGACAAACACTTTGGCTTCCCATTCAGCCAGCAATCTCCAGGGGTTGCCATTCTGTCAGTTGTAACAATCCTATGTTGAACATTTCGCTTCATATTATGCTATGCATATAAAAGTTAGACATGGAAACAAATAAAAGGTTTTATGTGAGGTACTCACAGGTTTTTTAAGGCATTCGGGGCATGAGAACAGCCCTCAGCAATATCATGTTCACTGCTACTACTAGTATCACTGTCATAAGTAAATAGAAAAACAACATCAACAACACAGACAAAACTCAAAAACAATTCTCTATATTAATTAAATCTTAAAGCTCCTTTCAAATTATGACTACTTACAATATGATGTGCAAAAAGCACAGGTCAGGTGGTATTTCATATATTATTTGATCTTTTATATTGTCTTAAAGATTTCAAACATAAGAAAAATCCAAAAAGGAAACTAACAATCGTTTATATTTCTACCACTTCTTGTAGTGAAATGATTCATTTTCAATTCCAAACAATGAAAGAAGTATAAATTTGATGATGATGATGATGTAATAATAATAATAATAATAATAATAATAATAATTTAAAAAAAAACAATCTCAAAACTCAGAAGTAGGTGGTCAATATTTAGGACTAAATAGATGCTGTCTCCTAAAATGGTTCTAGAACTTGCTTTCTTGAAAAATTCTCTTACGTCAGCTTGTGTTTTTTATGTTTTTTTTTTTTTCTCATAAAGTTTTAAGCTCTGTGCTGCTGTAAACTCTGGTTGCATTTCTGAAAATTAATTACTAGGTGACAGCCTGAGGCAGCTACCTCCCTTACAAGAGTCCTTGCTTTTCAGAACCCATCAGCTTTAGTCAAATTACTTTTCTCAGTATTTCTGACCACTTTGCTGAACAAGATGTCAATATTTTCCTCTCAGACACTGTTTACCTGATCTATTTTCTGAAAAGAAAAAAAATGCAGTTGCTTACCTAGACATCTACTTTTGACTGAATTTTGTGCTATATAAATATATTGACTACTGCCAAGAGTTCTTTCCACAGCATCTTCTCATTTTCTCATTTTGATTTTTATGAATAACACTTTCTTTTTATAGCACATTCTTAATAAGGTTACATACCCCATCTCATCTGTTATCCTGTGCTTTACTTATAGATATTTTGGTTGCCAGTTTAAATAATACTTTTTTTTAAGTAAAGAATACTTGATATTCATATGTATTTTGAGGGTTTGATATACACCTTAATGAGGTAGCCATAGATATAATAGTTGGATATTTTAGCATTTATTAGAGAGATCATACATGAAGTGGACAGAACAAAAAAGAATAGTTTTTTTTTTTTTTTTTTTTTTCATATGCCTCTAGATTGCCATTTCTTTGATAATAGAACTCTGGGGTGGAATAACTGATTAAAATCCTAGATAATCTCTGGTGGGCAAAATAATGACTACCCGAAGATATCTATTTCCTATTCCCTAGAACCTGTAAATATGTTAGGCTACATGGCAAAAGTGATTAAGGCTGCAAATTGATTAAAGTTGCTAAGCAGCTGACTTAATGATGAAGCAATTACCCTGGATAGTCCAGTGGGCCCAATGTAAACACAAGGGTCTTTATAAGTAGAAGAGAGCACCAAAAGAAAGAGATTTCATAACAGAAGGGTGGTCAAAAGATGTGATGTGAATAGTCATTGCTGGCTCTTGAAAGGGGGCTGTGATCCAAGGATTACAGGTGGTTCTAAAAGCTGGAAAAGGCAAATAGATATCTTCCCTAGAGCCTCCAAAAAGAAATGTGGCCCTGCCAAGACCTTGAGTTGTAGCCGTGTGACCTGCATAAGACTTGTACAGAAATGCAAGATAATAATTTGTGCTGTTTTAAGCCACTAAATTTGAGCCATTAGTCATAGGAAACTAATAAGATTTCCAAACTTCATTTTGTTCAACACTTGCAATCTTCATTCCCTAAATCCTCTTTATCAAGCGAGTAGAAAAACAGACTAATTTGAACTTTATATTTAGTACTTTTCCTTACCTATTTTGTTAGATAGCAGCTAATAAAAGTGATTTTTTTAAGTAAATCAAGAAATTGTTTCATCCCCAAAGGAGCTTCTCAACCCTAAGAAACTGAGTTAACTGTGCTTTTCATAGCAAAAACAAGTTAAAAATATTTGAGAACCTAAGAATTTATATCTACTTGTTTATAAAGCTAATTATTATCATTAATATTACTTCAGAGACGTCAGAATAAAATTTGATAAAATAATTTGTCTTGGGAAAATTCTGTTTTTACCTGATTAATATTTCTGAGTCTAGAATGTCAGTAATGAACCTATCTTTTTTACAAAGCCAGTATCATATATGCTCTGAAGGTAGAAAAGAAAATGCCTTTGTGGGTAGTAATGTTATGAGGAAATCAAATTTTAGATTCATCCCATCTTCTTTATCCATGAGTTCCAAAAAGAGACAAGTGGCTATCTAGAGGGCAGTGAAAATGAAACATTTGCTGCCTCTTGTATTGATTTGTCTCTGGAAAAATTAAGTAGTATTTTAAGCAAAGGACTCTAACCTGGGGTCCAAAAGCAGAGTTGATATGTGAAATTCCATCATTATTTTCACTGACTTTTAATTGCAATATAGCATTCCCAAACTACCATAATATTAACCATACCTATTATAGTAACTAAAAGATCACAATTATCTTTATATCACATTTCAGTTGTTGAAGATGTATTAAAATACTGTTTATAGTCATCAGCACTTTGAATGTATGGCAGTTATGCCCACCACCAAATCTTAATTATTCATTGTTAATGAAGTATACATTTTAATATATTATAATATTTACTTCTTGATGACCTATCAGAATATTATTAGCTTCTTCTAAAATCCTTGCATCTTATTTCATGTATTTATAACACCCTATTTTGTGAAGGGGCATAGGATTCATCAAACTGTCAAAGAGGCTGATGGCATAAAAAATGTTAAGAAACCCTGATTTGGAGCAAGAGGTATCAAGACAGATTATTATCTGGCCAATGATTTACTCAAGCTTCTTTAGAGACTTGCCTAATTCTAATTGTTAATTTGGTGTAGTAAAATGAAATACTTTTAAACCATGGCTCTCCAGAACTCACTTTTGGTGAACTTTTAATAAAGATCAGGACCCACAAAAATATTTCTACCAGGGCCATCTTTCACTTGGCAGATTTTTCTGGATCTAGCTACTCCCTTTCCTTGTAGGGATCTTCTTTAGTCTCTGGCCCTCAAAATTGTACTTTGCAGAACATAACTTATATATGATAAATAAAAGCAGCAAGTACAGCGTATGCATGAAAAAGGGACTTAGCATTTCATAATTCTCCTGACATCTTCTCCTCTTCCATGAAGTTCTCTATAATATCTAAATAGTAACATTCTTCTCCTATCAACACAGATAATATTTTTCATATAATACCAATGCATCCTGGCTTATACATCTGCAAACATTTGTGTATATCTTTCTACTTGACAGTGGGCTACTTGAGGATCAGATCTGACTTATTCATCAGAATATCTTTCCAGTAGTAAAAAGAGTGCTTGAGGTGCCACCTAGCATGTATCTGTTGAATGAGTACATAACTCAATATTGCTCATTTCTGAGAACAGCTGAGCCATCGATCAATTTTAAATTGTGACTAAAACCAGTCTTTTGCACTGATCTTTGCCAGCCAATTCTTTTGGAATCATTTAAAATAAGAATTTGTTGTTATTGCTTATGCTAATGATTCAAATTCTTGTAAAGAAAAATGTGCGATTAATATAAAGTCTACCTCCCATGGCACTTATATTGTTTTCATACTTATCTATTTGTACAAAGAACAGTGTGCAGACAGAGACTTTTTATAAGTTTCTATTATATTTTTAACAACACCTGATAGATAATTTCAGTGCCATAAGGCTAATTTGAGAAGAGAAAATATTTCCTTTTGTGACACATCATGTTGCAGTAACAACCTCCAAAATCAATGGATTCACAAAGTTGTTTATTTCCTGCTCTTATTGCATATCCATTAGAGATGGAGAAGGTACACTCAGAGACATGTGCTGAGGGAGGCTCAATTTATACATGTGCTTCTAAAATCATTGTGGTAGTGGAAGGGAATCTGAAAAATTGTCCAGTGGCACTTAAATTTCGAAATAATGCACAGCACTTATCCTCATATGCTTTTTGGCCAAATTATATGTTCAAAGAACAGTTTGTAGGCATATTTTTTATAACAATTTCTATTATATTTTTAATAACATCTGAAAGATAACTTCAACATTGATGAGGAACTACATTATCATGTGCATAAAAGCAGAACATGAATAATTTTTAAAAGCACTAAAAATAATCCAGTCATAGATTATTTCACATTAGTTTATTGCGATTTTTTTTAACCTTTTTTTTGTGAAACCTAGAGACAAGCATGGGGTTTTTATTGAGACAATATAATGTTACTATATTTTAGGTTGCATAGGAAAGGCCTCATTATGCTGACAAAACCAGACTGATGAAATATTATTTAACTTTGTACTATTTGGGACAAAAATCCTTATTGTGTACCCTTCTAGTGGAGGCTGTTGATTGCTTACCCCAATAACCATTTGCCCTTTCCTCCTTACTGACAAAACCCAATATTATTTACATGTGAGGAAGAGAGGGGGAGTTTCTCAGTCTTCCTTCAACTAGGTTCGATCATCTGATTAAGATTTAGCCAATAAACTACAAGCAGAAGTCTGTGTGGTATTTCTGGAAAGCTTTCCTAAAGGGAGAGAGCACAGTCTTATCAATGTCCTTCCTCTTTTTTTTAAACCTTTACAATTTTATCACCAATTTTATGTACGATTTTGTGTTTATACTTCGAAAAATGCCTTTCCTAAATCCAACCAAATATTGCATTTGGAAACTATATCCTACTTTTTTTCCTATTTTATTTTTTACTTTTTATTTTTATTATGATGACATTGGTTAATGAAATCCAGTAAGTATCAAGTGTACAATTAAACAGTAAGTCTCATATATATATATATATATATATATATATATATATATATATATATATATATTGCATTGTATGTTCACCACCCATAGTTAGATTTCTTTCTGTCACCACATATTTGACCCCTTTTAGCCCACCTACCTCCCTCTTCTTCCCTCCTCTCTCCTCTTTATCTGCTGCCTACAAGGTTGATATGATGTTTGGAGTTCTGGAAATTTTCACTGAGCTTTGAGTAAATGCATAAAGATTTTCCTGCTATGTGACCCAGAGCCTGAAGGTATTATAAAGCAGATAGGATCCCCCAAAAAGGAAGAAACACTTAAGCATTTCAGAAAAGTGAACTTGTGACTCTTCTATCTCAATTCTTCATATGGATTTGGAGCTCTGTCAGTCTATGACAGTCTTGGCTGACAAACCAAAGATTTATGTAAATTGGCCAGTCTCTTTTCCTTGAGAAGTTTTGTGGCTTTTCCCTTTGTAAGTCTCACCCTTGCCTTTGATCTGGGAGACAGCCTTCACAGAGGTATATGAAGTAAATCCTTTAAACTAATGGCTCTGAGTTATTCTTTAGGTGTTAACCTGAAGGAAACTAACTCCTCTAAGTTGGATCATGTTCTCCCTTATTTAGGTTGCGTTATGACTTCTCCATTCAGTGTTTCAGCAACTTTGTTTCTTTTATCATAGGGGAAGTTGAGAGAAAAACTGAGAAAGTTCAGTATTATAAGCGTAAATGGAAGAGACTCTATGAGAAAGAATAATCAATAAATCTTGAAGCCATGATAGATACACACCATGCTGAGTTGGTAATTATTTTAGATGAGTATTTCTAAGCTTTCTTTTCCTGCCAAAATTAAATTACAAATGTTTTTATACTTGTGGATTTTATTATGATTTTGACTTGGCAAATATATCATAAAAAGAAAAATACCTTTACCTGTAACTTTAATGTCTATGGTTTCAATAACTTGGGAACTTTGAATCTAGTCAAACGTATTCCAGAACATTATATATATAAACACGTTAAAATCTATGGCACAGAATTCTTTTATCGTGTCCCAAATTGTGAAATTAGACTCAATTTTACTGTTCATTAAACTGAGACAAATTTTTGTTCCTTATGCTCACAGATACCTATAGCATTGCTTTGAGGTTTGACTCTAGTTTAATAAGTGATACTATAAATTATTCAAAATAAAAAGGAAAGAATCCTTTGAGACAGCTCAGGCAAAATTTACATCACAAATCAACCATTTATTCAAGAAGATACAAAGGACTAGAAAGTTAGATTTCTGGAATAACTGCTTACTAAAGTGTCAATTATATTTGATATCTACAAATAAGTTAATATAAGATATCTGAAATCTACTAGTATGGTATAGTATTAAAGCTTGACTCATTCATGTCTGTTTACTTTAGCCAAATGAGAAAGCAAGGCTTTCATTGCCCCAATTAAGCATAATATGTGCATTCAGTAAAACAAATGTAATGAGACCAAATAGTATCTTCTTTAACAATTTTTCTCAGGGAACAACCAATAGAGAAATCAAACATAATATATACAATCTTTATAATTCCTTTAAAATATTGGCTTGAGTACAGTTCACTTTTGGAAATTAAAATACACTTATTTTAATCTTAGCAAGTTTAGTCCAAGCCTTGTAATGATTTCCAATGACTTTAACATTGGGAAATCCCATGTTATCAAAATTGCCCCAATTTTTACTTGTTGAGCCTTTTTTACATATAAAAGGATCTAAAAGACAGGAAAAAAGAAGAGTATAAAATAAACTAACAACATTAGCAAGAAATGTCAATATATAAATCCATTTTATTAATAGAAATCTGAACTATTTTCTTTTGCCCTAATATTCCTTGTTATCTCATTGCATTTTGTTTCACCATCAATAGTTTTCTGTAGTTTAAAAGATATTAGAATTATAAAACAATCTAAATTTTAAAAAACATACTTTCATATTCAGAATTCAAAGATTCTTTCTAAACTATAAACATTGACTTCACAAATTAGATGGAAGAAGTTTAAATATTAATGCTGTCAGGTGCATATTTATTTATTCAATTGCCATGCACATGAACCTAGTAACACATAAACTGATATATTTGAATAAAAGTGTGAATAATATAATTTAATCATTTTGAATAAATTAAAATCAACATGTAAATTTATAGTAAATTTATTCGGTGCAAATCATATTGTATTCCCTCTGATAATTAAGAGTTTATAAAACACAAATATTTACCAGTGGTTCATTTGGTTAACTAATTGACCCCACTCAGTTAATTGTTATGGTAAAGACACAAATGTTGAGAATTGCACCAAAATGACACTGAAATAACTGAAACAAGAATAACTTGGAATTCTACTGCCTACAAATCTACATGACCACAAATAATTCTTTCCTCTTTTTTTCTACCATCCATGAAAAATAATAATCAGAAAAAAATGACACTTTAAGAAGTATAAGTTTTCTCATTCTGTCACTCAAAACATGTGTTAGAAGAGAAAGCACAGATTGCCAGGCCCTCTTCTGGAGTGTCTGGTTCAATTGGTGCCCAATGAGGCCCAGAAATTTATGTTTTAAAATAAATATCCCAAAATAGCCTTATCAGAGAAAGTTGAGAAAAAATGAGCTAGCCTAAGGAGGAGGTTTAAGGAAAGCCCATAATCTACCTAACACAAGGTTCTAAAGATAAGCTGCCTTATGCTTTGCCCTTCTGCCAAAGGCCCTCTCTGTGTCTTTGCCAATAGCACCTCACATTGCCTTGTCTACTTCTGCCAGAGGAACAATCTGAGGATAAATGGATGAGATTGCTTCCTCCAGCCAAGTTTTTCATAATCGTGTCAGTATTCCTCAAATCAATATTCAGAGAAAAAGAAGAAAAAGGAGGACAGAGAAGCAATAACGTATATACACGACGCTGTGCTATATATCTTCTGTTTTAACATCTTTATTCCAAAGCATTTAAAGATTGTATTATTCATATCAACAATTTATATTGAGTGTTATTCTTTGATAGCTGTACCAAAGTGAACATTTAGAATAAGCAATATAAAGTGACTTCTCAATGTAGAAAAACTAAATCAATAAAAAAAAAAAAAAAACAGGCCAGGAATAAGAGTAATCAAATATATTTTTTATACTCTTTAGCACACAGTGTGCATGAACATCCACACATACATAACTGCAATATTTTTGTGTATCTTGACACTTGAAAACTAACATCAGGTTCTCTCCTTTTGTTTTAACATGTTTCTGATGCTTTCCTATTTGAGTTGTAAGATGTATCAATATTATATACCCCAAAAAATGTTCAATGTATAAATTAATCATAATAAAAAACAATGTGTGAATTATACAAGCCATGTGATGGACTTTCAAATGTATCTATATCATTGTAAAGTTACAATTAGGCAAATATAGAAGGAAGTGTCCTTCTCCAGAGAGTAATTTAAATTTAAAACCGGGCACTGAATCCTCATTTAAATTTCATAAAATTTTGAGGGGAAAAAAGGCTCCAATTTTTCTTTATATTCTGTGAATCTAAGGTAAATCATTAGGCAACTTATTTTGGTGATACTGCATTGGGGCTATTCCACAGCCACAAGGGTAAGACATTTCGACTCACAGATCAAAAGATTAAGCCAATATAATAAATATTTTGATCTTTTTTTCACTGTACATGTACTATCTTAAAATAAAATAACATTCCTGTTACTCCTGTTTGATAAGCTCCTCCTTAATTACAATAAACACATTTTTCTTAAAATAGATGGAAAAATTAACTATAAAAGTGAGATACAAACTGCCTAATTAAAAAAATAAAAACCCTACCTGATGACTACAATTTCTAAAGCAGTAATTCTCACATTTCAGTGTACGTAATCATCCCTTCAATGCTTGTTTAAAATTCAGATTTCCAAGGTTTTGCCTATAGGATTTCTGATTAGGTAGATCTGATATGGGTCCCAGGACCCTGCATTTAGAAAAAGCTCTCCAGGTACATTTGATGTAGATTGTCGATGGATTTACCACAAAAAAAAATCCTGGTGTAGACTTGTACTTCTCTAACTTTATTCTGCATAGGAATCCCCTGGGGATGTTGTTAAAATACAAGTTCTGAATCAGTAGTTCTTGGGGATGGAGTCTGAAGATTCTAATGTGTTCCCAGGGGAGAGCGATGCTTATACTCCGTGGACCTTTCTTTCAGAAGCAAGGTTCTAAACCTAAACATTTGTTAAACATAAACCAAAACCTTCAGAGGTAAAATAACATACAACAAAGTAATGTCACTCACCAGTAAGTGAATTAAGAAATTGTGGGAGCAGAGGTGATTTTTTTTTAGCTAGAAAGGGGATTACTTAGTGACTATGCTAATCAAGAATGGAGATTTATCACTTCAGAGAGGACTCAAATAGTCCATAGGTCTATACATATTGGGTAAAAAATAAGTCCACTATTCACTAGATAGAAAAGAGCCTTCAGTTAGGGCCAGTGAGAGTCATTCAAAGATATTATCCCTTTTCAACTTCAGCTAGTTAGAACAGTTGTAATGAAGCACAATATTCAGTTTCACACCACATAGACAAATGCTACTACAGGTGGGAATTTTTCCTTTTAGTACTACTAGTAGAGAATTTGTTCAGCAAAACAAGATAGATGATTATGAAGTCAAAAGTTTGGTTAGAAGATTTCTAACTTTTCTCAAGTGTCTTCTTTCTAATATTATTATTTCTGTTTTCATCTTATGTTAAGAAATGGATTCAACAGTTGATAGAACTCAGTGTCAATCCCTTGATTTAAACAACAAATTTTTGTCTTTGGTGAAATATAATAGATAATTAGTTGCTTGTATTACCTTGTACAATTCAATTAGTTTTTTTCCACTTATAGTTAGCATACAATAATATGCCAGTTTCAGTTGTATAGCATAGTGATCAGAGATCCACATAACTCGCAAAGTGATCACCCCACTAAATCTAGTAACTCTCTTCCTCCCTTAATAATATTTATTACATTATTAACCATCTTCCCCATGCTGCACTCTACATCTCCATGTCTGTTCTGCAACTATCCATTTAAACAACAACCTTAATGCTGACTATATTATGTGTAGGGTGCAGAAGGAACTCCCAGTTTACTATTTCCTTGAGTTGCACCAGGAGGACTTAAGTCTCTCAAACATGTTCATTTAGCTGAGCACATGAAATCCATGATTTCCTTCAGGAATCCATGAAATACAGATGCTAAGTTTCACTAAATACATGAGTTCATGCAATACCAAAGACTTTAGCAAATATTAGTATATATATAAGTTTTGTGTAGTAAGTTTGTAAGAAAAGTCTTCCTGCTAGCATCCTTAGACAATATCAGCTGAAACATGTATTTCAGGAACTTACAGAACAATGACAATAAATTTAGAGAGAGGGAAGGTTATTTAAGACTGCTTGAGGACAGAGGGTCAGGTGAGTGGCTGCAAGTGGCAAAGAGGAGACCATAAGAGGAGATGCTGGAGAATCATGTGAAGTTCTGTTCATCACCTCTCCCATGTTCTCTAGGCACAACCACCACCTTCCCTACATTACAGAAAAAAAGCATCAACAGTCTAGACCTCCAGATGCCTGAGTCCACAAGTTAGGGTGAGGAGGTGATACAAAAAGGGGCAGATGGACTCTTCAGGCAATAACTCTCACCCATTCCTTCCAGGTCCCTAGGGCTGGTGGATTATAACTTTAGAGCCTTGTGCTACTGCTAATTTTTAAGGATCTGAGGAAAAGCTCTGAACAAAGGAATTACCTGGCAAGTGGGCAGCAAACTAAAGTGACCTCCAGCAGATCATATCATACCTAGGGCTTTATACCCTGGCACATGACCTCTTCCTTTTCCTTAAATTCCCTGGAACTGACACAGACCAGGCCAAGCTTTAGGCCCTTCTCCAGTACACCAGACCAGACAAGATGGCTGATCCTCCTTACCTATGCTCACATGAATTCATAGGCCAAAATATCTAAGCACCTGAGGGGTAAAAACCACATTAAGAAACTCTCCCAAACAGCAACAAACAAGGAGGAAGAGATAGAAAATGTGAAAGAATACTACAACATTTGAAAAGAAGAAGGAAAATGCTAACCTCCTGATCATAGGAACCCAAGAACAAGTCATGTTTTTTTAGAAAAAAAATATATACATGAGAGAAAAACATAAAATGAGAAAAAAATTCCAAATATTAAGACTTTCTTTCCTAAGCCATGGGAGACAGCTGTTGTCCTCTATTAGCAAGAGAGCATCTCAAAAGCTCAGAGAACATCAACTTTCCGAAAAATGATTTTGAGGACCACTGATCTGGGCACCTCTGGACAGGGTTCTTTGGAGTCAGCAAACTAGCCAGCTAATTCTGGCTCTGCTAATTCTGGAATGGGTAGCCTTATTTGTTACAACAGTGTTTAAAATTTGATAAAGGGATCAAGTTTGGTCTGTGATGCATACAATTACTGAGAACGTATGTGGACATTTTAATTTTACTTTCATGTGCTTTTAATATGAGGTCATTAATAATAACCAAATTCCTGACTTTTTTTAATTGCAACATTAAAAAAATTAGGGTAGTTATTTATTGTAACATTGATTATGCATTAAATATAATCTATATATTAATTGGCATTCAATTTCTTATTAAATATATTTTATTTTTAAATTATAAGAGTAATACTTGCACATCGTAAAATATTGATTTTACAAATTTTGATATTTATTTTAAAGTTTTGACTTTACATTCCCATTGTCAAAGTTTGTGGATCACATTCATACAAGGGAGCACGGAGTCAGAATCTCCTAATCAATCTCACCCTCTATCAAAACCATGCACCGCTCACAAGAAATAATCATTCTAACTCAATCCGAGCGAAATAGTAGAGACACAATATAATATTACCCTATTTTGATAAATACATCATTATAATAATCTCTCAACTTCTGGAACTTCGAACTTCCTTTCAATTTAACCATGGAATGCAATACTAACTTTGAATCTATTATTTTGTATTTATTTATTTTTTGTTTGTTTATTTTTCTAAAAAACTGCAACCACGTATTTGGTTCATTTAAGAGGAGATTTTAATACTGCATTAATGCCACATACTCTGACATTTTCCTGGTACTTATAGTTTGATGTAATCCTTTAATAAAATTACAGTTTTCCCTCACATGCATTCCCAGAAATTCACCATTAACAATTTCAACAAGAGTTTTTGTTCTGTGAATGAACAATGATTGATTTTGTTAATAAGCAACTATTAAAGTCTAGATCTTCAGTGACTTAAAGACCAGAAATGTCAAAAACTAAGTATTAGACATATTTGTAACAACCAGGTCTCAACACAAGTTTCAAGTTGAAGATCTGATTTCTAAAGCTGAAGACCATAGAGTTCATAGCATAAACATTGTTTAAGGTATCATTTGATATTTTACTCATAGTCCATTTTCTTCCTTAGCATGTAAAATTGTAAGAATGTTAACAAATGCATTAAGAACAGAGAAGTTATTTTTTTCCATTGCGTCCATGAATAATGTTCCATCATTTTATTGTTTTTCACCTCAAATCATTTGTATTACTGCTAATCTCAAGACAGGTTCATGTACACTGAATGCATGGAATTAATTGATCATGGTGAACTGAGTGTAACCTCATTTTCTGTACAAATCAATATTTCAGTTTTGATGTTTAATAAATGACACAAAATAGAAGTTAAAAAGGCTATTATAAGTTTTAAAATATTGAAAGATCACTGAATATCAATGAACAAAAATACAAGATTTATAAATTTGATTAGGATAACCTTAGCTTTGTACCACTCAAACAACATTTCAAGATAGATTGACTCACCATCATTATATATTTATTTTATCTGATGAGGCTTATACATTTGTATGATGGTAAATATGTATAATTACTTTTCAAAACAATTCATGTCGAAGAGATGAAGAAGTTATGTTTTAAGAGTGAAGAATGCTAATTGCAGTATATTTACACCAAGACAATAACTAACTTAAGTTCTAAGTAGTGTGGAAGAGATTTTCACATTCATAGTGATTTCTTTCCATTGTGAGGTTTTGAATTTTATAACTTCCCAAAGAAAAAAATAAGTGTATAATAATATCTGACAATAAGAAAAGAATATCTTAAATTAGACACTATAAACTTAATAAATATGTAAATCTTTTCATTGTAAATATTACACTAATATTAAATTATATAATTTCCTTTTTCCCACAAATAGTATACTGCTAAAGTGTATGAAAAGTATTGCCTCTATAATCTTATCTATATTCTTTAGCTTCAATCATTATTTCTAGTAAAAGTCTAAATAAGTCAAAAAAACATATTTCCAGTTAAATATGTTTAATTTGATTTTATTTTCTAATTAAAATTTGTATTTAAGTATTAGCTAATATAAAGTCTTATGCCTCTGAAATTTTATCTTGAAGTCAAAAGTCACTGCAATATAATTACAGCTCTAAACCTGTTAACATCCACAGTCCTTGAACGTCATTGCAGTTAAGGAATTATCTTAGCAAATACTCTTCAGAAAGAAATAAAATCAAATACAAGAGAATACATCTCAATATTTGTTAGCAAAAAAATTAGAAAGCAGATGCTTTTCTTTCTCTAATCTGAGCCCTTTACCCTTTGAGACAAGAATTTGTTTTTTCTAATTTACAACTTAATCCTTATCAAGCATCACTCACATCCTCTTGCAGACTACACATTTATTTTCTCAAGGTGATTACAATTACAACATAAAGATCACCAGAACATACTTTTGAAGATTGATATGAACAAGTTTTCAACATAAGAATAAAATTCTTTTATCCTAATAAATATGCAAATAAGAATACATAGAACAGCCTAAAGAAATTAACATGAATCAGATCAAAGTGGTAAAATACTTATTATGCAAAAAGAGATTATATCAGCTCATAGTGTGCTGAGAAAAAAAGCACGAAGAGATAAATCTGGTTGAAGATGTCAGTGTGAGGGAAGAAAACTTTCTGTCCAAGTTCTTGACACTGATCTAATAATTAAATCAACTTGAGACAGATTAACAAGAACAAATAAAGATTTAATTTCATATGTATGTATGTATGGGAAGCTCACATACATGAGCAACTCAGAGACTTCATATACATGAGGGATTCAGAGACAGAAAGATAAAATAAGGTACATATGACATTCTGAGCTAATGTGAGGTAAGAAGCCTGGGGCTTCATAGAGGAGGAGGGCAATTTGTAGGATGATAAGAAGAGCAAAGGTTCAGTAATTAGAAGTTCGCCCTGCCCCTATGGAGAGGTCATAAAAAGTTGTCTCTGGTAATAAATTTTATTACGGGCAAGACCCCTAATTTAAATTCTATAAGGGAAAGGTAAAATGTTTCTGCTGAGCCTGCAGGGTCTCGATTACATGCAGCTCAAAATAATTCACATGCCAAAGTAACACATCTTGAGGAGGCCTGTTCTGAACCCCATCCCTGGTGAGAGGGAATTCCTCCTCCCCTTCTTGATTTCTTGTGGCTGGGCTCCTTATAAAATTGGCACAAGGCAGAGTAACATGAGAAAATCTCAAGTTTTCTTATGTGTACACGAGAGAGTTAAAAGAATAATTATCTGTGAAAGAAGCAGGGCAGGCCATTTGTATATGCTTTACATAAAGAAACAATACATTTGTGGTGATTTGACAAAGAAGCATTGGTTGTGGGTATGTGGTTAATAAGGAGTTTAAATAGAATGGAGGCTTAGGGCAGTAAATTAGTAAGATTAACAAGGGTTTGTTTAAATAGGCTTCTCAGCTCTGGATTCTCTCTCTCTGGTGATAAGGTGATCTCTTCATTAGTCTGATTTCTCATTAGCCCTTTTATAGCAAGGAGGACACCTTTCACATGGAGATTTATTTCTTGCATTTAGAAAGAAAGAGGAGAGTCAGAGAGTTCTTCCTGTTCCTGCTGTTTTCCAGTGGTTTTAATTATAAATAATCAATATACTATTGTGGGCTATTTTGGGGCTGCCTGCCCTGGGCCCCAACAAAGACTTTATGAGAACTAGTGGAAGAGGTAATCTTACATAAATATAAGCAATTTAAAATTGCATGCTAGAAAATATTTCCTATGTGCTACTAATAAAGAACAAATAATTTGAAAAAAGAGTTCAGTGTACCTAGATGAAATATAGAGACAAGCTATTTCCCCCATGAAAGATGACACTGGCAAGTGTTGGAATAATTATATAGAAAGATAATCAGCACCAGATTCAGAAATTCCATTTTCAATTTCTTCTGCAAACTGATAAATATACAGTTATGCTTTTAGCAGTTTCAGTGTATACAAAAACCTTTAGTGGGAATTAAGTGACTAGTCAGAAGAATTTTTATTTTTACTTCCCTTTCTATACCCTTTTTGAAAAAATCCATCTAGTTGTGTAAACGTCTAAAGAAAAGCTGAACACATTCAGATCACTAGATTCCCCTTAAAGCGTCATTCCTTTCGTGCACGAAATGAATCTCAAGTAGCCTGGAAAGATTGGACCTTCAAAAGTATTTAACTCTGATTGTCCACTTCCCCAAACTCTATTAATTTCCTGAATAAGAAAGAACTATGATTCATTGAAAGTGGTTTTTATTATTAAGTGTAAAATATTTCTTTCACGCTAATAAATCATGAGCCTAGAAGGAGCATATTTGCTAAGTCACTTAATTTTAATAAAACTAATCATATTGATAATTGCTGTTCATTTGGGCCTATGAAAGAAATGTCTAAAACTCAACTTAGGTGCTTAACTCACTTGCATTTTAGTCCCAAAGGTATCTATGCCTGTTTTAGCACAGCTTTCTGTAGAGTACAATGAAAGGATGTCGCCTTCTTAGGTAGATGAATTAGGAGAAATTTATACATGTAGACAGAAACCACAAGCATTTAAGATTAGATATGGGTCACAAATATCAGTGACCCACTATCAAGGAAGAATTATATAAATTTAGTAGGTGAAAATATAGTACAGCAATCATCGCATTATTTTTTTAAAGTTACTGATTTTCAATAGCACTGTCATGTAGAAACAGCAAACAGGAAAATTAAAGTAAATCAGAAGAGCTTGCACTATGTGTTAAAAAGATTAATTAAAGAAAAGATAAAGGTATTGTGTTTTTTGTACAACACTAACCTCATAGCCTCAAAGATTCTGTAATAATATCAGAACCCCAAAGAATACTAGACTCTAAAAACAACTAGTGACTAGGACACTAACTTATCTTACGGAATCATATAATATAGTAAAATACACATGACAAGTGGGCAAACTATGGGCAATGAAGAAAGGATGGTAAGAGATTTTCAATAAAAGCCCATAGAAGGAGGTTACATTTGAGGTGGGCCTTGAAGAATGCTAGGTTGTGTATAGGGTAAATAAATGATGTATTCTATCAGAAATGAAAACCTTTCCTGTATATGACACTATATAAAGATATATAAAACTATTAATAAGCTATATAAAGCACTTTAAGGCAAGAAAATAGGTAAGCATAATGCTTGTTCTAGAAAGAAGAGGAAGTACAACTTGAATCATAAATAAGACAAGTGGGACAAGTAGTGGGTAAAAAGGCAAGGGAGTGTCAAGGCCACATGGTGGAGGTTTTGGATGTCAGAGTGAGGAACTTGGTGTTCAAACAAGAAATGACATAACAAGAGCAACAATTCAGGCAGATCAAACAGAAATGTTTGGGGAAAATACTTTTCCCAGAAAAGACATAATAAGGCAGAGATGATAATTATATTGATAAGAAAAATTAGAGATGGGGTAGGAAAAAATTAAAATAAAATTCAAGAGTATAGAGGAATAACAAACAACAGGGCCAATAAATAGAGCCAAAATGTAAGGTGGAGCCCAAAATAGGACTAGGATCTGAAAAAAGAGGGTTTATTTTCTATCATTTTATGTAGTACCTAAGATCTCTTACAAAAGAGTGGAGGTAGTGAGGGAGAATTATTCATAGCAAAGGAGTATTGAGATTGATATGAGGCAAGTATAAAAAGACAAGCAATGACAAGTAAGTCATCTTTCTGCACTTCCATAAAATGAAGATCTGCTATGTCTTGATGGTACATACTTAAGTTAGCAAATGAAATGATCTGGCCCTGGGCTGGAAATGCAAATGGTAAAATGTTACAGAAGACCTAAAGTGTCATGTACTTGATTATAATTGGTAGCAGTTATTGGAGAATAACACTGTCCTCTCTGATAATCCACTAGTCTACATTTCCTCATAAACTCTCCTTCTTGGGAAGACAGGGCAGGTTTGTTCTTCCTCTCTTTTTGTCAATAAGTAGTAAAGTTTACCAATAAAAGTGCCTTGGGAGGGGGTTGTTAGTAAAAAAAAAAAATAAGGTAGATGGCCTACCTCAGCAGAGTTAGAAAGCTGCTTGTGATTATGATTTGAGGAACTCTAAGAAATATACCAGGACCCCAAAGTTTCTCATCAGTATTCTGTATCAATATTCATCAAGTCTGAAATTTCTTCGTTAGAGATACTATTAAACCACAGACATAAGGAAATGATTTCAGAGGTGAACAAATTTAAAAAAAAAAAGAATTCTCAGATTTATTTTTGTAGTCTATGATGGTAAAATTCAAAATGAAAAATATGTCTCTGCTTGGCCCTGTGTGATGAGCCAGCTTATGGGTGTGATCAAAAGAAGGCTGTCTGGGATTATGGAAAATGTGCTCATTGGGGAAAGGGTTTGGAAAACTAGTAGGAGAGCATTCTGGGCTCAAATCCAGGGCTAATAAAAATTTTTGAACTCTTTTTTTTGTATACATGACTTAAAACAGATAGCAATATAAAACTTATTTCAAAACTAATTTTTGAAAAAATATAAAATATTATGAGCATGAAGTAATTTGGTAAATGAAAAAATATCTCAAAAAACATGTACTTGATAATTAAGACAATAATGAGAAACCAGATAAAACTCTTTAAATGAAAGAACAATCATAACAATATTCATAACTTTCCTTATGATACATTTCAATGAAAAAAGCAAAAGAAATTGTACTTTTATTCTCATATGTTTTAAAAAATGTTAAGATAAATCAGTTTCTTTAAAACAAGATTCTCATGTGAAATACCTTTCAAAACATAACAATTCTTCTATCTCTAAAGATCTAACCAAAGAAAAATTCCATTGTTTAGAGCTTTCATTTTTTTCTTCTAAAAATAGTGTTTTGCTACTGGATAGTGAATGACAGGGAATTAAATCAACAAATTGGGTTGTGGGGACACCTCATAACAGAAAAAACGCTGGAGTAGAAATCTGGTAAACCAGGTTTAAGTCCTACTACTACACAGTACCTTGGGTGGATGGTACTGAATTGGATTCCCTATGACTTGGTTTCCTCATCAGTGATTAGAAGAGAGGAGATGATCATGAGCTTCATGTCAATTTAATATGCATAATATCACCAGCTTTCACACTAGACCCTATCTATACCTGGCAGTATCTATCGATATGCTGTAATCCTAGAGAGGACTCTAATGATTGCCTTCCTAGTAGCTGTTTTTCTTCACTAATAATCCCACTTTGTGGTGGGGGGG
Organism: Eidolon dupreanum; assembly: GCA_028627145.1. Lineage (NCBI taxonomy): Eukaryota > Metazoa > Chordata > Mammalia > Chiroptera > Pteropodidae > Eidolon > Eidolon dupreanum. The sequence continues at coordinate 20,758,834 of CM053505.1, forward strand.
GGGGCAGTGTGTACTATTCCCTTTACTAAAGGCTGGTTTATCCATAGGCATGCTATACAATTCTGGACAATGAGATGTAAGGGAAACTCTGTTGTGTGGCTACTGGGAAAAGTTTGCCTCCTGGAAAAATAGAAGTACAACGAGAGATGTCATTTATCTTCCATTAGTGATAGCTGAGTGAAGGTGTTATATAAAAAGTGTTATAGTAGCTTTTTTGGATTTATTAATGCATATGCCTGAAATAAAGCCAGCAGACTGAGAAAAAAGAATATCTCGTAATTTTGGCAGGGAATTAAATAACTACTGACATAACTTCTACCACCTGATTTCAAGTAATATAAATATCGAATTTCTTTATTTTGAAAACCATTTGTACTCATGTATTCTGTTATTTGTAGCTGAAAAATCCTAAGTGACAAAAACAAAAATAAACAAATTTTTAAGGGCGAGGTTAGACTATCTATTTACCTGTAATCCCTCCAGTGCTCAGTATATACTGTGTAGTAAAATCTACAGAAATGTTTATTAATTTTATTTTTTGGTATTTTTTTTCCTGCATGTATTTTATGCATACATACCTTCTATGATGTGTCAAACATTTCCATGATTTTTTTTTCTTTTTAAAGAAAGCATGAACCAGCAATGAACATGTGGAACTTGGAATTAAAAATACAGTACCATTTACAATAACACACACAAAAAATGAAATACTTAGGTATAAATCTAACAAAATAAGTTTAAGATCTATGTGAAGAAAACTATAAAACTCTGATGAAAGATATCAAAGAACTAAATAAGTGGAGAGAAATTCCACGTTCAAGATAGAAAGACTCATTATTGTCAAGATATAAGTTCTTCCCAAATTAATCTATAGAATCATTGCAATCTCAATCAGACTTCTAGCAAGTTATTTTGTGTGTATTGAGAAACCAATTCTAAAGTTTATGTGTAAAGGCAAGTGATCCAGAATAACCAACACAATATTGAAGGAGAGGAACAAAGTCAGAGCATTGGTACTAATCTGACTTTAAGACTTACCATGAAGCTATAGTAATCAAGACAATGTGGTACTGATGAAAAAACAGACAAATAGATCAATGGAACAGAGAGCCCAGAAAAAGGCTCACATAAGTATAATCCATTGACCTTTAATGAAGGAGCAAAGGCAGTACAATAGAGCAAAGACAGTCTTTTCAACAAATGGTTCTGAAAAAATTAGACATAAACAGACTTTATACCCTTCGTAAAAATTAACTCAAAATGAATACATGTAAAATAACAAACTATAAAACTTCTAGAAGCTAATATAAGAGAAAATCTGGATGAACTTGGTATCACAATGAAATGTAGATACAACAGCAAAGGCATGGTCCATGAAAGAAATAACGATAAAATGGACTGCATTAAAATGAAAAAAAAAAAAAAAAAAGTCTGCGAAAAACAGTCAGGAGAATTAGAACATAAACTGTAGAATGGAAGAAAATATTTGCAAAAAACATATATGATAAAGAAATGTTGTCCAAAATACACAAAGAACCCTTAAAACTCAACAAGAAAACAAACAAACAAAAAAACACTAAATATGGGGGTCAAAGGCATAAATAGACAGCAGTAACTAATCTGTATAATGATGGCTCTTACCAAAAATGTAAACTGGTCTCCAAAAGCCAGACCACTGAAAAGGTCTTTGCCAAATTTCAGAAATATGTAGGGAATACATGTGTTTCAAAGAAGATGTAAATTTAAAAAAAATTAGTTTTTTTCCTGAACATCAATCTTTCAGAAATTCAAAGAATAATTATTGAGAAATTTTTCATCTTATATAAACACATGCATGTATATATATGAAATATATGTATATATATGAAAATAATAAATTGTGAATAAAGTAAATGCAATATAACTTCTATACATGTAAAATTATAGAAGCTTAATATCATGAACAGTATCTGTAATATTTTATAATAACTATAAACTGTAAATGTTAATTTTATTTGAACCACTTTAAATAATACACTATCATATGGCAATATTTCAAAATTATTCTTTCTACTCACTACCATTGAGTACAAATGTCTCATCAATAATTATTAGAATAAGGAAGGAATCTCGGAATAAACAGATTACTTGTAACTCTAAAGTTTCATTGTCGGTTTCCCTCTTTGTTGAGCACATTTTCACACATGTAAAGCAAGTATATGGAAAACTTGGAGTAAATAAGAAATTTTATGTTTTAAGGAAGACAGAATTATTTGACATAAAAGACAAGGCAAGATGAAGAAATAATAAAAGGAATTCTCAATTTTCTCAATTATAGAAGTTATCACTACATAGAGACTAGAACAAAAATGGAACCATCTGAATATTAAATAAATATATGAAAGACTGTTTTATAGGGAGTTGAGATTATTTAAATAATGAAAATTACTACTCAGCTGAATGGAGGCATCTTAGCTGTTAAAGTTTCCAAATCAGTCTAGATTCTCAATGGGATGAGATGATTTCTTGTATGAATGTGAAGGAGACAAATGGGTGGTCTTTAGATATCTGCACAAATCCTGTGATTCCCAATTGCTGTGCAGAAAAAAAATGACAGAATATGCTCATTCTATGCTTTGATACCGTAATTTTTTTATTAAAAATTATTGGGGTGACATTAACAAAATCAAATATGTTTCAAGTGTATCATTCAACAGAAAGTTGTATATATATTGCAACAAAAAATAAAATACCTAGGAGTAAACCTAATAAGACAGGTGAAGGACCTATACACTGAAAACTGTAAGACACTATTTAAAGAAATTGAAGAAGACACAAATAAATGGAAAGATAGACTGTGTTCTTCAATTGGAAGAATCAACATAGTTAAAACGACCTTATTACCTAAAGCATTATACAGGTTTAATGCAATCCTCACCAAAATCTCATCAGCATTTTTTAAAGAAATAGAACAACGAATTATCAGATTTGTATTGAAGCACGAAAGATCCCGAATCGCCAAAGCCATTCTGAGAAAAAAGAACAAAGCTGGAAGTATCACTCTGCCTGACTTTGAATTATACTATAAAGTGACAGTAATCAAAACAGCATGGTATTAACAGAAAAACACACATAGATCAATGATACCATGATTTTTGATACATATATATTTAATCTTCTTCATGGTTCCTAGCCTACAGCTTCCAGAACTCTGAGAATTTCCTGAGCAATATGAGAAATGGGAGCATTTTTTTGTTTTGATATTTGGTATCTTGTCCTGAGTTCCTGAAATTGATTCAGAGCCATAAAGGTGAAATAGGTATCTTGTTATTCATAACAAGCCCCTTTCCACCACAACTGGGTTTACTTATTGAGATAGATTTTGGGAAGCACTTAAGGATGGGGGCTGATTACTGGGGCAATCAACCATAAATAGAGGATTTGAACTTTCAAACCCCACTTCCTGATTTCCAGGGAGGGCAAAGGGGCTGGTGGTTGAATCAATTACCAATGGCAATGATTGAATCAATCATGTGTATGTAATGAAGTCTCCATAAAAAAACAAAAATATGGAGTTTGAAGAGCTTCCAGGTTGAGGAACCAGAATGATTCCATGTGCTACCATGCAGGCCTCAAACTCCACAAAGACAGAAGCTTCTTTGTTCAGGACCTCGCCCTACGTTTCTCTTCATCTGGTTGTTGATTCGTATCCTTTATAATAAACTGATAATCTAGTGTGTTAATGGATTTCCTGAGTACTATGAACCATTCTAGCAAATTAATCAAACCAAGGAGGGTTCATGGGAACCTTCAATCTATAGACGATAGGTCAGAAGTGCAAGTGACAACCTGGGCTCACAACTAACTTCTGAAGTAAAGAGCAGTCTTGTAGGATTGAACCCTTAACCGATGTGATCTGTCTGATATTGTCAGAATTGAGTTGAATTGTATGACACCCAGCTGGTGTCAGAGAATTGTTGGTGTGGGGGAACATCCCCCACATGTGGGAAATTTGGTGACCAAAACCCTTACATGTGTATTAACTTTACAAAACAATATTGCTTTATACCTGAAGACTTGGTTTTATCTGGAACCACAAATGTCTTGGATGTTTCACAGAAACAGTGCTTGGCACTTTTTCATCTGAGGTGCCACACCCTTGAATATTTTCATAACATATTGTTGTAAAATTAGTTTACACAAAATATTACTAGAAGTTTTCAGCTAATAAATTAATTGAAACCCTACACTTTCTATATTTTAAAAAGATTTTTTTCTGCTAGAAACCAATTACTATTTTTATGTCTAACATGCGATTCAACCAAGAAGATGATTTTAACATCCATATTTCTACTTAGCCTAGTATGTAAGAAATAAATATTTTTCTTTTAATGTGTAATAAACATCCATAGCTTTGAATAACAATTAAGAATCTCATTCATGTAGCCAACATTCATTTTCTATGTACTGAAAACAAAGATGCCTTTTGATTTGAAAAAAAAAAAAAAAGCAATTTACTAGCCTTTTAAGAGCTTTGCATAGACACTCTTTTCTTTCAGAAAGATGATAGTGAATCATTCACTTAGCAGTGGGTATAGACTGTGTCCTCAAAATATACCATCACTGCTTGCTCTCATCATTGTGTAAACCTTAAAAATAGTGAAACCAATTCTGTTAAAATAGAAGGTAAGTCTATTTCTCACTTTTGAAAAATTATTTTGTAGTCCTACACAGTTGTACTTGCCTCACAGTATATTCTGAAGATCTATATATTTGCCTCCATTGTCCACACCCGAGAGAAATATTGGAAATATGACTACAAATTAATGAAGCTAATTTTCAACTGTGATTATATGATTATTTTTATTTTTTGAAGTCTAGCATATTAATGATGTTAGTTTTTTACAGCATGACAAGATCCAAATTTGAAGATAGCAGATGGTGAATAATCATACTTTAAAGAACCAAATCTTATCCTTTTTGTAAACAGTTTTTCTTAGCACCTTCCTATCGCTTCGATGTCATGATGGCCTCATTAAGAATCCTAATTTAACCCACCATAGTGGTTAATATCTGACAAAAGACATTTCTGAGTGCCCACTATGTGTCAGGCACTGTACAGGGCTCTAGAATTATAGGTAATCTCAGTCCTTGGGTTGTATATAAACTAGTAAGGAAGGCAGTATGGGAGAGAAAGAAACTTTCCTCTATCCTTCTACATTCTTTTGGCTGATCTAATAATTAAATCAGCATGAGAGAGATTCACAAGAGAAAATAACCAAATTTAATCACATACATACATACATACATATGGGAATCCCATGTACATGAGAGAGTCAGAAGCCCCACATACATGAGAGGTTCAGGTACAGAGAGGGAGAATGAGGCATGTGACATTCTGAGCTAAGGATGAGGTAAGAGACCTGGGAGCTTCAGAGGAGAGGAAGGTCATTTGCAAGATGTAAAAACAAATGTTCAGTAATTAGAAGTGTGCCCTGACCAATAGGTCATAAAAGGTTATTTCTGGTGATAATTCTTATGATGGACAAGGCCCCTAATTTAAATTCCTTAAGGGAGAGGTGAAAGTTTCTCATGATCTCAGAGTCTCCATTGCCTTCAGCTCAAAATAAATTACATGCCAAAGTAGCATATCTTGAGGAGGCCTGTTCTGAACCCCTTCAGAAGATAAGCAAAGTTACAATAATTGTGAGTACACTCTAAATAATTGCATAGAAAGCCCCATGAGAGCAGTGTGGAGGCATGCCTGATCTTACCTTGATCTTATCTGTGTTAGTTATCTATAGCTGTGTAACAAATTAACACAAATTTAGCAGTTTAAAACAATATACATATATTATTTTATGGTTTCTTTGGGTCAGGAGTCCAGACAAGACTTGGATAGGTCATGTGCTTTGGGGCTCACACATTTCCAATTAAAGCATCTGCCCAGCTTAGTATATGTAAAATTATTTATAAATGAAAAATAATATACAATATCAAATACATAAAATTAAGTTTAATTTTACACATAAAATTATAGATTTAATGATGTTGTATAGTAATAGTAATTTTTATTTCTCTTTTCCTCTAAAGGAACATTTGCTTTAACTAAATTCTATATAAAAAATTGTGAAAAATATAAACTACAATTTAATAAGTGGTTTAATCAAATGCTTCTGAATCTGCTTGTTACATTAATTCATAATATAGCCTTAGAAGAATGCTAGTGTTAATTTACGATAGCATAGTAATGAAGTCAATTTTATTCTATGAATTAGACAATTGAAATATTAGTATTTTACTCCATACTTTTATGTCAGTTAATCCAAATATAATTACACTTAATTTGGTATCTAAATTTATTAAAATATGACTTTTGATCATATATACTTTGTCTTACTAGAGAAAATACTAAGAAAAAACTACAATCATGAAATTAATATATATTGTTGTCAAATAAGAAATAGTCTTAATCAATTGAATTACAAATACTTATATGGAAATGGATTTATTAATTTATGCATTTAATTATATTGATAAGTATATTGAAAACTTCAAGTATGCACTTAAATATGTAATCAAATCAACCTCTAAGCCCACCTAGTTGGTTCTTATTGTGATTAAATGTGCAATAACTTCTTTGTATATTAAGAACCACATGATGAAACCTGTAAAGTAATTAGGCTTCTATTTGACTGCTTTACATATATACAACAGAAACATTTCTACTAACATAGTTATCAAGGACTGGCCATTTGTTTCTTTTTAACTGCTATTTGAATTTTCAAATAAAAATAAAATGATTTATGTAAAAGCCCTTTGAAAGTAGGAGCAGTTCTACAAAACTCCCACTGAGATTCATAGAAATTCAAATAGAGAAAACCTACAAAAGCCTTGAAATTTAATTTTAATACAGTCCAATTAATCTATTTTTTTTTTTTTGCCTGTGCCTTTGGTGCCATATGTAAGAAACCATTGCTAAATCGAGAATCATGAGTTTAATCTTAAATTCCTTCTAAGAATTTTATAATTTTAACTTTTAATTTAGTCTTTGATCTACTTTGAGTTAATTCTTGTATATGGTGTGAAGTAAGAGTTCAACTTCACACTTTTGTAGTTGATATCCAATTATCCTAACCCCATTTGTTGAAAGAAATATTCTTTCCACACTGACTGGTCCTGGCACCATTGTCAAGAATGAATTTACCATAAATTTATGGATATATTTCTTAACTCTTATTTCTATTTAATTGGTCTATGTCTATCCTTATGCCACTATCATATCATTTTGATTACTATAGTTTTATAGTGAATTTGAAATCAAGAAGTGTGAATCCAACAATTTTGTTCTTTTTCTAGATTGTTTTGCTGCTCAAGGTGATTAAAATTTCATATGAAGTTTAGGATCAGCTTTTCCATTTCTGCATAAGAGGATACTGGGAATTTGAAAGAGATCAAATTGAATCTATAGATTGTTTTGAGTATTATTGCCATCTTCAGGATATTAAGCATTCCAATCTATGAACATAAAACATCTTCCTTTTATTTAGATCTTATTTAATTTCTTTCAGAAATGTTTGCAGTTTTCAGTGTATAAGGCTCATACCTCCTTGGTTAAATTTATTCCTAGATATTTTATTCTTTTTAATGTTATTATAAATTGAATTGTTTTCTTGATTTCCTTTTCAATTGTTCATTGTTAGTATACATAATATAACCAATATTTGAGTGTTGATCATATATTCTGCTATTTTGCTGAATTCATTCATTAGCTTTAAAGGCACTGAGTATTATTTAAGGGTGGTTTCTCTTTCTCTTCATAATTTTAATGATAGGCCACAATCTATTTGCTCTTTGATTTTGATTGAATTTATTACTACTGTTTCTTTTTTGTAGCTATACTCTTCCCCACATGTTCAAAACAGTGAATTATCTGGGTAACACAGAGAAGGTAAAATTTATCTGGCCACCAAACACTTAGAAACAATTACTGATTTAACAGAGACTGCTAAAATTTTGGTGGAGATTACATGAAAGCTGAAGTTTCAAGGAGAGCAGTAAAATTCACAAAATTACACATACTATGAATTATGAATTACCTCCCCATTGTAAGGTCTTCTCTCACTTTAGTGACCCTCCTTTCCCTTTTACCATAAATTGTCATCCCACAATGAGTAACTACATGCTTTCTGAGGAAGAATGTGAGGAGAAAATCTGGAAATGAGAATTTTGTACCCAATTAGTAGTCATTTATTATTGGAAATCTCTGAACTCCTAATAAATGGCACTATTAATGAGTCTGTAAGACTCCACATGCTTTGGGGGTACTAATATTATAGCACCAGGAGACACCACAGTAATTCCTGTTTTCCTTTGTTGTTAATTTTATGGACCCATTTACTCTTGAAGGAAACTGTAGAATGTGGAGAAAGACTATAACAAATTTTAAAGTTTGCCACTTTCAAGTTTAATTTTCAATAAGTTTAATTAAATTTCTCTCAGAATTTAATTCACCAACAGTATAAAGAAAAGTTTCTAGGCATGAAGAGAGTAAACACACAAGGAAGGGCATGGTTCCTGCACATCACAATCAAGTGAAGAAGACAAACTTGCATAGGGGCTGCCCCTTGATGTAGGTGTCCCCTCTAGGTGGATGAGAAAAGCTGGTTGAGCATATATCATATTTATAAGAATAAGAAAAATGCATCTCTTGCATCAGTGAGTGCAGCTGTGTGCTGGAACAATCTTGACCTCAACAAGATGCAAGACATATTTGCTAGTGTGCGAGTGTCCTAGAACATGGTCACTAATTTCTGTAATACAGTCTGAGAGACTGACAATTTCTAGAATAGATAAAAGAATGTATTTCTATATGATGGTAGAGCCAGGGATGAATGATTAACAGAAGAGTTTGATCAAGGAATATGAGTAGATATTTGCCAGTAAAATAATCAGATGGCAAGGGACAGGTGTGCTTGAAAAAAGACTGTAAAAAGGGCAGCTAAGCATGAAATTTCATGGGCACTTGAGCAGCCAATTCTGAGAACGATTTGTGAGAAATGACAATAAATTGTTTGCATGGATAGAACAAAATTATATTGAGGATGCTAGTACATTTTAAATTGAATAACTTAGATTTTGTTTTATTGAAGGCAGGAACTCAATGGAAGGTATTGATCACAGGCAAAATCTAATTTAAATCTTTGTTTTAGAAAGTCTCTGGAGGTACATTAAGAGTCAGAGACAGAAACCAGTGTCAGGCATACTGGATAATGAGCTCTGGCAATTTATCTCTACTACTCTCTGATTTTCCATCTGTGATTCTGGCAAGGGATACCCAAGGACCAATACTTGATTACTAGCAGTAGAAACAGAAAGAAAGATGTAAGAAGCAATAGTGCAAAGAGAGTTGACAATATTTCACCTGAGGGAAAAAATAGGAAGAAGGAGAAACATAGGAGAACTCTTAAGATGAATCTGGTTGTAAAGATCAATCTTGATGGTTTGGGTGATATTCACACCTAAAGGAAAGCAAATTTTATTTACAGGGAAAATTGGTGGCAAATTTTTAAATAGAAACTTTTTCCAAGAAATGTGTTAATAGTGGGGAAGAAAAGTGTTAATTTCATTGTCACAGTGACTTCTAGAGTCTAGGTATAGTTTCTGGGTATTTGCAATCCATTTGTGCCTTATTCCATCTAACTATACATTAACCTCTCAAAGTGTCTGTGGAATAATCTCTCAGGCATACAGTTAAGATTGTGTTAAAATGGGTGGGCTGGAGAATAGGGTGAAGGGTTAAAGAAATACAAATTAGTAGTTGATAGATGGTCAAGGGAATGGGGAGCATGGCACAGGGAATGCAGTTAGCATTAATGTAATGACTAGGTGGAGAGCCAGAGAGAGCAATTAGGGGGATAATTTTATAAACTATATAAATGTCTAATCAATGTACTGTATACTTGAAACTAATTTAAGAAAATGAATATTTTAGTGCAAGCATACCATGCAAATTTTTCTATGAGTCTTTCACCCTCACTGAGTCTTCCAACACATCCCTCTGACCTAATTATTATTAGTTATTCAATTAAAATTTATTTTTTCAAAATAACAGCATTTAATCTGCCTCAGTCAGATTATAGTATAATTTTGAAAGTCAAGTAATCATCTTGAATGCTCAATGGCCTCTTTCTAAGGTATTCATCTTAACATTTTATAATTTCAGCTTAGTTCTCATTTGCCTATCCTGACTTCAAACTCGCATAATTTGCCCACATGATTCAAACAAATAATTTACAAAACTTGGCAGGATCTAGCTCAAGATAAGAAAATAAGTAGAATTTAAGATCCATTAGACAGCATAGATATTATCTTTCTAAGTCATCTTTTTATAAGATTGAGGATATTTGTATCTAGAGGGTATCTATGACATGTCCAAGGTTACCCAGCTAATTAGTTACGGAACTGGGATTCAACCTTTCCTGCCAATTTGGTTTTGTGTCCTTCCTTTCTAGGTCATTAATAGTTGGTCTTCTTAAGAAGTTGCATGTAACTATACTATTTGAAGAATGCAATTATCAAGATACACAAAATTAACAAAATATTTTCTGTGAATGTTTCTTAGTGTCTCCCAGGAAAACATAGTTACAGTTAATCATGTATACTGAAAATATGGAATTAAGAGCCAGAAGGAACTGGTACAGGTGACAGTAATGACAGCTCACAATGGCAAGTGTCTGCTATGCTTCAGAGAATTTTATGTCTCTGGTTACAACTTCTAGACTTGGAAATTAAGGAATTTCTGTTTTTTTTTTCCAACTTTACTAGGATATAATTGATAAATTACATTGTCTAAGTTTAAGGTGTACAGCATGATGATTTGACATATATATTGTGAAATGATTACCATAATAAGGTTAGTTAACACATCTTACATAATTAAAAATTTTTTGTGTGTGTTGAGAATATTTAAGATCTGCTCTCCTAGCAACTTTTAAATATACAGTACAGTATTAATTATAGTCAACATGCTGTATATAACATCCCAGAACTTATTCATCTTATAACCTATAACAGTCCTTTATTGTATTTGCATTTTTTCTTGGTCTGATTTTATTTCAAGAAAAGTGGAGAAAAATAATTACATTAGGCTACAGATTATAGTCTCCTGAATAACTTCTCTGATATAAACAAAATAGAATTATTTTTTTCTTTTATAAAATTTTTTAAATTGTGAATTCATCTCATACAAACACAATAAAACTTTACCAAGTCAGATAGTGTAAGAATGGTCATTCTAAATTAACAGTGTCTGAATTGTAAAGACATCTGACCCGACTTTGTTATATACAGTCACTCACATTGCATCAACTTGCTGGAAGGTTTCTCTTGAGCAAGGAAGGTTGTTATGGTTTGCAGAGAGCCTTGGCGTCAGGTCCTTGGCTGAGGCCCCACCTCTGCTGGACACAGACTTGAGTTGGGATCCCAGTTCTGGTGCAACTTGGCTGCGTGCCCTCAGGCACATTTCTTTATAAAATAGAATTATTTTAAATATCATTATATAATAAGAGAGCATATTCAAAATCAACAGGTTAGATAAAATTATTTTTAGGGACATGGCAATACACCATCTCTGTAAGATATGGAAATAAATGGAATTGAATGGAGACTAATTTATTGATGTCTTAATAAAATTTGGCTAATCAATGGCCAGTATGTTGTTTGTAATTTATATTAGAGAAAGATATTTTAGCATATAACAGTTTGTTCTTTTTAAATAGATTCTCATGGTTTGATATTCATTTGCATGGGATAGACAGATTGAAGTTTAGGTTTCATTCAGCCACACACAAAAATACTGAAAATTATGATAATTTTATAATCACTTAATCTAATGGCTTAGAAATACTATTTTGGGGTAAAATAACTGAATTTGAAATTTAAATTGCCAAAACAATTCAAATAAACCTTTCTTAAGCCTCTGCTTTGTTGAACTGATGCATTCGTCTTCTACTCTAATTACTATTGAAAATTTTTCATCACTACCATTGATCACTCAGCTATATTTGTACTTAAAAAGATGTCTTTTGTTCCCTACAAACTACATGGCTGCTCAGGAAATATACTATGTGCAAATCGTATAAAAACATTGTTTATTTCCTAGAGTACCTGAACTGAAGATAATTGTAGATATTAATTAATGAAATTCTGGGAAACTTTATCCTGTGGAAGCATACCACCGAATGAATTATATTATAAACATAACAATTTGGGAAGATGGTAATGAAGCTAGGAATAAAGTGACCTTGAAAACATAAATTATTTCTATATCATTTGCCTAAATAATTTTTACTTTCCACCATTTCACTTCTTGTCTAAGATATTTATAGTCTTTTGGAATGTTTTTTTCACGTGATCCATTTAAAAATAGATTGCTTACTTAAAGATATCTGTGGAATAATCTCTTGAGCATGCATTTAAGATTGTTTCAAGATTACAGGACACTTATAATCCCTCTTCAAAGTTGGACTTGAGAATCTAAAAAACAAAATAAATAAACAAACAAAACAGAAACAAACTCATAGATACAGAGAACAAACTGATGGTTGCCAAATGGGAGGGTATGGGGAGATGGGTGAAAAATACAAAAGAATTAAGAAGCACAAATTGGCAGTTATAAAATAGTCTCACAGGTATATAAAGTACAGCATAGGGAATATAGTTAATACTGTAATAACTATGTATGGTGCCAGGTAAGAACTAGACTTATTGAGGTAATCACTTCATAAGCTATATAAATGTCTAATCACTACTCCATACACCTGAAAACCACTATAATATCATATGTCAACTATAATTTAAAAATAAATTTTTAAAAAGGAGAAAAAATCTGGATTTGATACCCTTTGGTTTCCTGGTAGAATACTTATGCCTGTAGCATGCTTGTTCAGTTGTAAGATTCTCTACTGTGGCTTAAACCTAAATTTTCCAGTCTTTGTTTTTCATTGGTTCTCTCAAGTCTCAGTCCCTCTAGACCTTTTGTGTCAAAATCTGCATTTCACAAGAAATGCAGGTGATTTGTATGCTCATGAAAGTTTGGGGAGTCTGCTCTCAAAGAATGGTCCCCAATCCATTTAAATGGATGTCATAAATGCCTGGTAAGTGTCATGCAAAGGATTAGGTTCCTAATATGTGTTACCTTATTAATCCTCATCACATCTTTATTTTCATTCTACTTCTTAAGATCTAAGGATTTAAAAAAATATTTTATTATAGAAAGTATAAAATATATACAATTTTAGAGATAAAACTAACAATATGTGTCTCCTGTTTTTTTTACCCAGTTTCAACAGTGCATGGCCAAACATTTTTCATGATTATTTTCAAGGGCTTGTTAGGCCATTGCTAGCAAAAAAAAAAAAAAAGAGCGGTCTTGGGACATGGAGTCTATACCACCAACAGCGTGGCTAGGTAGGAAAGACATCATGTCCATTGTTTCCAGAGTTTTGTAAGCCTTTTTATACATCAGGGAGAGGGGAGGAAGATGTAAGCCATTTTGAAAATATTTACATTAGCTATAGACAAAGGGAATGGGAGAAGGTGAAGTGGGACTAGTTCTGGGATAGGTGCAAAAGAGCCCACAAGGAAGAAGTTTCTGCCCCTGTGAATTAGCTGTGGGCAGCAAATTCAGAAGTTCATGTGTAAATAAGAAGTGGAGCCTCCAGATCCTATGGCACCTGACTGTTCTCTATTTTGTTTAATTGTGGAAAGAACCACATAGAAATCAATCCTAAATTCCAACAAGTACACAGGAATGTGGGCAGTCTTTTGTCAGAGCTGGTCCACAGCTCCTTCTCTCACTCTCCAGCCACTGTAATTTTAATTTAGAATTTTTTTATTGTCTGAGGTATTGTTTTGTTCACTTTACATAGGAGGAAATCAGAATGAAGAAATTCAGTGAAGAAATTAAGTAGATTTGCCTAAATCTAACTAGCTAGTAAATGGCAGAATAGAAACCTGGCCAGTCTATCTCCATTGATTCTACTCTATATCATGATACTATCCTTACATTGTCCTGAGTTTTATTTCTTCATTCTCATTTAACTTACTGACTTCTTGCCTTCTTTCTTATTTATTTTTCATATCCACACATATCCATTTGGAAGGCCCACAATCTAAGCTAGTTGTTTGGGAAATCAAACACATCCACAAATGATATCACCACCCTCTTAACAATAAGTTACAGAATGAGGAAAATACTATTTTTTGTTTGCTTTCTTGATTGTTCATTAATTTTAAGCTTATATGCTTTCAAAGATTATGTGTAGCTATAAAGATCAGTTGTTGGTGGTGTCATTTTGGGACCTTCTGAATCCACCTGCTTGATCATGCTAGTTGTATGCAAACTTTCCTCTACACTACAGTAGAGCTATATTTTTGTCTTACCTTTCTCTACCCATATAGGACCTATTTTGCACAATTAGTGGATCTTATTGTGGTATGCTGAGTCATACTTGGTAGCCATTTAGTTCTGCCTTTAATAGAAAATGTATTTTTGTTTTATGATTTATCACATTTTTTCTGAACTTTAAAAAATGTATTGTCTAGGTATGTTATATATTGCAGGATTAATATGTATTGTCCAAGGAACAAGAATGATTCCTTTTGCCTTCCTTCTTCCTTTCAATAAATTCTTTGTCACTTAACTACATCACTATTCCAGAATAAGTCAGAGTTTATAAACATATTTCATTTCTAACGCTGAGAAATGGGACTATGCTTCATAAAGTCACCTAACCATCCTTATAGCAGATTTTTCCAGTATGAAATTGGATTTTGGAAGGCATTCTTTTAACTTTATTATATCAGCATGCATGCCATAGGGCAACATTTTACCAATGAAAAAGTATCAATTATGATATTCTTTTGAAACTTTAATTTTCAATCCTGAGATTCATATCAAAATTTGGTATGAAAAGTATTTACTCAGTGAAACTTTGCATTTCTCAGATGATTTGGAAACCACTATATTCTTTTTTTTTTTTATTTTATTAGTTTCAAGTATACAGTACATTGGTTAGGCATTTATAGAGTTTATAAAACAATCTCCCTAATTACTCTTTCTCTCTTCTGACTCTACACCTAGCCATTACATTAATGCTAACTGCATTTCCTATGTCATGCTTCTCATCCCCTTGACCATCTATCAACTACTAATTTGTATTTCTTTAACCCTTAATCCCATTCTCCCAGCCTTCCTTCCATTTCCTCTTCCTTCTAACTGTCATCAGATTGTCCTCTAAATTTGTGAGTCTGTATTTGATTAGTTTGTTCTTTTTGTTCCTTAGATTCTGCATATAAGTGAAATCATATGGTATTTATCTTTCTCTGTCTGACTTATTTCACTCAGCATAATAACCGCTAGGTCCATCCATGTTGTTGTAAATGGTAGGATTTCATTTTTTTAAATGGCTGAGTAATATTTCATTGTATATATGAACCATAATTTCTTTATCCAATCATCTGTTGATGGGCATTTAGGTTGCTTTCATCTCTTGGCTATTGTAAATTGTGCTGCCATGAATATCAGAGTGCATAGATTTTTACAAATTATTATTTTGGTTTTCTTTGGGTAAATACCCAGAAGTGTAATTGTTGAGTCAAAAGGTATATCCATTTTTAATTTTTTGAGAAACCTCCATACTGTTTTCCATAGCGGCTATACCAATTGCAATCCCACCAACAATGTATGAGGATTCTTTTTTCTCCGCATCTTTGCCAACACTTGTTGTTTTTTGATTTATTGATGATAGCCATTCTGACAGGTGTGAGGTGATATCTCATTGTGGTTTTAATTTGTATTACTCTGATAATTAGTGACCTTGAGCATCTTTTCATGTGTCAATTGGCCATCTCTATTTCCTCTTTGGAGAAATATCTGTTCAGGTGTTCTGCCCATTTTTAATTGGATTTTTTTTTTTTTTATTGTTGAGTTGTTTGAGTTCTTTATATATTTTGGATATTAACCTCTTATCAGATATATCATAAGTGAATATCTTTTCCCATTCAATTGGTAGTCTTTTTGTTTTGTTGATGGTTTCCTTTGCTATGCAAATACTTTTTAGTTTGATGTAGTCCCATTTGTTTAATTTTTTTGTTTGTTTCCCTCATCCAAGGAGATAGATCTGAAAAGAAATTACTGTTAGTATTATCAGAGAGTTTACTGCCTATATTTTCTTCTAGAAGTTTTATGGTGAAACCACTGCACTCTTGAAAGCTATATATTACAGTGTAACCTGTAATTCTATCCTGTGTTCTACTTTTTTGATCTCTAACCATTGAAGAATTAAATATTAAATGGTAAAGTTGTGACCAAGTGTTCACTATTGCTCATTACCTATCCTCTGCCTTTGCTTAGATAACTTTTACACAGAATTTTCTCTACCCTGAATTGTGGCTTGCCTTCAAGTTTGATTAAATATTAAAATGCAGAACATGTCCCCTTAACATCTCATCCTGAGAATGAGCTGACCACAGTGAAAAAAAAGCCCTGATTGTGCTGTCTCCTCACTCTCACTCATTTGCCCAACTTCTCTTCAGTAGTTCCTGCTAGCCCTGCTTATTCCTCCCTATGAAAGTAAAACATGCTTAAGTTTGATTGTGAGCCATGTTCAGATCTTAAGGTCAGAGCATTCTCCCTATTTCAATACCATTTTGAGCAAATTCTCTCCTTATCTAAGTCCAGATTTTTTTGTTATTGTTGTTGATTGTTAGCATCTCTGACTTGGTATGTTTTCTTACATTTATTTCTATTCCCTTTGCCTTTGAATGCATAATAGAAACATAATGGTCACTAAAGTTTTTGAGCATGTCGATGATGTTTTTTTGAGAGAACTATTTGACTGGAACTCATACGTGATATTAACAGTAAAATGCCTCTCTTCTAATTCTCGAATCATTGAATTAGAACTACTAGAAATCACTTGCCCATTTATTTTACTCTGTTTAATGAAGTCCATAACTGTAGTTTTATGTTTCATGTCTCCCAAGTCCATCCAGAATAACAATGACAAAGACATAAATGATCATTGTAGTCACCAATGTTTTTGCTTCCCCTATTGTTTAAGGAAGATTTTGTTCTGTATTTGGAATATGAGTTCCTTTAAGTACTGGATGCGAGGCTCAAATTACCACTGACTAATGATGCCAAGGCAAAAGCTTTGGCTTTTGCAACATAGCAACAGATGTTGGATAGGAAGTATGAGCAGAGGTTGATGATAGGCCCTGTGGAGAGCAATAGTGTCAGACTGCTCATGGCCCTTCTGAGGCTGGCCAAGGTCCTGATGGGAATGGAGGACAGATGACTCTCTCTTAAATGATGCTGTCTTGAAAACTGTGTGCACAGATGTCACTACTTAATCAGTACCAATATTTTTCATAGAAAAATTTGGGGTTTATACTGAAGGCTTTCTTTTTCACAGAAAGATAGCTCAGTATTTGTTGTCGTTGTTGTTGTTGTTGTTGTTGTTTTACCTCACCAAATATTATATTTGAAACGAATTGTTCTACTATGTAATCTTAGGCATTACAATATAGTCCTTGTTTTATAGTAGTTCTCAATTCTAGCTGCACATTAAAATGCCCTAGAGAACTTTAAATAATAATATGCCTAGACCCCACTCCAGAACAATTAAATATGAATCTCTAAAAGAGGCTGGATGGGGACATGTTTTAAAAGTTGCCCAGGATACTCTACTGTGCATTCAAAGAGGATTGTCTCTGGAATCAGATTACTAGGCTGAGAATCCAGACCCTAACACTGTCCAGCTGCATGACCATGGGGTGGTTACTCAAAACTCCTCTAGCCTAGATTTTTTACATTTCTGATACATAGATATTGAACATTAATGAAAACTCAGTGAGGTAATTATGTAAACTGCTTAATATATGATCTAGTATGTAATAAGTGCCCTTTATATGTATGGCATTGTTGTTGCTATTATTATCACTATTATTATAGACTCCATTATTACAGCTTAAACTATTTTATGATTGAAATAAGGTTACAGTCTAATCACTACAGACCTACTAAAGTGATTCTTCTGTTCACATTGCTTCTCTACTGGCTTGCCAGCTCATGTCAAAATAAAAACCATCATCCTTAGGTCAGTCTCGCCTTATTCCCTGATCTCAACATCTCCACTGGAGCCCATTCACTCATGTCACTCCCTCAGCACAGGACACTCTGTTTTTCAAACAAATCAGTCATGCACTGAATGGTCCATGCACTTCCTATTAGTTTTTCCTAGATATTAATGTCTGCCGCCTTCAATTACTTCAAGTTTGCTAGAATGCTGCCAATGAGGTTCTGCTTTGAAAACATATATTTTTTAAGAATCTCTTACTTCTATCAGCCAATCTCCAAACACTAAATTTTCTTCAATTTTCTCTATAGATAGCATTTACCACTTGAAAGTAATACATTTATTTGTTGATTCTTTGTCTCCAGCAAGGGAATTTATAAGAAGATTTGTTTAGTGAATTATCATACCAACAGTGCCTCAAAAAATGTGTACTGTGCCAATGGCCATCATTAAATCTTTGTTCAGTAAAGGAATAAATGGTATTTTCTTCATTCTGTTTCTTTAATGTTAACCTTAATTTATATGTATTCCAGCAGAACCTTTGGCATTGTAGGGATAATTTCTTTTGTATTTGTGAGAATGATAAAATCAATACAGAAAAAAAAGCTTCCTAACAAAGAATGATGGCTTTTTAAGGAAGCCCTGAATTTTTAAGTTTTTTTTTTTTTTTTTTTGGTACCAAAACATCAAAGCCTATGGTTCTAATGCCCTATTGATTGATTGATCCATCCATACTGTGCTTCTGAAAAGCTGATGGCTATCTTCAGTTCATATCAAAAAGCCTGCTTCCACTACAGAACAGTGAATTTGGGAAGGTTTATGGTCAATTTTCGGTGCACCATTGCAATAAAAATGTTCGACAAGTAGCCATTTCAAACTTTTAAGCCTATCTTAGGGTAGGCTCTCTCTCTCCTTTTAAGTTCATTTTCTGCTCTCTCATCTCTTGTCAAGAGATTTTATTGAAATGAAAAGTGGTTGAAGGAAATAGATTTTTTATAAGGACTAACTTTCTATGATGAATGAACTTAGTATGAATTTTTCTCCTTCTCCCTTTGTCTCTTTCCCTGGAACCCAGTATACTTATTGTGTTAATTACTACATTTATTACATTTATTACATTATGTTTTGTATTGATTTACTTTTATATTTACCTGTACTGTCCACCAGATTGTGAAATCTTTAAGAACTTATGTACTTTTTGTTTACCTCTCAATATTTTGTGCATGATATGTGCTCTGTTATTGTTTAATTAAATTGAGCATATGCCTGAACAAACAAACAAATGACACTTTTAATCTGCTTGATTCATCCTTTTAGAGCTGGATTTGTCTTCAATGTCTTATTTTAGATAGAACTGTACTGGAGTATGTCTAGGGAAGCAAATGCATAGAGGCATTATATGAGTAATGGTTGAAGAAACTAAGTCTCCTCCCAAGGCAATGAATTCCTCAATGTTTAAAACATTAGAGCAGAGGACATTAAGAATCTCTCATAAAGGGTGACTCCATTGGTTCTGCAAAATGTGTTAGTGTTATCTTCTAATAATTAAATAAAGCTTTGACTAAAGATATGAACAAATTCGATTTTTTGGTGGATCTTTCTCCCACTTATGACATTTAAATAATAATGTTCTCTTTTGTGTTTTGGAAGTAAAAGTTAAGATAATTGCATTCTGATTTTACTTTTTGTTTATTTGAAGTACTTTATGCTCTTTAATATCTCAAAGTTGAAGAAGTCTAAATTCATTTTATACATGATACAACTGAGCCTTCTAGGATATTTTGATATCCCCAAGAAAATCTACATCCCTCAGATTCTGGAAATTCAAGCTACATTGACTCAGTCTCAAAGAGATAACTTTCAAATAAAACAGATTATTAGTAACGTATGTATTGCAATATCTAGCATTGTGTCAAGTACTACAAAGTACTAAAAAAGAAGAGGTTATTTTTGCTAACAAAGTGTTGATAATATTACTGAGGAGAGGTTCAGCAACATAAATACCAATTATTGAATGATATTTAACATTATAAATAAGCAACATATTACATAGTAATCTGAATTTTGTGCTAAATTTAGGTGCTAAATACTGGTACTGAAATTTTCATATCTGTCTTTGTTAAAGAATACTTATCCAATAAAGACAGAAAGTGTACTTTGACAGTGAACTTGGTTACAGAAGTGCTGGAGTTGAGACTTTGGCTAGCTCTAAGAAATAGGACAGATATTGATAGCAAAATTATATCAGAAGAGTACAATGTGTTATTTATGAGTAATTTATCTTTGATCTAGACTAGAGCATTTATTTGTTGAGTACTTACTTATGGTCTCCTGGTACCCCTTTATTCTGCTTTTGTAGCCAAGAAGGAAAAAGCTAGATTTAATAAAAATGTTGATACACTTATATTATTAAATAAAAATGATAAAATGTAGCTAAATATTTTTTGACTATTAAAAAGTTACATTTTTTTTTTCTTAAAGTTTCTTCTAAACTGCTGCACAAATATAGGAGTGTAATTCCTTCTCTAGGGCTATTCCAAGAATGTTCAGTATATCCAGTATCATGGATTCTGAGTTATGTTTTTGCTAAATTTGGTTTTGTTAAATTTGAATTTGTTATTCTAGGATGATTTGTGTTAACTATAATATAATTTTTAAGTCTGAAAAAGTGAGGGCTACAAATTGTATGTTACAGGGTACTCTGTTCACTTGACCTTCCCAGAGAAGTGGGATCCCAGATTCAAGTGCTATGTGGACAAGTAGATGACAGAGATGTTAGAATTAGGTATGGTATAAATAATAGGGGTGATATAGCCTGGGGCAAATGGCAAATAGGAAAGTAGGTACCCTGACTGAATACTCAAATTAAAAGAAAAATTAAAGGTTTGAGCCAGCCAAACCATTATGGGACCTTATTTGGCTCGCCAGCTGCCAGTTTGAGATCTCTCATCTTCAGCTGGTTTTTGTTTGTTTTATTTTTGTTTTTGTTTTGATTCTTGTTACCTTCTGCTTTTAAATGTGTTACTAAACTTACAAGTGAATTTTTTGGGACAACTTTGTAATCCCATTTGAGGTAAATGGGGAAAGATCTGTGTATTTTAAACTCAGAGAATTGCCAGACCAAGCCATTCACTTATTCAGTCATTCACTCAGACTGTGTTCTAAGCACTTAGTTTACATCAGAGATGAAAACAAAAATTCTTGCCCTGTAGAGCATAGAGCCCAGCAGGTGTATACAGACAATAAACAGTACATAAAATAAAATAAAAAAAAAAAAACAAGTTTTCTTGTATGTAATAAGTGATAGAGGCCAGAGGGTGGGGAAGTGGAGCAGGGTTATGTCATAGAGATTGCCAGGGAGTGAGTTTAGTTTGTAGTATAAATACAGAGTGATAAGGAGAGATTATCTTAAGAGGATGAAAACAAATCAGAAATGTGAGGAAATGAAGGGAGATAGACAGTTTTTTGGAAGAGGCAACAGCTGTTGAGAGGCCATCAAGGCAGTTGTTACAAGAAGGCCTCTGTAGCTTAAGTGGAAGAAGTAGAAGGGGTAGAAGGTAGGAGAAATGGTTAGAAAAATAACAGCACTTGACCTCTAGGGGACTTTGAGGCTATTTAAAGGATTTAGGCTTTTCTCTGAATGAAATGAGGAGATATTGCATGGTTCTGAGCTCAAGAAAGAACTGAACTGGGTAGTCACCAATATGTGTGTGTGTGTGTGTGTGTGTGTGTGTGTGTGTGTGTGTGTGTAATTACTTTCAAAACATTAACTCTAATTGCTTTAACTTAAACTCATATCTGCTAATTTATCGAGCAGTAGGTTTAAAAATGATCTCATGATCAATAATTACAAAGACACAGCTTACATTTATAAGTAAAAACTAGAACCTCAAGCACATACCAGTCTCACAGAGGTCCGGTTGAGTAGAATGGGCCAGGCAGGTGCAAGGTGTGGAACGCTCTCAGGTACAGAATTGATGTCTTCCATATCACTCAGTACCCAGTCAAGGTAAACACACACCCTATACAGTGTTGCCAAGAACATGTCAACCAGTGGGAGAACAGAGAAAATCCTAGGAAGAGACAAATTTAATAAAGTGGCACCTCATTGTCCTCACACTCACTAAAAGGTCCTCAGGCCAAAGATAACAAGCTGTATCTGCTGGCCACTGTAAATTACCAGCTTGTAATGAAATATAATGAAAAATCTGATTACTAAACATATAATACATGGATGGATGATTTTAATATATATACAGAATACCCCTGCTCCCCCAAGAGCCATGGGGAAATGTAGAGGAGTGTGTTGGATGATTCAACATGATCAATACTGGATTACTAATCAAGGTGAGAGAACAGGGAGTGGTGTGGTGGGTGGTGCAATGTCTCAGCCTCTGTTTCATGGCCCCCTTGGGCTCTGGTCACCTTTCATCCCAAGGAATCCTCTAAGATCTGTAGGATACTCACTTGCTAAGAATGGGTATTTTTATGACAGAAATCAGAAGCTGTGGGAATGAGTGGGAAACAAAGAATGCAGCCAGACTTCACAATGGCAAATAGTAGTGAAGCTTCTTGATTTTGATGTAGGATGGACAAACACATACAAGGGACCCAGAATGGTGGATAGGGAGGTGGGGATGAGTATAAGGCCCACTGGTGGTAAGCCTCTAAAGAGTTGTTAGAAGGACTTCTGCAGATTAGTATGCAATAACTAAGTGACTAGAAAGGCCACAAACTAACTTACACTTTGTTCTGCCTTAAAAATTCTTGTGTTGATGAGAATAATAAATACATTTCTATTACTCCCTTAAGGTTTTATGAAATAGTTTCAGAAAATAGAGAATAACACATTGTCTAATCCATTATCCAGAGAGACCACATTCTATATAAAAGGTTTTCCTACAAACGAGACATGAGATCATTTATAGGGACAGACAAGTACAACTCCTACTAGGTATCTCAGTTTTTTCAGAATAGAAGAGCCTGCATGGCAGTCTTTCAAGAGCAAACATAACAGTGTTGCCTCATAGCTGTGTAGAAGAATGGATCTTGACTACCATTATGAATAATGTGATCTAAAACTGGTCATTATAATAATACATATTTTCTTCCTTTTCATTTTTACAAATTGATTCTACATTTCCTTAGGCAACACTAAAGGTTCAGCATCAACCTTGGCACTGACATGGGAGGTGATCACCGGAAGCCATAGAACAAGAAGCTCTTCTAGGGGAAGGTGGAGGGAGCTCAGTGGGCTGCTAGGGTTGAAGCTGTTCACTGGAGTTGAGTGTTTGGCAGTATATGATTGAGACTTTTTGTCAAATTCCTGGTCTGAATCAGACACACTTCTCAGGATTGTGGCCACTCCAATCTCTGATCCATCCGATGAGAGCCTTGAAATGTATGTCTCTTTTTTTTCTAGACTGAGCCTACTGAAACAGATGGCTGCAGCAGAACCTAGTCTTTCCTCCAGTAAGGGAAGCACAACATTTAGAGTGAGAGCCATGAGGACTTGCATTCAATCTCTAAGCCTGTGTGAGTCACATAGTTGAAATCGGTTGTATTGAAACAGTTTTGAGCTCACCGTGGGTCTCTAAGCATTGCTAACCAATGTTGTAATCTTTGTGCTCTGGAACCTTAAAAACAAATCACATTTGCAAGTGCCTGGTACCCTTAGAACTGTTTCAGAGAACTTGTCCTTAAAGTAGATTAAGCATGGAAGCTCACAGTTGAGGAGGTTGAAGATGCATTAAAAGTTTAGTAGTCCTATCTTTCTCAAGCCAGTGATTTGAACCCATTCCATAGTTTTAACATTATCATTATAGTGTATTGATGTCATACTCACTGCATACTATGACCTGGGGAGAACTATAACTATAGGCAACTATGGATTGCAGGCCATATTAGCTTCTGCATTCATGACCTTTGATATGAGTCATGTACAATCTCATATGGCTGAAGCAAAGTGGGTATTCCTTCTCTTTGAACTCCACAAAACCAAGGGCATCAAAAGATTACAGTGAGAGGAACATAACTGGAATTTACCAGACCACTGGAATTTATCAGGCTTAGAGATTACCCATCTTCATGGATGCTCAACAGGAAGAACCCAGAAGCATAGCCAATATAGAACTTTTCTACAGTTTCATTGAACATTTTGTGAGAAGATTTAGTTCTATGGAGTTCATAACAAAGGATCAGGCAATTCCCTGCTACAGATAATTGAAGAACTCATTATAAGTATTGAAGTTACAATGAGTAGGCAGCCTTTTTTTTCTGGGAGCTTGATGTTAAAGCTTCCTACCATTCCCTCAAATGAATAGTATGGATAAAATGGAGCATGGACTCAGTAAAACAGCTATCCCAATAAAGAGAAGGACTGTAATTTTCTCTTTACAGTGCAATGCAGTATACTCCCCTACAAACGGTAGCTTGAATGATCAGATCACAAATAATCTCTATTACATATAGTCTTTCTTTTAAACAACTGCAATCTTAGATTATTTTTGATAACAGCTATCAGAATTGCTTTAATAAGAGGCAATATACTGTCATGGGCTTCTAGTGGAATATGCACAACTTGATTTTTCAGTGTTGGCCTCTTTCTTCTTTTCTTTCTCATTTTCTGTTAGAATTGGTAGGGAACTGGTCTTCAAATTGTACCTAAGAGAGAAACTGTCACCCCAAATATACAAGGAATATCTCAGCTCAGAGCATGTATAAAGCTAGAACAGAGCTCATCAAAAAATCTTCTTCTCTAACATACAAGATAGGCTCACAATAACACCAAGCTCAATGGATTTTCCTTCAGGCAAATCATACAAAAAAAGTATACAATTATATACCAATACATAAATTTTTGCCATCTTTTCTCCACACTAGTATGTTTTGGACTTTAATATATACTATACATAGGGTGTTCCTATGCCTTTCTGCATATCCACTCCAAGAGGCCTCTGGGATGGCCTAGAAGTTGAATAGATCTTGGGAGCACTGTCTGTGCAGGATACATGACATGTGAATGATCACATCTCCAAGCCATAACTTTGTCTAATTAGTCCAACCATAAGTGAGGTGCAATGGTTACAACACATAGAATTGGAAATGATTTGTCCCAAAAATCAATGATCGTTTGGCTTTGGTCCAGCCAGCAAGAGGACCCATGTGATGTCAATGGCATAGTAGCTGGCCCTTACTATAGCTGAGACGTGTCTTGCTGTTCTAGGCTTATAAAATTGATGGAGACACCTCTGAGTTTGGAGTTTATGATTTTCATTAGCTGAGCTACTTCTAAGGTTCGGATATTGTGCAAGAGGTGTAACACTGAATTCTTAAAAATAGAATCATGAAAAATCTAGAATTTTGAGCTCTGTGTGTATTTTAAATTCTTCTGATATTTTCTTCAAAATTTCCATATCATCTAATAATTCTTTACATGTCACTTCAGAATCATTTAACTTACTTCCAAAAGAGAGATTTGTATCTTCAACTTTTCTCATTTAAGTTTAAACAAACTTGTGTGGCTTGTTCGCTTGCCTCAGGGCACACTGCAAGCCCTACATACACATGCCCAGCTTCTAACTCTGATGACCTTTCCAAAGTGGATCCAGCATTCTTGACCCCACACTAGAACTTTTTAGTTTTAAACTCTTTAGTTGTCTTAGAAACAAGAGTTTACAAATACTTCTTGGCATCTTTCTTTTTGCTGATCCAATACGTGGTTTCTATAATCTAAGCATCTCAGCAGGCCACCTACTCTTAGCTGTCAAATCCTTAAGCTTGTCTTTAAATTGTCTGTTTTGAGCTGTTAGGTTATTCACAACAAATCACAGCCTTGCATTTTTACCAGTTAATTTCTTACTTTTTTTTTTCTCACCTTATTGTAGTTTATTTTTCAAATGCAGTTGACCTTTGCACAAGGTCAGGGTTAGGGTTGCTGCCCCATGCAGAGTTGAAAATCCACATATAACTTTTGACTCCCCAAAAACTTAACTACAGTTGTCCTTCATTATCCACAGGGGATTGGTTTCAGGACTCCTGCAAATATCAAAATCTCCAGATACTCAAGTCCCTCATATAAAATTGCATAGAACGACTCATGCTACTGATCCTTCTCATTTGTGTAGTCTAAACTAAAACCCAGGGATACAGAGGGCCGACTGTATAGTTATTGAAAAAAAAATCCAGGTGTAAGTGGACTCTCACATTAAAACTCATGTTGCTTGAGGGTTGCCATGTCTTCTGCCTTCTCCATTTTATGATGACTTTCTTTTTTAACTTTTATAATGTTTCTTTTAACCTTAATATTTCTGTTTATAGGATAAGCTGATAACCCTCTAAGTCACACACCTCATTTTCCGCATTTTTTTTCTTCTGAGACATGAAAAGCTTCACATCCAAAATATTCCTCTTCATAAAACAAGACTTTCTTCTCAAGTTCAGATTTTATTTTAGAAATCTCTTGCTAATATTCTAAAGTAGCACTTGTAACTTAACCTCATAGCTTCATCATGTTCAAGTTCATTTAATTTTTGTTTGGAAAACTTCTGTCTGCATTCATGAGGCCTGTGTTCCTTGGAAGCCTCAGCAAAAGTATCCTCAAGCTGAACTTTTAGCTTTTTCCTAAACATCTTGGATTCATAGATTTCCTGTTCCATGGAATTACTTTTCTGTATGGACACTTCCATCTCTTCCTCTTTGTCATTAAGCTTTTGAAAAATCTGCTTCCATAAGCAATATGTGTTCTTATCTCTGAGAATTCCTACAGGGCCAGGCTTTACTGCTAACAGGTATCTTTGGGAATTTTGGGGAGGTTGCCTGAAGGTTCAACCAGTTGCTTATGAAAATCTTAATTTTCCTGCCTCATGATGCGTTACTGGTTTTCTAGTTCTTTCAATCTATGTGTGGATCATGTTCTTGGAGAAATCATACAAATAGGATTTGTATAAACACAAATCCACATTGAGTTATAACAGAGAGCAAAAGACAAAGATAAAACAAAGAAAACTAATTGACAGCTATATACAATTGGACACAGTTGTATCTTGTACACTAGAAAGTCTTTTACAAAATAATCTTAGATCAACAGAAGACCAATCTTCAATGTTGTCTTGCAAGATGGATTATCTTAGCAATCTCCTCCTGTTTTCTCCCTAATGTCCTCCTTTAGTATGACTGATCATTGTTTTGGTGATTGCCACTCCCTCAAGACGCCTTGCTATTAAGTGCTATGTTGGCTGCTGTAATCTGTGTATCCATGTCCATATCCATATTTCTCATAGTTACATCCAGTATAATCATAGCCACCACAACCACTATAGTTTTGATCACCACCATAGGCCCTATTGCAGTTTCTATATTCTTGATCTTAATAGTTATTAAATCCTTGGTTCCAGTTTTGGCCTTGACCTTGGCCTTAATCTCTGGTATCATGTCATCCACCAGCTGCAGCATCTCTTCCTCCTTTTTGTTGTTGCTGTTGCTGCTTATATACCTCTTTGGATTATGCAACTTTGATTCCACACTTACCAGAACCAATCTGATGATACCTGCTTTCTAAAATTTTCTGTACTGGCTCTTCACCTGTATATGTGATAAAACAAAATCCTCTTATTTGTTTTTGTATCCATGAAAAGTTCAATATTTTCAATCTCCCTAAAGTCTCCAAAATATTATTTAATTTGTTCTTCAGAAGTGTTTGGGCTCAATAAACTTACAAAAACCTTTTGGAGAGTTCCTTTCCTTTCAAAGCTTTGGCCCTTTGGGGGTCTATCAATTTGCCATCTAGTTTGTGTTCCTTTGGTTCTAAAACCTTATCAACACTAGCAGCATCTTTGAAAAGCACAAATCTAAATCCTCTTGATCTTCCAGTGACTGGATCAGTTTTAATTGTGCAGTCTACAACTTCCTCAAAATGGAGACAAATATTCAGATAGATCTTTCTTGCTTATATCCCAGCTCAGCCATCCAATAAAGATTTTATTGTCATTGTGCTAATTCTTGCTCGCATTAGTCTTGGATTACTCTGTGAATTCTTCTATGTTGCTGTATTTGTTTATGTCCTCCATGGTTTGGGGGATACTGGTGCTCAATCTGAGTCACAACAGCAGCAGCGGGAAGTGTTGTATCAAGGTGGATTTTAAATGTCAGTGGAAAAACTATACTTTATTTAAATTATTAATTTATGTTTCATGGTTTGAATATCTATGGCATGAAGTGAACAATGAAGGAAATGTAGAGTCTCTCTGCATTCTTGTAAATTCCTACTCCATTCTAGTTTCTCTAGTTCTAGTCTTAATACTCTTCTTACATAAGCTTCGATATGCAAGCTTTTATATAAATTCTACTGCACATCCTCATCTGTAGTTAATGTATTTATCGAACTGCATCACACTCTGCAAAGATCCTGTGATATTGTGATTTATAATAAGACATATATATATTTCCTCATCCTGGTCTTTATCCCGGTCTTCACCCTGTCTTTTGTTATGCTAATGAAGCAAATTTTGGACTGTATGTAAGGGTGAGGGCTGGTTGCCAGTGGAATCAATCATGAATAGAGTAGTAGAACTTCTAATCCCACTCCACTGACCTTCATCTTGGGAAGAGAGAAGGGTTGGAGGTTGAACATTACCTATAGCCAATGATTTAATCATTGTGCCTAAGTAATGTACCTTCTGTCAAAATCCAGAAGGACAGGGTTCAGAGAATTTCCATGTTGGTGAACACGTGGAGATTTGGGGTGAGTGGTGTGCCTGGAGAGACCATGGAAGCTCTGTGTCCTTTCCCCATATCTTACCCTAAGCATCTCTTCCATCTAGCTGTTCTTAAATTATATCTTTTTATGATAAACTAGTGATCTAGTAAGTAAAATGTTTCTTTGAGTTCTGTGAGCTACTCTAGCAAACTAATCAAGCACAGGGAAGGAGTCCAGGGAAACTCTCAATTTGTAGCTGGTGGATTAGAACTACAGAAATCTGGACTTGGGTTTGACATCTGAAATGAGAGGAGGGGGCAGTCTTGTGGGTCATTGCCCTTAACCTGTGGGATCTGATGCTATCTCTACATAGACAGTGTAAGAATTGAGTTAAATTCTAGGACACCCAGGTAGTCTCAGAGAATTATTCGTGTGGAGGAACCTCCCACTTCCAACACACACACACAACAAACCCAAGAATCAGAATTAGGTACAGAACCTAAAGAGATCCCCAATTAGAAATACCATGCATGTCACTGGAGGGCTCTGATTCTGAGGCCTGTCCTCAGAGTTCCTGGTAAGTCTTGGGTGAGACTTGAAAATTTGCATGCTGAGGTTGCTAGTTTGAAGACAGACTTTGAGCTTGTTTGGAAGTCAGAATTTCAGGTCCCACTCCAGATCTAAGGAATTGGCATCAGTATTTTTAAAATATCCTCCAGTTGATCTCTGTGTACAAAATTTGTGAAGCATGGGACCTAGGAAAACTGAACAAGAAAAACATTGCTATCAAGAGGGATTAGGTTAAACATTGGTAAACATTTTTGCAGGAAATAACATTAACACTACAAATGATGTTTCTGTGGGAATCTCTGGGCTAGATACATATCCTTCTGACATTAGAATAGATTTGGTTTCTCCTACTAAAAATTCTCTCTTTGTATATAAACTACTGAAGTACAAAAGCAAGTATTATTTAACTTTATTCTTTCAAAAGGTCCACATTGTATGGTATAGTCCTTCAATTATAGCACAGGAAGAGAAGCATTACTTGGCTCTTTATCTTTTGTACTTTCAACAAACTCATAGATGAGAGAAACTAAATATTTTTAAACTTATTATTTATTTTAATTAGTACATTGGTTAGACATTTATTTAGTTTATAAAACGATCTCCCTGATTGCTCTTTATCTCCCTGGGTTTTCCACTTAGCCATTTCATTAATGCTAACTACATTCCCTATGGCATGTTCCCCATCCCTATGACCATCTGTCTGTCAGCTACTAATTTGTACTTCTTTAAACCTTCACCCCATTCTCCCAGCCCCTTAACTCCCTCCTCCCCTCTGTCATCAAATTGTCCACTATATTTGTGAGTCTGTTTTTAATAAGTTTTGTTCTTTTTGTTCCTTAGATTCCACATATAAGTGAAATCATATGGTATTTATCTTTCTCTGACTTATTTCATTCAGCGTAATAACCTCTAGGTCCATCCACGTCATTGCAAATGATAGGATTTCATTTTTTTAATGACTGAATAATATTCCATTGTATATATGAACCATAACTTCTTTGTCCAATCATCTGTTGATGGGCATTTAGGTTGCTGAGAGAAGCTAGATTTGACATCTAGTGTTATTATATCTAATACAATATTTTGCTCCTTCTGTTTTTTATATTAGTAACCTTTAAACATTTTATAACAGCTTTAGATTTACAGTTTTGTAAATAGTACAGAGATTCCCTAAATCACTCACACCCAGTTTCCCCTATTGTTAGCATTTTACATTAGTATGGCACATTTGTCAATTAATGCACTGTTATTGATATATTATTTTTCACTAAAGCTTATACTTTTTTCAAACATCCTTAGACTTGTCTTAATGTTGTTTTATCTTTGAGGGTCCTTTCTAAGATATCATATTACATTTAGTTATCATGTCTCCTTAGGCTCCACTTGGCTTTACAGTTTCTCAGACTCACCTTGTTTTTGATGACTTTGAAAGTATTGAGGAGTATTTGTCAGATACTTTGTAGAGTGATCTTCAATTTGGTTTTGTCTGTTGTGTTTCTCATGATTAGACTTGAATCATAGGTTTTAGAGCAGAAGACCACTGAGGTAAAATACCATTTTCATCACATCATATCAACCGAATATGCTATCACCAGGACTTGCTACTGTTAATATTAACCTTCATCACCTAACTGAGATACTGTTTGTCAGGTTTCTCCACTGAAATTACAGTTTCTCCCTACTTTCTATATTGTACTTTTTAGAATGAAGTCATTATGCTCTGCCTCCACTTACAGAGTGGGGAGTTTTGCGCCTTCTCTTGGAGGAGCCTGAGTATTCACATAAATTATTTAGAACTGTTCTGGAAAGGGTTGTCTGTTTTCTTTCTTTATTTATTCAATCATTTATTCATGTCACTATGGACTCTTGAACGTTTATTTTATACATTAGATTATAATCTTATACTACTTTATGTATTTTGTTGCTCAGAATTGTTCCAGCTTTGGCTATTGGGAAGTCTTTCTGTTGCCTCCTTTGTCCCTTTGACACATTCTCATCTTTGTGGTTATTTTTGAGAATTTCCACAATTTCTATCACTACAAGATGCTCCACAGTCATTATGTATATTTCTTGTCCCAACCCTAGAATTAGCCATTTCTCCAAAGACTCCTGGTTCCCTTGATTGGAGGCTGATATTATTTATTGGAGAATAGGTGCCATGGCGACTGGGGTGTCAATACTTCCAGGCCCTCTCATTTGACATATCAAGGAAATATATGTATGTATAACAATCCCTACAGATACACATACCTATAAATATTTTATATGTATTCATTCATATCTATATTAAGCTAAAATATGAGTTCCTTCTGATATCTCCTGTTCTAACTCAATATATTATATATCATTCTAACCCTTCCTCATTGTTTTTCTGTAATCTTCCAATTCGACAGTGAGACAACTGTATCCATTATCATCTATCTATTTATTTAATTGTTAAATTTGGTTTACACATAGTACTTTCAGTATTGGTAACATGCAATACCATGGGAACCAACTTTATCGACCAGGTTATTTTTGCTATTACATGATCAGTTTACTAAGAAACTGATATAAAATTATTTTTAAGTTGTAAGAATCCATTTCTTACATACTAAGACTTTGGTGTTTTGATCAATGTGTTAATACACATATTCTAAATGAGAGGCCAATTAGAGATGCATGATAAGAATAGTACAGGTGACGCTTGGTAGATGAGGTTGAACTACAATCAGGGCTAGTGTTCAGCTGACACACAGTTGATATATATTTTCCAGTGGATAATATCTCGACATACTTCTTTGCTAGTTAGTAACTGGTCACTCTCCTCAGTGCCCTTACCTGATGTCTAGGATGCCTTCCTACTCCCTCTGGACTTTGTATCTACTCAAAACCTTATAACCAAAGGTTATTGCCTGACACAATCAGCATTCTTCAAGATTCTGTGCTATTTGTCTATAGTTCCCTTTTACATTGTAATATTCATTTGCAAAGCAAGCTCACTATTTTGAAATTCTGAATATCAACCTTTTTTCATATGAAACCTGAGTGTGTTTCCAAAAAAACATAGTGTGTGTGTGTGTGTGTGTGTGTGTGTGTGTGTGTGTATATATATATATATATATATATATATATATATATATATATATAATATCAGGAGCAGTGGTCTTACACATTGCAGTTGGCTGATATTTAAAATCTTCAACGTCATTAAGAGCAAAGCTGTCACTAAAGTGTCTCCGTTCTGAATTTCTTGGCACACACACTTCTGGATTGTGCCTGACTTAATTATCCACTCTAAACTATTATCAGTTAGTGCTTTTCCTGCTCATGGATGAGGAATTCTTGGGCTTTTCTTTAAAGTAGTTGGGCACAGTCTTGGTTATTTTGAAAGTTCCTGTTTTTAATGTACAGGATTATATAAATTTTTCCTGACTTTTAAAAAACATATAGATGGGATCTTGCACATATATTTTAATGTTAGTTAATAGGTAGTTTAAATGATAAACAATTAAATTATCATTTATTCTTTATTTATAATATGATTATTAAGCATTCTATTCTAACTTTAAAGCCAAATCAATGCTCAGAGTATCATAAAAATATGGAATATTATGCTGATGAGAAGTATGTTTTTTAATGCTTAAATCTGATGTTAAAACCAATGTAAAACTCTTAATTATACTTACTGTCTTATTTATAGCAGTCATATTTTGTCAACCTTGTTAAGGAATCAAAACTTTTAGATGCATAATAAACCTTCCTCTGCTTGTCTCAATATGATAAGGCATTGTCACTCAAATGGAAATTATTTTAAAAATTTCAGTACATAGTATGGTATTTGCGAAGGGTGTATCTGGTCATGTTGGGTCAGATTTTAGTTTTTAATAATGTATTTGAAACATGCCTCTTCTAGATATTTTACTGTTTTTGAAATAAATAAGAACCTGCATCACATAGAGGAGACCAGAAGAGGATGAATCCAACCCTGAGTTAAATCACTTGGCATGCACTCATGTTGGCACCAGCATAGTAACATTAATGTAGATAAATTAATACCTGGTTCTTAATTTATCTTTCTTAGATGCATGAATTAGATACATATTTTTTAAAATACGTGAAGTGAGTTAAGTGCATCTAAGGAGCACTACCACACAGCCAGAAGCAACTTTTGAGGTACTCAAAGCTCCCTTAAGATTTAAAAAGAGGAATACTCTAGAATGTTTTCATCCTTTAGATACTTCATTCTTAGTGCAAACTAAGAATGTGTTGAAAGTTTAGACTTGCTTTTAAACATAGCTTGGCTTCTAGGTTTGTACATTCCACATTTCAGATTCCTCCATCTATTTACAAGTATTACAAAGCTACAGTAATAAATATAAATATTACAAAGCTGTAAATAAATATTGCATCTATAAATATTACAAATCTACAGTAATGAGACCAATATGGTATTGGCATAAAGATAGATAAATAGATCATTTGAACAGAATAGAGAGCTCAGATATCAAACCTTAGGTATATGGTCAAATAATCTTTGAAAATTATATCATGACTACACAATTGGGAAAGGATTGTTTTTCAACAAATTGTGTTGGGAAAACTGAATATACATGCAAAAGAATGAAGAGGAACCCTTACCTTACACCATATACAAAAATTAACTCTAAATAGATTAACGACTATAAGAACTCAATGTAAGAACTGGAACTATAAAACTCCTAAAAGAAATCATGGGAGAAGCTTCAGGACATTGGAATAGGCAATGGTTTCTGAGATGTGACTCCAAAAGCACAGGTAACAAACACAAAGATAGATAGATGGGACTATAGCAAACTTAAAAACTTTACACAGCAAAGGAAGTAATCAACAGAGTGAAAAGCCAACCTACAAAATAGGAGAAAATTTTCAAAAACATTATACCAAGGGATAAATATATAAAAAATTTCTACAACCAAGAAACAACAAAAACAACTCAATGAAAAATTTGCCGAAAGACAAGAATAGATATTTCTCTGAAAAGAATATACAAATGGCCAACACGCATATGAAAAAATGCTTAACATCACCAGTCATCAGGGAAATGTAAACCACAATGAGATATCAGCTTACACTCATCAAGATTGCTACTAGGTAAAAAGAAAAAAAAAACAACAACAGAAAATAACTTTTGGTGAGAATATGGAGAAACTGGAATCCTTGTGCAGTGTTGGTAAGGTTGTAAAATGGTATAGCCATTATGGAAAACAATACGGAATTTCCTCAAAAAATAGAGCTACCACATGATCTAGCAATCCCATCTCTGGGTATGTATCTAAAAGAATTAAAAACAGGATCCTGAAGACATATTTGCATACCCATATTTATGCAGCATTATTCACAACAGATAAGATATGGAAGTAGCCCCAAAGCATGAATGTATAAAGAAAATGTGGTATATACATAGGATAGAATATTATATAGACTAAAAAAAGAAGAAATTTCTGGCATATGCTATGTTATGGATGAAACTTGAGGACATTATGCTAAGTGAAATAAGACAATCACAAAAAGAAAAATAATATATGATTATACTTCTATGAGATATACAAAATAATCAAATTCATAGAAACAGAAAGTACAATAGTGATTGTTAGGGAATGGGAGAGGGGGAAACAGAGTTGTTCATAGGTATAGAGTTTCAGTCATGCAGGATGAAAAAGTTCTAGAGATCTGTTGCACAATATTGTGCAAAAAGTTAACAATACTGTACTGTACACTTAAAACTTGTTGAGGGTAAATTGATGTTAGGTGTTTTTTTGTTTGTTTGTTTTAATCACATTAAAGAAAGTAAATTGTTTAATGTGGAAGACATGAGCAGCACCTCCTAGTGACTCTTCAATGATCATCTATTTTTGAAAAATTAACTAGGATAAGGCTGCCTTATGCTAAACTTGGTATTTTGTAGTTCCTAGTTAATTTTATCTTATTTTATTAAATGTCTCCAGATAATCTCACCCTCTACTGTCATATTTCTACTGAAAGTGATGTCAGACCATCTCCTTTGCTTCCCAAGCTGCTGTAGTCATTTCATTATAGCCTAGTTGATCTCTAATATCTGTTCTCTTGCTTAGATATCAATATTTAACCTTCAAACTACAAATTTATAATTAATAAGTATTCTTTAGCATTGCCCTAATCAATAAGAACACACTTTTCATGGTGAGATTTCAGGCATTTGACCAGATGGTTGGGGGACATACATTTTAATAAAGGTTTCTGTCAGAGGGAGTTCCATCATGACATAAGAGTTGATGCCCTCCTTTAACAACTCGTAAGGCCAGCTCTGACCATAGCCTGTGTTACTTACTTTTTCTAACAGCCTCTTCTAACTATTCAGATCCCAGGTATTTCAAGCACAACTATGATTTCTTTTTGTTATGCTCATTTAAAAAAATCCTAAAATTTTCTAAGAGATAAAATGGAAATAAGCTATAAATATTACCTAGTCTATGTTTTAGCTAGATTGTGGCTGCCTTAAAGTAAAGTGCATTAAAAATTTAAAGGAGGGGTGGCTCCATAGTGTAGTGGCTAGCACGTCTGCTTTACATGCCGAAGGTCCTGGGTTCTCAAATGTTTTATAGAAATTGAAGTTTCTGCTTGTTTTACCAGATTCTTGAATATCTAGCAAGTGAAATGATTCATGTGAAAATAACATATAAATTTAAGTTATTGCTGAGTGGGTATAAATTCCTATACTTGATGAATATTTATACATCCCCTATGTGAAATGAATAATTCTTTGCCTTTATTCTCTGTGATGCAAATCAGTGGAAGACATTCACATATGCAAAATACTTTCATGTATTTAGGTGATTTTAGCTTAAACCAAAAATCTATTTTAAGGCATTAAATTAGTTAATGCATAGTTGCTAGAATTATTAATTTTCATAAATAACTGACTTCACAGCCTACAGATAACATATAGTCTAAGTTACTGTCATACCTAGAAGATTAGCTGTAACTCCACTCCTTTTCCTCTCTCAAAGGATATTGAAAGATATATGAGTAATATAATCCTTAAAAAATATTTAAGTCTGCTTTGATTCTTGAAAATAAGTGAAAAAATTAAAACTATGGAACTTTATTCCTCATTAACAAAATGACCTGTGAAAGAGACATCCTTATGTTTTATAACACTGTGGATGAACCCTATCATTATAAATATACATTATTGTACCAGAATTAAAATTCACTTATCCCATCAATTGTCCTAAGATAGGTATGCAATCTACAGTAAGCACTGCATATTTGAATAAACATTAATTAACTCTTTGTGTGTAAATAAGTTTACATGTGCATATTTTTGCTACCAGTTACTAAATTGAGAAATATTTTGAATTAGTATGGATATTACAATTTGCTTTATAATGCTTTCTATAGTAACTTTCTCTAAAGCAAGCACAGTCATTCAAAATCATTCTATTGATTTTATGTTTTTACTTAAATAGTAGATGGATTGTAATAAGTATTTGTGGTGTATCAATTCAAAGCAGGGTTAGCAGTGAACTCTTCATTAGCCTTTCCTAGTCACTGCCAGTATTGTCAACATATAATTTTTGATTTAGTTATCTTATGGAAAAAGTTTAGACACACAACCGTTTTTAGACTATAAAGACCTGCTTTCTAGAAACCACATCCTGAAGCCTTGTCCCTTCCTCTTGTTCTGATCCCTTCTATGAATTAAAACCATGTTTAATTGAACTCCTTTTTGAGTACAAGATCCATCTTTCATAAATGCCTATGGGAAGAGAACCTTACTTAGTTAAGAGCAGGAAAATATAAATAATATCACAATCTTATGGTACTTAGCATATTTTCAATAGGCCTTCACAGTACTTTATAAGCTATTGGAAAACAATATATTACTGTAATTGCAAAGCTCTTTAACACAGACATTTACTATGAAGCTTCAAAATTTAAACCCTAACATAATTTCAAGGACAAGGATAAGGGTCACCTATCTTAAGTAACAATGAGAAAAGACTTACAGATGTGAGATTTGAGTGTTATTATTACCCATTCAGTTAATGACTGAGGTGATGAATGGTAAGACTTTATACAACTTCTCTAATGTGCTATATATATTCTTCATTTAATTCAGCTCCAAAATTATGGTGCTTAAAACCGTCATTTGCATTGTATTGGTTATTTTCTACTGTGAACTTAAAATTTTGAGTGATTTATGTTTATTTTTTTATTAAAAGATATTTTTGTTTGCTTTCCCCTTTTATAACACAGTGTAATTCATTTTCTAGACTCTGGAAGTGAGGAGAAAAGGAAAATAGAACTAAGACTGTAATGTGTGCCTGAGCCTGGAGAGAAGAATGTGGCATTTATGTGTGTGTGCAAGTATGTGTTTGTGCATATATGTATTATATTAGGGAGACATGTGCATTAGATAAATCAAATTAAATTGCCATTAGGTAGTAGGCAATTTCATGTGGTTCAACCCCATATTTAAAGATTATTTTGATGCAAACAGCCTTAGTATTGATCTAATAAGTGCCATTTGTAGCATCTAGAAGTATCATTTTTTTTCTTTAGTAAGAGGAAATTGAAGCCCAAAATAACATCATGAAGATATTAAAATACAAATGAGTGAGAGTTACCTCATTATCAGGAAATTTTTGAATCTACTTTAATTCAATAAAAATAAATGCATATTTCAAAAACTCTGATACTTTATTACTGAGTAAGAAAATGAATCATGATACTATCACAAGAGATTGAGGTATGCTCTTGAGTGTTGCAACATACAAAACTACATATGTAGGATTAAACTAATAAACTCACTGAAAAAAATGTTAGTATCTCTATATATTAGTTTTGGTTACAATTTACACAGACATTAAAACAACACACTAAATAAATTAAATTTGCACAAGTGAAATTGAAGTAAAATCTCATTTCCATAAGTGCAGTTTAAAATGATTTACTAATTTATATAGCTCTTAAATTTGATTCAGAAACTGTGCTAAGAAATGTTCTGATCTGAAACAGGTATGAATTATCATTTTTAATTACTTCCTTGATTATTTATGTAAAAAAAAACACAATACACTCTAAGCTCTAAGGCATGGAAATTATAAAGGCAGTGTCCCATAATCCTAGTTGTCTATGTTTAATAGTATACTGAAAGCATCCATGCTGTGAAAACACAATCATTATAAATTTACTTTTTTGGAATCATGATATTAGAACTATTAACCTAACTGTAAATCAGTGATAGATATTGTGTAATGATTTATACCACAGATCGACAGATTTTTGTCGTAGAATTTTCAGCAGAAGTTAGACACATGAGTTTGTTGGATAAACTAACTTAAATTCTATAAAATATTGACCAATAAAAGATTAATTGTATTGGTTATTGTTTTGGGTATTTAGAAATAAAGTTATACAAAAAGGATGCATCATAATAAAAGTAGTAATATCATAAAGTAACACATTTGTGTTTTAAGTTGCTAAATTTATAGCAATTTGTTAAGAAGGTAAACTAATATACTAGCATAAGCAGTTAGTGCTATATATTTTTGTAATTACTGCATTACCTGCATTCCATAGATTTTGATATTTTAATTTTTCATTCATTCCTTTGATCATACTTTTAAATTGACCTTGAGAAATCTTCTTTGTCTCATAAATTCTTTAAAGATACATTGTTTAATTTCCAATGGTTTCAAGATTTTCTTGTTATATTTCTGTTATTGATTTCTAGTTTCATTGCATCATGTTTAGAGAACACTGTGATTTTATTCTTTTAACTTTTTTAAGGTTTTTTATTACCTGGAATATGCTCTACCTGGTGAATATTCTATGCGTGAATGAAAACAATGTGTGTTCTATTATATTGGGTTTTGCTCTATAAACATTAATTGTATCCTGTTGGATTGTGGTGTTGTTCAGTTCTATATACTTTATCCTATATTTATGTACTCTGTATCTTTGATGGGTTCCTTCTTATTGTTACTGTTGATCCCTTAGAGGTGTTTAAATCCCTGACTATAAATGTGGATTTGTCTACAAGTCCATTCAGTTCTCTCTTTTTGTTTTCTGTTTTTGAATCTATTCCTTGAGGGCATACATATTAGATTGTTATGCTTCTTAGTGGATTGACTCATTTATTATTATATGACAGTTCCTTTTTTCACTAATAATTTTCTTTGTTCTGAAGACTTTCCATTGAGTTGATACACTTTTAGAATTATATTTAAGTACCAGGTATTTTGTTATGCTAATTTATTTTCAAGTTATATTTTAATTTTATTTTCATATTTTTGTTGCCACAAATATGAAGTATATTTTTGCATATTTATGTTATACCAAGCAATGTTTATAAATACTTTTATTGATTTGAGAAATTATCATTAGAAAATTTTCTTCATATTCATTCTAATCATCTTTTAATGATATTACTTTTGTTTCTTATTTTCCAATCCCAATACCTATGATTTTTTTCTGTTTCCATTAATTCCCTATATAGTGAAAATACTAAATAGAAATGGTGATAGTAGTCAGGCTTGTCTTCTTTCCAATATTAAAGTAAAAATTCTCAGTGATTTGACATTAAATATATTGGTAACTGTTGGGTTTTTGTAAACATCTTTTATCTAGTTTGATAACATATCATTTTTTCATGTATGAATGCTTATTTTTTATAAACTAGTTTTACAATTTAAGTATAATTTTTTTCATTTAATCTGGTAAAGTGGTATTCCTTTCTCTTAATGCAAGTATGAAAATTTTCAGAGTAAAAATTTTAAAGTAGGTTACTAACCACTTGGAATTGGAATTCGTGTTAAGTATGAAGTAGGGTTTTAGTCGCATTTTGCTTTTGATATGGATATAAAAATGTTCTACTGTAATTTCTTATTAAAAACTGTTCTTCCTCTCACTTCTTTATAATAGCACATTTATAAATCAGGAGACAATGTATAGTGGGTCTGTTGAGGAATATGTTATTCAGTTATTTTGATCTGTTTCTCTATACCTATGTCTATACCACAAACTCTTATTGCTACAGTGTTTTCATAACCCTTAGTGTAATATCTATTCTTTTTTCTCAAGAGCGTGTTGACTACTAATAGTAATTTGCAAGTTGATTTAAATCTTAGAATTGCATTGTCGAGAGTCACACACATATACACATGTACATAAACATTCACACACAAAAATTATGTAGCTTTATTCAGGAAGAAGGATTACAATCATTAGTAGACTACATTGAGGGAGAATTCTACTAATTCAATATAACATTATGTTATTCAATATAACATTGGAGGTATTTTTAAGGTCTTTTTGTTTCCTGAGATATGTTCTATCCTGGTGAATAGTCTATGTGTGAATAGCCTAGCAAGTGTAATCAGGCAAGAGAAAGATATAAAAGATATCCAAATAGGAAACAAAGAAGTCAAACTGTCACTATTTGCGGATGACATGGCTCTCTATATAGAAAACCCTAAAGACTCCCCAAGAACACTACTAGAAACAATAAGCAAATACAGTAAAGTCTCTGGATACAAAATCAACGTCTGAAAATCCATAGTGTTCCTATACTCTAATAATGAAGTGTCAGAAAAAGAAATGGAAAAAAAATTCCTTTAGCAATTGCAACTAAAAGAATAAAATACCTAGGAATAAATCTAAAGAAACATGAGAGGGACCTATACAATGAAAACTATAAGACCCTATTAAAAGAAATTGAAGAAAATACAAAGAAATGGAAAGCTATTCCATGTTCTTGGATTGGAAGAATCAACATAGTTAAAATAACCATATTACCTAAAGCATTATACAGATTTAATACAATCCCCATCAAAATCCCATCAGCATTTTTTAAAGAAATAGAACAAAAATCATCCAATTTGTATGGAAGCGCAAAGGACCCCAAACTGTCAAAGTCATCCTGAGAAAAAAGAATGAGGCTGGAGGTGTCACTCTGCCCAACTTCAGATTATATTACAAAGCAACGATAATCAAAATGGCATGGTATTGGCAGCCAAACAGACACACGGACCAGTGGAACAGAATCAAGAGTCCAGAAGTAAACCTATATTTATATGGGCAAGTATTTTTGACAAAAAAAGCCAAAGACATACAGTAGAGAAAGGAAAGCCTCTTCAATAAATGGTACTGGGAAACCTGGAAAGCTACCTGTAAAAGAATGAAACTAGATTTATCTATCACCACACAAGAAAATTACCTCAAAATGGATTAAGGACCTGAATCTAAGACATGAAACAATAAAATACATAGAAGAAAATATAAGAACTAAACTCAAGGACCTTGGACTTAAAGAAGATTCAATGAATTTGACCTCAAAAGCAAAGGAAGTAAAAGCAAAAATAAATTAATAAGACTACATCAAACTAAAAAGCTTCTGCTCTGTAAAACACACACACACACAAAAAAAAAACCGTCATCAAGGTAAAGAGACCACCATCCAAATGGAAAAATATATTTGCAAGCAGTGCCTCCAATAAGGGCCTAATATCCAAAATATACAAAGAACTCATACAACTCAATAAGAACAAAACAAACAAACAAACAAACTATCCAATCAAAAAATGGGCAGAGGATCTGAACAGACACTTCACTCTAGAGGACATACATATGGCCCACAAATATATGAAAAGATTTTTAACGTCGCTAGCTATTAGAGAAATGCAAATCAAAGCCACAATGAGATACCATCTCACACCTATTAGACTGGCTATAATCAACAGGATAAGTAATAAAAAATGTTGGAGAGGATGCGGAGAAAAAGGAACCCTCATACACTGCTGCTGGTGGGACTGTAAATTGGTATAGCCACTATGGAAAACAGTATGGAGGTTCCTTGGAAAACTAAGAATTGATCTACCACATGATCCATCAATCCCTCTACTGGGAATTTATCCCAAAGATTTGAAAACTCATCTCCAAAGATTTTTGCACACCGATGTTCATAGCAGCATTATTCACAGTGGC
The DNA here is from genome assembly GCA_028627145.1 of Eidolon dupreanum. Lineage (NCBI taxonomy): Eukaryota > Metazoa > Chordata > Mammalia > Chiroptera > Pteropodidae > Eidolon > Eidolon dupreanum. The sequence goes on from CM053505.1 coordinate 20,801,212, forward strand.
CAGGACATGGAAGCAACCAGTGTCCTAGAACAGATGACTGGATAAAGAAGCAGTGTTACATATATACAATGGAATATTACTCAGCCATAAGAAGATGAAATACTGCCATTCGTGACAACAAGAGTGGACCTCGACATAATCATGCTAAGTGAAATAAGCCAGACAGAAAAAGTGGAAAATCACATGATATCACTTATATGTGGGATATAAACCCAAAAGCAACAAATGAACAGGACAAACAAATGGAGACTCATGGACATGGACAATAGCGACTATAGACTGCTGGTTATCAGATAGTGAGGAGACAGTGAGGGGAGAGGTGTATGGGGTAAAAGGGGTCAAATATGTGGAGACAGAAAGAACTCTAACTATGGGAGGTGAACACAAAATGTAAATATATATATATATATATATATATATATATATATATATATATATATGCCTTACTGTTAAAATGTATAGCTGAAACATGTTAGATTTCATTAACCAATGTCACCAGAAAATAATTAATTAATTAATTTAAAAAAAAGAATGACATGTCACTCAAAATGTCAATAGATAGATAGATAGATAGAGAGAGAGATAAATAGATAGATTTGCGGAGAATTAACATGTTTACAATATTGAATTTTCCATCTAAAAATGTACAATATTTCTTCATTTAATTAGGTCTTTGGTAATTCCAATTAAATAATAGCAGTATATTTTTTTCATAGTTCTTATACTTTTTAATTCAATTTTAGGAATCAAGTGTTTATTATGGTAATTAACAACTTAATTTTTATTTATTTTCATCTTCTTAACTGTTGCTGCAGAAGAAGTGCATTTTTGTGTATTGGTCTTATTCCCAGAAATTTTATTTAAAAACGTTTTTATTAATTTAATAGTTTTCCTTTAGATTTTTCTCATAAACACTGTATTCATGTTTAATTTTAATAGCAATGTTTCTTATTTTCTGATTCTTATCTCTCTCATTACTTCTGTTTCCAATTATTTTCCTATATAGTATCTTTTTAAATGTTGAATAGAAATGGTAACAGCAGCCATTTTTGTCTACTTATCAATATTAAAGTAAAAAGTTTCAAGGTTTCCATATGAAGTATGATTTTTACTCTAAAGTTTTTTGTATATATTCATTATCTACTTTGAGAACATATATTAAGAATGAATGATGATTATTTTATGAAACACTTTTCTCTATCAATTTAGATATTATTTTTTTCATTTACTCTATTGATGTGGTATGTCAGTCCTTGACCTATTTATACTTAGATTCATTCATCACCCTAGCTATGCACTTTATCTTCTAAATAGTGTCTTAAACCCAATTCCTAGGATTTTCAACATCTAGATGCCAACTCAGTTCAGACAAAAGGAGACACCACTAGGAAATTAGACCCCAGGAGGATAGGAGTCTCCAGAATTATATTCCCTCCTCTGTTTTTTAGGTAGCTTCTGTTTCAATTGATACACCTTCCCTTGATTTTAGCCCCCATCAAATTAGACCACAGAGGTTCCAGATTCTGTTGATTCCATCTTATAGGCTCCTGTAGCACCATCTCTTCTATTTGCCCTATTAAATTTGAAATGGCTGTGAATTCCACAAGTTGCTAAACATTCATATTCCAGATTCTCCCATTTCGTTTCTGCATCACTTACATAAGTAATTTCCTATGTTAAATGCACTTGATTTATATATTTAAACTTATGGATATTAGCTGATTATTATGAATGGCCAATTATATTAACTGATCTTTATTTTTAAATTGTCCTTCAATTCCTAAAAAAAAATTCAACTTTATTACTAACGTTCTCTATCAATACTTTTACTGTCTCTTATATTATTAATAACCAAAATAGTAAAACACCCAGACTGAAATGGTATCTAAAAAACATCTTTCTCTTCCTCATCACAGCTTACACAAGATAATTTTTTCACTCAGTAGTGTTTAAATATATCCTAAAAATTTAATTACAAAAGTAATATGTTCTTCATGACCAATTATGTGAAATAGATCAGATGGTATTCCTAGATATATTTATAGACTTTATGATGATTTCTAGAAAAAAGTAAATACTTGAAATATCCAAACACTTAAAAACTGCTAGAGAAGGAATAGAATTTAAGCTCAAAAAAGAAGGTATGAAATAATGAAGATAAACGTAAATTTATGAGATAGACAACAGAAGAACCAACTCAAAAGCCAATTCTTACAAAGATCTGAAGGTAGAAAATTTTATAACTTATCAATTACAAAAGAAAGAACAGAAATCAGTGATATTAGTTAAATATGGTTGTATAATATATAGTGCAGAAATCATAGTGAGGATTGTGAGCAGGAACCAGCAACCACGTCTACCAGCAAACAGCAGGGTGCACAGAGCCCTGCCCCTGTGGTTGGTGGCACAAGCCACAGACAGGGTAACTGGAAGTCCTGCCCCCTGATGTCCTCTTTCAGAGTGTGCTGTCTGAGAGAACTTCTATCCGAGGCACGAAAGAATCCAATCAGCCAGGATTCCAATCAGCGCAAGGCCGTGTTCCTGCACTGCGAGGTGTCAGGTGGGTCTCTAAATGAGAACTCAGGGCAACACCCAGCACAAAAAAGAAGGAGCAGACAAGATAAGTGCTCCACCCAAACCTGGGAGGCCTGTGACCTGACTAACCCACACTTCCTCTGTGGAGAGCTGCGTGGAGGAACTTTCTGCACATGCGTGTGGGGTGGGGTTGGTGGGGAGGAGTAAGAGCTTTAGACCTGCCAGTCCTCTTGAAATTAACTCTGAGCAAGGACTGAGGGGGACCCCCTACCTACTCCACATAGCCGTGGCCTCCCTGAGCCTGAGTGTGTCTGACTGACCTGGGAGGCCCCGGGAGTCCCGGGGTGGCCCCGTGTCAGGGCAGACTAAATGTTGCTGATTTGTGCTTCTGGAATATGAGGGAGGTGAGCCCTTAGGCCGAGGTAGGCAGTGCCACGTCCGCAAAGCAGGGAATTCCAGGCCCTGCTGGAGTTCCTGGTAGAACCCTGGTGAATTCTTAGGGTTCCGTCGACCCCGGTGAATTCTGGGGTTGCGTTGACCCCGGGGCGGAGGGTGTGGTTCAATGTCTCGCCCCTTTTTTCAGCCTTGGTAGCCGTGTGCTTGAGGTGGCCCTCGCACGTTGAGGTCTCAGAGAGGAGGGCCTCCATTGGAAGTAGGTGCCTCAGGTAATAGATGGCAGGGGTATGGGACCAACCTGTGTTCAATTTGAGGAGCGCCTGCGAGTATTATGGGACTAACCAAACCATGGCAGAGGGCGCTCCAGCCCCTTGCCCTGCTGTCGGCCCCCAGAGCCCAGGGAAGGGATGGCATCCAGAGGTGACCCCTCCCTCGCTACTTTGGGTCCGGGAAGGTGAAGAATTTGTTCCGAATAGATTATTCGGTGGGCGGAGGGTCCCAGGCCCTAGCAGGCGCTGTCGTGTTCTGTCCGAAGGGCAAACTGACCACATGAGAGGGCGGTCGCGCACATCACAGGGAACCCTTGGGAGTTCCCGAATAGTGATAGCGCGATGAGACACCCAGCTTCTCTTCTGTAGTGTTCGTTCACTGGTAAGCGTGCCTGACTATAATGGGCAAACTCGTGTCAAAAAGAGCCCCAAGCCATGCCAGGCTTACAGGTGAAGACCCCCAAGACAAGCCCATCTCGTCTCTCCTTCCCAGTTGTCTCAATGAGAATAGGCCCTTTTCTGGCAGGGGCGGCATCAGAAACCAGAAGGTGGGGACTGAGATCTGAGCAGTAGCCAAAGTAAAAACCGTGAGTGAGGGCTGAGCAAACCACCCATTCCTTAAGTCAGGAGCCAAGCATAACTCTGTTTAGTCCTGCTGTCATCCCTAGGAAGCCCTGGACAGAGCTGTGAGGCCGAGAGATGGCCTTATTTCCTGTTCCTTGAACTTTGGGTGAAGCTAATTCTTCACATCTGATCACCAGACCTATCGTTAGTCAAGGGAAGGACCTTAAACGAGGCTGATGGGGACACCCACCGTCCAGCAGAATGATCTCAGCAGAGCTCCATCCTGCTGTCACACTTGGAAAAATGCGGATGCGACAGCCCCTCAGTGGTCACAAGGACAGGAATGTTTAGTGTGAGGCAGCCACATCAGGTCAGCAGAGGGGGGGAGTTTCATATACTGTCAAAGGTCAAGGTGCAGACCTCTTTTGAGGAAAGACCATCCACTTGAGTAAAGATGGGATCCTATAATACCTGCTTGGCCCCTTTTGGCATCCTTGGGAGGTTCCAGAAAAGAATGGCCGGTAGTCATAGCAGTTTACTTCGTACACTGGGATCCTGAGGAGATGGCAGTGTGGGTCTGAAGGGGCCAGGTTGAGATCAGCAGTGGATGGAGTGATCAGGCAGTGCAGGATTTCATACAGCTTCACAATAAGGACTGAAGGGAGATGTGATTTGGTCTTAGGGCAACAGCCTCATTTAGCATGGGGGGTGGGGGGTGACCCAGGCCCTATGGACTGCCTAGGTAATGAACCTGAGAGACCAGTGAAGGGGCCACACCCTCAGAACAGAAATGGCTCTACGGAGCCCAACCAAGCCTGCCTGTTGTCATCTCTGAGCATTCTCAGCCTGGTCGGTCGACTGCTCCCTGAGGAGTATTCAGAATTCCTCCTTCATGTTCTTGGGTGACACAGCAACCAGGAGGTCAGGAGAGGTCTCCTGGAGGTAGTTTTCATCAGAGCCCCCAGAGTTGAGCTTAGTGACTGAGGCAACTCACATCTGGCTTCTCTCTCTCAGGCCAGTGATTCTGCATCGCCCGCCTTCCTATTCACACTCCAGTTTACCGCCACCCACGAGGCGTCATGCCTTTTCATCAGAAGAATCCACAGTGCTCACCCGAGCAATTCCTTCGGAGCCACAGCGAGACGCTCGTCCTGGAGGTTGCACAGGTCTCCGAGGCTCTGGAGGAGACCCATCTCTCCTCCCATCCTCCAGCGCCTGGCAATTCGAAGGAGGCTCCTGGTGCTGGTACGCCTCGCGCCCCTAAGGGTGCTCAGAGTTCACACTCGTCTTCCGTTGCCACCGCGGCCACCTCACTGAGCAAATCGGATGAGGTCTCCGGTGGCCAGAAGGGGAACGCTAGCAGCTCATGGGCCGGGCCGGGCCCCCAGAATGTGCCCATAGATGCTATCGACAAGAATGCAGCTTTGCTGGTGAATTTCATGCTGCTCAAGTATCAAACGAAAGAGCCGATAACCAAGATGGATATGTTGAAGAGTGTCATCAAAGAGTATGAAGACCACTTCGTTGAGATCTTCCAGAAAGCCTGTGAGTACATGGAGATGATCTTTGGCCTTTATGTGAAGGAAGTGGATCCCACCAACCACTGCTATGTCCTCCTCATCACAATGGGCCTCACCTATGATGGGATGCTGCATGGTGAAAAGGGCGTGCCCGAGACCGGCATCCTGATTCTCATCCTGGGTGTGATCTTCATGAGGGGCAACCGTGCCACCGAAGAGGAAGTCTGGGAAGTTCTGAGCCTGACAGGGATACATTCCAGGAGGAAGCACCTCATCTTCGGAGAGCCCAGGGAGCTCATCACCAAAGTTTTCATGAAGAAAAAATACCTGAAGTACCGGTGGGTGGCCAACAGTGATCCTGCAAAATTTGAGTTCCTGTGGGGCCCAAGAGCCCACGCTGAAGTCACCAAGATGCAAGTCCTGGAGTTCCTGGCCAAGGTTCATGGGACTGACCCAAGTTCTTTCCCATCTCAATATGAAGAGGCTTTGCAAGATGAAGAAGAGAGGGCCCTCGCCCAAAGTTCAGCCGGGGCTCTCTCTGCCTCCGTGGCCAATGCCGGTTCTAACGCCAAGCCTAGCAGCTTCTCCCACAGCTAGGGCAGTCAGGGAGAATTTCCTCCTGTATCTTTTGAAGGGGCAGTTAGTGTTCTTAGAATTTAGGTCTGATTTGGAGCCGGAAGGAACACTGTACATGTGCCCGTGTTCCTCTTTTATATGTGTAACTTGGAAATGTATTCTTATATTTTTTGATGTGTGTTACTCAGATATTTGTTTAGTATAGATTTAAGCAGCTTCAACATCTCCAAGTTTTTGAATGATATTGGTCACACATTTCATGCTCTAATGAGGTTTCCGACTAAGTTTGTTTTTTTTTTTTTTTTTTTTTTTTTTTTTTCCTTTTTGGAGTACACCATTACTGTCTTATGCTGTCATCTGGATTAAAATAACACATGAATGTTGTAGGGATTTTTTGGAAATGTGAAAGTTGTTTTATGAAAGTTTAGTTCATGAAATAGAGATTAAATAATGAATTGTCAGTTTATTGCCCTCATAACTTTTTTGTTTTATAGACTTAAGTGATATATGCTTTAATTTTTTGTGTGTGAATACATTAGAAATGTTTCAGTAAATTTGTTTCTGTGCTCAGTGTTAACTTCTATTTTTCCAGCTTTATTGAACATTTTCTATTTAGAAATTGCCACATTAGTCCTCCAGGTGTTCTAGAATTTACTCTGAAGGGTAAACAATGTCTAGGACCTGCCCTTATGAGTTTATATTTAGAACTGGCCATTATATAATAATTTTATATAGAGAGGGCAATGAAAGAAGGTTTAGCAGATGAATGCAAGCAGTTTAAATGAGATTGTAGGCATTGCACTCTGGGTTTTAGGAATCCTAGATTTAATCTTAAATTTGAATGTAGTGCAAGAAGAGCCTGAGGACATGGTAATTAGGGAACAGACCTACAGATGTTGGGTCTCTGAATTTAGACTGGAAAACATGAGTAGAAAATTATTTGTCACAATTTCTTTGGTGTCATGGTTTAAAATGGAAATCTGTACTGGAGTGGAATGGAAGTTATTCTATGATCTTGCCCCAGTGCTATTACAAGCTGAAGTCTTTTATACACATTGTCTTCAAGGACTTTTTGAGAGATTACAGCAATACTTTTCTGAGGTGCCCAAAAACCACTGGGTTGGCATTTGTTGCCCTGGGCTGGGAGAGGCAGAGACTAATACATGTAAGGTATATTTTAAATAGGTTTTTTTCAGTCTAATTTGGAATAGTCTAATGCTTATAGTTTTGATGGGTGTGAAATTAATTAAAATGGGTGTGGTTTGAATGGAACAGAAGCCAGAGAGATGAGGAATTTGTAAGAACTTCTAGGATTTTTGAGTTGCATCCAACTGTAGAAGTTGTTTCCTTCCCCATTATTAAAGAACACAACCTTTGAGGATATATATTTTCTATGGTTTACTCGCTAAGAAACATTTGATTGATCTGATATTTCATGTCTTGTAGTAGTTCATGCTCTATGAGACATACTGGATTTTTAAAAATCACCTAGGTGAGAATGGCAGGGTTGGTGGTCAAAATCATTGCAGTAAATAACTGCCATCTATTAAAGTCCTAAGGTATGCCAGGCACTGTGCCAGATGCTTTACATACATTGCACTCTTTCCAACAGTAATACATGACAGGGCTTATCAGACTCTCTACTCAGATGAAGAGTTTAGGAGTCACAAAATGGGAATGTGTCTGAGTTAACACATCTGATATGTGACAGAGCAGAGGCTAGATTTCTGGTCTGTTTCACTCTTCCAGTATGAGCCCCACCTTCTGTCTCTTGATTCATTTCTCCTGTCACGGCTCCATAATGCCTATTGGGATAAAAAGGACCTTGAATCCAAAGGACTAAAAGCGCATCTAAAGAAGGTGAAAATGATAAAAACAATTTGGGCATTGTCTGAGCTTCATTTACCTAGGATCTTGCTGCCCTTAACCCCGGAGAGCTGACTGCTCAAGGGCTAGCACTTTTGTCCAGCTCTAGCTCTTCTGTGTGTAGAGGATCAGAATGTCACCCAGAATGTGCCAGTTTGGTATATTATGAATTAAAAGTATTTGAGAAACATCAGAGAGGGACAAAGCTGATAGTACACATATTCTTAGTGCAAAAGTTCTAAAAATAGACAAATCACAATTTCTATCTTGATAATATTCCTTCATAATTCAGCCACAGTCTCAGAGATAGCCACAATTATAACAACCTAGTATATTATTTTAAAGTTAATTCTAGGCTTTTTCATATATAGATGTATTATAAAAATATATTATGATTTTAAAACAATGGGTAGTGAGATATTATTCTGCCATATGTCTTTCCTACTTAACATGAATACAGGATATTTCTGTGACAACACATATAGATATATATAACATGTATGTGCCATAATTAATTCAATCATTTCCTTCTGATAGACTTATAATTTGTTTCCCATTTGTTGCTGTGACTTATAGAACTGATTGTTTCTTTTTTTTAACATGGCTTACTGGCCTATTTTGATAGCAAGGTAGAAATTGAGTCGGAGTGAAGAATGTGTAAAGATTGTAAATTTTTATAAATATTGCCAAAAGTGTACCCCCCAAATATTCTTCCAATTCATATTCTCACAAATTAATGTATGCCAATGCCATAAACACATCTTTTAGAAATCAAAAGTGCTTAATTTGAGAAACAAGGATTTGTCAAAATGACCAGTTGACAAGGAATGGGGCCAGATAGGACACTTAGTGAGGGACGAGGATCTGGGGAAAGAACAATGTCCAGGGTCCATGAGAGAGACTACATGTAAATCCAACAGCATGCTGGTGGTCAATGTTCTGATTATAGAGTTCAGTATATGATGGAGAAAGAATCAAAAGGAGTGAAAATGGGGAATCTGGATGGAAAGTCCAGGATAACTCACATTAATAGGCTTGGGAAATCTCTGAAACACCTCTAACAAGTACAAATTGTATGGTTATCTGAATGGGGTTGTCTACTAGATAAAAATACTTGAAATACCCACCATTCCATAGAATTTCCACACCTACTGTTAGGCCAAGAATAGCTGTCCCTCCTGCATCATTCAGTAATGTTACTGGTGAATTCTGGGAAGCTATGTGTCTTAACTATTCTGTTGGTTCACTAAATCTTTGCCAGTGTGTCAGGGCTGTAATCTGTCTTGATTCCTGCTGGCAGCAGGTGTTTTGTCCTCTGTGTACCTTGGGCCCTTCTCACTGAGGTCTGAGATACATTAATGTTAGTGAGAGATGACAGTTTAAACAGGTCAGAAGTACCAATGAGCAGTAGAAGACAGCATGCAACTACAAGGAGGAGAAAATTTGAAGGAGTATGACCTAGTACTAATTTCCTCAGCTAACGTTCAGATAAAGGGCTAGTTGTGGACATTTCTTCTAAAATAATCCAAAAGGTGTCCCCAACACAGATTGCTTTTTATGTTTCCCAAAACTGTGGCACACCAGAAAGTGGATATCTCCTGATTGTGATCACTGGTCTACTGCCTGGGGAAGAGGGTTAAGCTAAGGTGCAGAGGTTTACAGATTTGGTTCAAACCCAGTGGAAATCATACTCTTCCTTTTTGAACTGATGGGATAATGGGGATATGAAGAGTCTAATGCAAGAAGCATCATATACCATCCTGTTGTAAGCATTCTCAACTCTAAGACAGTGTGCCTGCAACCATCACAGGCTGCTCAAATACCTATAAATATTTATAATGAGGGAAATTTTTTTATTTTAATTAATTAGTTTATTTCTAGTGCTCATTGAGATATCAGGCGATTTTAATTCTCATATTTATGTGCAACATGATTTAAGTTGCTAATTTCCACTTTTAGGAACAAACTTTTGAAAATCATAGTAGATTCAATGTAAACTATTATTAGTTGGTAGCCCTGTAACTCTCATAACCAGCTGAGACCTTAAGGAAGGAACTAAGTCTAATTATGTCTAATGACACAAAGACATTGATTACATCCATTCCACCAAACAGGTATTTCATGGAGTGGTAGTGAGAGGTAGATAGAGAGAAGGGAAACAGTTCAGAGAAGTAGAAAAAAATGGAGTCTCTATTCCTCTTTACAAGAGAGATGTTTTTATTTTAACTATTGAGCTTCTGTGTAAATTTTGTTTTAAAAGAAAGAAATATATCAGTTTAATTTTTACAAAAACAGTATCAGAAACACTGAATAACAATCACTATTTTTTTTCTGGGGCCAATATTTTGTATTTCCATTAGTGGCACATGCCCATAGAAATACTTTTTCAATTACAATATCTACTTTTTGATATTTTCCTGTATGCTAAAGTATTGAAATGGTTGGTAAGAATGACATTCTATGTCTTGTTATTTCATGATGTTGGTTCACAGGGGCAAACTGTGCCAAACATTTTAGTTGGCAATTTCCCATTGTTTTTTTAATGGAATTTAGAGTCAAAGGTTGTTGTAATTGATGCTTCATACCACTCTTAATTTTTATTTTTTCCTTCAAAGAAATTTATCCTACATTTGTGAAAAATAAAAGCCATATCTGTAAAACTTCATTTATAGTCTTAAATCCAGAACATTATTTCTAGTAAAAAACCAAATGAAAAAAAAAAAAGCATGTTTCCATTTAAATATGCTTTAATTTGATGTTTAACATCATCATTAAAATTTAAGTTTAAACATTAATTAGCATTGATGTTACTTTTTTAAATAATAAAAATAAAATAATATAAAGAAATATAAATATGTAGATAGCAATAGAGAACTTGTAATAACTATAATAATACTTAAATTCTTAATTTGATCAATCTTCTCCAGTTACCCATAGGATTAAGCAGAACACTTCTAGCACTTCTGAAGCATTTTCTTGAAGTCAAAAGCCCTCTGTGATGTAAATGCAGCTCTAGGCCAATTAGTATCCAAAGCCCTTGAATAACATTGCATTTAAATAATTACCATAGGAAAAGATGGTGAGAAAAAAAATTAATATATGTTGTAACTTTTCTTCCAATTAAAATTGAAAAAAAATAATACAAGAAAATACACCTTAATATTCACTAGCAAAAAAAAAAAAAAAGATTTTTTTTTTCATAAACCAAGCCCTTTACCTTTCGAGACAAGAATATAGTTTTTCCCAATTTATAACTTAAAACTTGTAAACCATCACTCAGCCCCTCAAAAAGGCTACAAAATTATTTTTCAAGGAGATGACAATTACAAATCAAAGATTAGCAGAACAAATACTTACAAGTTTTGCAACAAAAGTATAAAATTATTTTTCTCCCCACAAAATATGGGTAAGAATGCAAAAAATAGGCTGAGGAAAAGGAATAAACATGAATTGGACTGATGTGGTAAGTTATTATACAGAATAAGTGTAATAATATACAGAAACTTATAAAGAATAAGTTTATCAGCACATTGTATCCTGAGAAAGCAGTATGAAGAGACGTATAAATCTGGTCAATAATTTTATAAAAACTAGTCGAAGGGACACTCTTAGATAAGCAATTTTAAAATTATGCTATAGCAGTTTGGAGAAACATGGTAGAGTGAGAGACATCCTCTGATCTCTTCCCTTGAAACAACAATAAGCTGAACATCTAAAACTCAACAAAAATCACACAAATGGCACACCAGCACATCTGAGTGTAGGATCCGTCCAAAAGAGCTAACACAGATCACAACCCTAGGTGTCAGGCAGTGGACATGGAGAAATAAAGAAGCTGCCTCTTGAAGCTGCTGGAGCTGCCTCTTGCAGCTGCTGGAGCTGCCTGTAGGAGGAGGGGGAAGAGAGAAGGTATGGTGAGTTCCCTGAACAGCTCTGCCTGGGAGAATTGTGAGTTACACGCAGCCAGTGGCACAGCCCAGTCATCAGGGCAGAAGGCAGAGAAGTGGGATAGCAGAGAAACAACAGTTTATTTTTACCAGCAATGGCTGCGAAACCGAGGCTGAGCCGCAGACCTCAACCCCTCACCCAAAGGGCCCCTCCTCCCATACCCTCTGAGACTGAACACCGTGGAGCCCCAGGGTAATCTGAGCAAATGCTAACGAAACTGTCACTAACTGAGACTGAAGGTAGTGAGAGTGATCAAATATCTACAAGAAAATGAAAAGGCATTATTAAGGCTTTATATAGAGCTGGGATCCAAGAGGCTTAGAAGCCACCTACTGGAAAACAAAAGAAAAGAGCCTTCTTTGCAACAGGCTAAAGAGAGACATTTATCTAATAAATCTTCTTCCTGGAAACAAAGGCTGAATAAATTTCCATTAATGCCCAGGTGGATAAATAGTCCATTAAACATCATGAACAACTAAGGTGACAAGGCATCTCAGAAAGAAAGAGAAAAATCTCCAGAAAATAAGCTTACAGAATAGAAATATGTGACTTAAAATGACAGAGAATTCAGGATCGTACTTCTGAAAAAATCTCAGTAAGATCTGAAATGAGTCATATCAACAATTTCAGGAATTGAGAAAACAACTACATGAGCAGAGCAAGGAGATTGAAACCCTCAAAAAGAACAGAATAAATCCTAGGGGAATTAAAAAAAAACACCCTGCAAAAGTTGAAAAATGAAATAACAAGCTTGAGAAATAGAGTTGACTAAATGGAGGAAAGGATCACTGATATCGAAGACAGAAGTCTAGAAATAAATCAGAAGGAAGAAGAGAAAAACCAAAGAATGAAAAACAATGAGAGAGAAATACAAGAACTAGCTGATACCATCAGGAGAGGAAACATAAGAATAATGGGCATTATCGAAGGTGAGGAAAAGGGGCAGGGACTAGAAACCATTTTCAAACGAATAGTTGATGAGAATTTTTCAAATCTGAGGAATCAGCTGGAGCTTGGAATTCAAGAAGTCAATAGAACACCCAATTATCTCAACCAAAAGAGGCCTTCACCAAGACACATTACATGAAACTTATCAAAAATCAACGACAAAGACAGAATTCTTAGGGTAGGCAGGGAGAAGAAGATAGTAACTTATAAAGGAATACCCATTAGATTATCATCAGACTTTCAGCACAAACCTTACAAGCCAGAAAGGAATGTAATCAAATATTCAAACTATTAAATGCAAGGAATTACCAGCCTAGAATAGTGTATCCAGCAAAGCTCTCCTTTACATATGAAGAAGAAATAAAGACCTTTCCAGACATACAAAACTGGAGAGAATTCTTCAATAAGAGGCCTGCACTACAAAAATATTGAAAGAGGTCAGTTCATCTAAAACAAAATGACAAAAAAAATACATAATTAGGAGTAAGGTGACTATCCAGCAAATAGAAGCAAAGGAGTGCAACCCTTACTAAGAACAGGGCTTATAAGCTTAAACATTAAGAAGAGAATTGCTATAGCAAGATAGTAATGAACGTTCAGCATACATAGGGACAAATTGAGACAACAATGACTGAAAAAGGGGGATTCAAAATCCAGATTCTCAAAGGGGAATGGAGATAAGGCACATGCAGAAGAAAATGGACGACTGTATATATATATAATTATCTTTTTCATATTCGTAATAGTAACTACACATCAAACATTCAGAACTGAAGTATATAATGTGAAATGAGAAGAACCAGAGGGAAAACCCACAAAAGGCAACCAAAATAAAGAAAACAGAAACACAAGGATAAGGAAGCAATGGAAACACCAAGCTATCAGAAAGAAAAAGATAAAATGGCAATAAGAAGACCTCATATTTCAATAATTGCCTTAAACGTAAATGGACTGAACTCACCAATAAAAAGGTACAGAGTTGCAGAATGAATCAAAAAACAAAACCCAACCTTATGCTGCCTCCAGGAGACACATCTCAGCTCCAGAGACAAATATAGACTCGGAGTGAAAGAGTGGAAAGTGATATTTAAAGCAAATAGCATCCAGAGAAAAGTGGGAGTAGCGGTACTAATATCAGACAAAATAGACTGTAAAGTAAAAAAGGTAAAAAAAAGATACTGAGGGACACTTCATAATGATAAAGGGAATCATGCACAAAGAAGACATAACACTTATTAATATCTATGCACCCAATCAGGGAGCCACGAAATATGTAAAGCAGTTACTAACAGAACTAAAGGGAGAAACAGACCAAAACACTGTCGTAGTAGATGACCTAAATACACCACTGTCGGATATGGACAGATCATCCAAACAGAAAGTCAATAAGGAAATAACAACCTTAAATGACATATTAGACCAAGTGGACATAATTGACATTTACAGAGCCTTCCATCCCAAAACAGCTGCTTATACATTCTTCTCTAGTGCACATGGAACATTCTCAAGAATCCACCACATACTGGGACACAGATTAGCTTCAGCAAATATAAGAGAGATAAAATCATACTAACCATATTCTCTGTTCATAATGCTTTGAAACTAGAGATCAACTGCAAAAAGAAAGTAAGAAGAACCACAATTAAATGGAGATTAAACAACATTGCTATTGAAGAATAACTGGGTCAGAGGAGAAATAAAAAGTGAGATCAAGAGATACATAGAAACGAATGATAATGATAGTACAACATAGCAAAACTTTTGGGACATGGCAAAAGCAGTAATAAGAGGAAATTTTATATCATTACAGGCCTATCTCTAAAAACTATAATGAGCTCAAATAAATAACCTAACACTTCATCTTAAAAAACTAGAAAAGGAAGAATAAACGAAGCCTAAACTCAGCAGAAGGAAAGAAATGATCGAAATTAGAGCAGAAATAAATGAAATTGAAAACAAAACAAAACAAAACAACAACAACAACAACAAAAAACAATAGAAAAAATAAATGCAAAAAAGAACTGGTTCTTTGAGCAGGTTAATAAAATTGACAAATCTCTGGCTAGACTCACTAAAGAAAAAAGAGAAAGGACACAAATAAACAAAATCAGAGATGAAAGAGGGGAAATTATGACTGATATTGCAGAAATACATGTGATCATACAAGAATACTATGAAAAAGTATATAACACCAAATTTAATAACCTAGAAGAAATGGACCAGTTCCTAGACTGAATCAAGGAGAACTGGAAAATCTAAATAGATTGACCAGCAGTGTGGAAATTGAAACAATTATCAAAAACCTAAGAAAATGTGAAAGTCCAGGACCAGATGGCTTTACCAGTAAATTCTACCAAACATTCAGAGAAGATTTAATACCTAATCTCATCAAATTCTTCCAAAAAATCAAAGAGGAAGAAATACTACCCAACTCATTTTATGAGGCCAATATTACCCTGATACCAAAAGCTGGTAATGATAACATGCAAAAAATAGAAAACTACAGACCAATATCTCTCATGCTCACAAATGCAAAAATCTTAAATAAGATACTAGTGAACTGAATACAGCAACATATTAAAAAGATATATCATGATTAAGTGGGCTTCATCTCAGAGGCACAGGGATGGTTCAACATATGCAAATCGATTAATGTGATACACCACATAAACAAATTAAAAAATAAGAATCATATGATCATATCAGTAGATGCAGAAAAAGCCTTTGACAAGATACAGCATCCATTTATGATCAAAACACTTAACAAAATCAGTATAGAAGGAAAGTACCTTAACATAATAAAGGCTATATATGACAAACCCTCAGCTAACATTATACTTAATGGTGAAAACTAAAAACCTTCCCTCTAAGATCAGGAGCAAGGCAAGGCTATCCACTGTTGCCACTGTTATTTAATATAACATTGGAGGTCCTAGCGAGTGCAGTCAGGCAAGAGAAAGATATAAAAGGCATCCAAATAGGAAACGAAGAAGCCAAACTGTCACTATTTGCAGATGACATGATTCTCTATATAGAAAGCCCTAAAGACGCCACAAGAACACTACTAGAAACAATAAGCAAATAAAGTTTCTGGATACAAAATCATCGTTTAAAAATCCATAGTGTTCTTGTACTCTAATAATTAAGTGTCAGAAAAAGAAGTGGAAAAAATAATTCTTTTTTCAACTGCAATAAAAAGAATAAAATATCTAGGAATAAATCTAACGAAACATGTGAAGGACCTATACAATGAAAACTATAAGACCCTATTAAAAGAAATCAAAGAAGATACAAAGAAATGGAGATATTCTGTGTTCTTGGATTGGAAGAATCAACATAGTTAAAATGACCATATTTTCTAAAGCATTATACAAATTTAATGCAATTTCCATCAAGATCCCATCAGCTTTTTTTAAAGAAATAGAACAAAAATCATCAGACTTGTATGGAAGCACAAACGACCTAGAATTTCCAAAGCCATCCTGAGAAAAAAGATTGAGGCTGGAGGTATCACTCTGCCTGACTTCAAATTACACTACAAAACAACAGTAATCAAAACAGCATGATATTTGAAGAAAAAACAGACACACAGACCAGTGGAACAAAATTGAGAGTGCAAACATAAGGCCATATTTATATGAGCAGATAATTTTTGGAAAAAAAAAAAAAAGCCAAAAACATACAGTGGAGAAAGGAAAGCCTCTTCAATAAATGGTGTTGGGAAAACTGGAAAGCCACCTGCAAAAGAAGGAAACGACTGTTGTCTTTCACCACACACCAAAATTAACTCAAAATGGATTGAGGATTTGAATATAAGACATAAAACAATAAAATTCATAGAAGAAAATTTAGGAACTAAACTCAAGGACCTTGTACTTAAAGAGTATTTTGTAAATTTGACCTCAAAAGCAAAGGAAGTAAAAGCTAACATAAGTGAATGGGACTACATCAAACTCAAGAGCTTCTGCTCAGCAAAAGAAATCATCAAAAAAGTAAAGAGACAACCGTCTAAATAGGAAAATATATTTGTAAGCAATGCCTCCGGTAAGGGCCTAATATCCCAAATATACAAAGAACTCATACGACTCAATAAGAACAAAAACAAACGATCCAGTCTAAAACTGGCAGAGGATCTGAACAGACACTTCCCCCTAGAGGACATACAAATGACCAAAAAAATATTTGAAAAGATGTTCAACATCACGAGCTATTAGTGAAAAGCAAATCAAAACTTCAATGAGATACCATCTCACACCTGTTAGAATAGCTATAATCAACAAGACAAGTAATAACAAATGTTGGGGAGGATGTGGAGAAAAAAGAACCCTTATACACTGCTGGTGAGACTGTAAATTGGTACAGCCACTATGGAAAACAGTATGGAGGTTCTTCAAAAAACTAGGAATTGATCTACCATATGATCTGGCAATCCCTCTACTGGGTATTTATTCCAAAGACTTGAAAACCCATATCTGAAAAGATATTTGCACACCAATGTTCATAGCAGCATTATTCACGGTGGCCAGGATACAGAAGCAACCGAAGTGTCCTATGATAGATGATTGGCTAAAGAAGCTGTGGTACATATAGACAATGGAATATGACTCAGCCATAAGAAGAGATCAAATACTGCCATTTGCGATAACATGGGTGGACCTCAAGATAATCATGCCAAGCAAAATGAGCCACACAGAACAAGTTGGAAACCACATGATATCACTTATACATGGGATAGAAACCCAAAAGCACCAAATGAACTGGACAAACAAACAGAGATTCATGGACATGGACTATAGACTAGTGGTTACCAAAGGGTAGGGGGTGGGGGGAGGGAAGAGGTAGATGGGGTAAAGGTGGTCAAATATGTGATGACAGAAATCTATGGGAGGTGAACACACAGTGTAAATATATATATGCCTTACTGTAAATAAATAAATAAATAAATAAATAAATAAACAAACAAACAAATAAATTTTGTTCTAAAATATTTCCTAATGTTAATAAGAATGTAATGGTAAAAAAAATTGAAAGTAATGTACCTTGACAAGATAGTTCCGCACCAAAGTGAATACCTGTAAACATGAGTATATTTATATAGAAATATTATTACCTCAATTTGTTCTGTGAATTGAAAAGTACATTTCTCACAGTTAGCAGTTACACCATGTATAAAATTCTTTAGTTGCAATTAGGTGGCCCTTGTCAGGAGTACTTCCATTATTGCTTCCCTTTCTATACCCTCTTTTGGATACCCTCTTTTGGACAAAATCTATCTGAATATATAAATTGCTTCCTAAAGGAAAATCAAGCAAACACATGTTACCACTTACAGTGTCAGGGTTCTAGTACATGAAATGGAACTCAAGTGGCCTTGAATGATGGGACCTTCAAATGTTCTAAACTTTGATTCTCCATTTCCCCAAACACATTCATTTGAAGGGCATAATACCATATTGTTAATTGTAAGTATATGTTGTACGACATCTCTAGAACTTATTCATCTAGCATAATTGAAACCTTATACACACTGGATGTTGGATACATCTATTATTTTGATTGTGGTTATAGTATCATGGGTTTTGCATATATAAAATCTCATCACATTGTGTACATTAACTATGTGCAGTACTTTGTATATTAATTATACTTTGATAAAGCTATTTTTAAAAAAAAGGAAAAATGTTTCTTTCACTCTTATAAACATTTTACCTAGAAGGAGCAACACATATGTTGTGGATTTCAGGTTAGGGAAACAAGTAGCTAAAACCCTTCTTAATTGCTTAACTTCATGTGTATATTGTATCCATACCTTTATCAGCACAGTGGTAAGAAAGTACAATGAAAGTGCCTCCCCTTTTTGGAGAGGTACTAGGGAAATTTTCATACATGGAGACAAGAAGCATGAGCATCAGGATTGGATTTGGGCCACAGATGTCAGTAACTTAGTTACAAAGGGAAAAAAAAAACATAAATTAAGAGGATATACAGATTAATTAAAATATACTAAAAGAATTTAAACATAGTACAGCAATAATTCCATTACTTTAAATATCACAAATTGACAAAGACACTGAAATGTGGGCACAGCAAACATTATATTGAGATGAATCAGAAGATCTTAGCCTAAGTGTTAAAAGACAAATTAGAAGTTAAAACCTGAATTAGGAGTGTTGTAAAAATAACACTGACCTCAGACCCTAAAAGAACCCATAAAAGTCAGATGTCAGAGATAATAATGTATAATATAAATAATTATTAAAGTGATTAAGACATCATCCCTGCCTTAAAGAAATATGTAATTAAGTAAAAGAACAATGACAGGTAGACAGACTACTGTGTTACTAGGTCAAAGATGACAAGGTATTCAAGCAAAAGCCCAAGGAAGGAAGTGACATTTGAGATGGGCATTGAGAAATGTTAGAATTTTGAATGGGTTGTGTTTGGGGCAAGGGAAAAAGTGTATTCTATCAGAAAAGGAATGTGGTATAAAGCAGAGAGATAAATAAGCATAGTGTTTGTTCAGGAAAGAAGTGCCATTTGGGTTATGCATATGAAAAGAGACAAGAAGAGAATAATGAGACTAAGGGATGAAGGAGTCACATTTTGGAGGGTTTAAAGGCCAGTAGGAGGGACTTTGTTTCTGAACAAGGAATAACATACAAGAGCAACAATTCAGGCATATTAGATAGGAGTGTTTGGGAGAAGTACTTTTCCCAGGAAAAATATAATAAGGCAGAAAAAGTAATTATACTGATAAACAAAATAAATTATAGATGAGGACTGGAATGGACTTGAGATACAATTTTTAAATGCAGAGGAGTAACATCAGGGACAATACATAGCCAGAATGTAAATTATAGTCAAAAAGAGGTCCAACATCAGAAAAAGTAAGTGTTCTTTCTATTAGGCTATATAGTGTTAATATATTTTAGAAAACAGTGGAGGTGGTGGAGGAGAATTCTTTATGACAAAGAAGTATTGAGATTGATGTGAAGCAAGGATTCAAAGATTATACACTTTGCCACCTATTGCTCCATCAGCTCTGTCACTGTACAGAGTGCTCTTTGCATTTCCTTAAAATGAAGATCTGCTATGTCTTAATGACACATAGTCAAGTTACCAACTGAAAATAACCCAGGACTGGCTTTGAAAACACAAATGGTGCAAGAACCAAGGAGACCTAAAGTGTTATGTGAAAGTAACACACTTGACTAATATCAGGCAGCAGTTAATGGAGAATGGCACTGTCTTTTCTGATAATCCACTAATTCACACCTCCTCATATACTCTTCTTTAAAAGAAATGAAGGCTATATCCATTCTTATTTTATTAATGGCAGTAAAGTTTACCAATGAAGGATCTCGGGGGCTTGTTAGCAAGAAATAAGAGAGATGACTGACCTCAGAAAGGTAGAAAGCTGACTCAGTATGATTTAAGGAAGAGTGGGAGATACACATGATTCCAAAATATCTCCTCAGTATTCTGCTATCTCACATTTAATCAATAGAGAGAATATTAGACAACAGATGTAGGGAGATTACTTCAGACAAGAACAAAATTTTTAAGATGTATTACATAGTTTGATTCTCAGACTTACTTTTAAACCATTAAGAGAAGAAGTTAAACTTCAAAGTAAGAAATGTGGTTTTGCTGGGCCTTGAATATTAGACCAGTCTACAAGGTGTGAACCAAAAAGATCAATCTAGAGTGATGGAAATGTGTGTAATGGAGAAAGAGATAGCATTCAGGTAGAACAAATAGAGTTTAAGTCTGGTGATGATAAAAGTTTTGAATTCCATTTCAGTGGACACAACAAACTAATACAGGTAACAATATAAAAATTATTTTAAAACACATATATGAAAAATATATAAAAAGGTTGAAAATAAAATAATTTGGTAAATTAAAAAGTTATGTTTACTTCAAAGGAAAATATATTTGATAATAAGACAATGCAGTGATGAACCAGATAAAACTCTTCAAATTAAAAAATATTTATAACACTCTTTATGATGCATTTTAATGAACACAAACAAAAGCAATTATACTTTATAGTCACTCGTTGGTTTAAAAAGTCAAGTATCAAAATAAATCAGATTTCTGTTAAACAATTTTATCTGAAATATCTTTGAAAACATAGTAATTCCTCTTCATACATAAATCTAATCAAAAAGAATTTCAATTGTATAGGTCTTCTCCTCACCCTCTGAAGATAGTGTTTGCTAGTGGACTGGTAAAAACAGAGGATTAAAATTTTTAAATAGAGAAAAAAATCTTAATAGAAAGAATGTTCAAGTAGAAATCTGGTAAAGTCAATTCAAGTCCTACTATTCTGTGGCATGAGCTTCACCAACTCAATTAAATCCAATAGACTCCGATTTCCTCTACTAACAAGAACTTCATGGTAGATACTTTGTGCTGTAACTTCATATCAACAACTTTCACTCTAGTCTCCATCTATATCTAGCAATACCTATTAGCATACTATATTCTCAAAGAAAACTCTGTTAATTGCCTTTCCAACTCCTTTCTTCTTGCTAAGAATTCCACTTTTGAAGTGTTCAATTCCACTGGTTTAGCCATAAGTATGGAATACAGTTTTGGTCAGTGGGGTGCAAAGGGAATTGCTGTGGGGCTACTGGAAAAGATTTGCCTCCTGGAAAAGAGAAACATGAGAAAAGATGCTGCTCATTTTGTTCCATGAATAACTATATAAAGGTGCTACATGAGGACTTCAGCAGCTATTTCGGAGTTATCAATGTAGATAGCTAAAATAAAGCCACTAGGCTAAAAATGGCTGTGCAAAAATTAGCTTTTGATCATTTTGTTGAGAAACTGGATAACTATCTACATAATTGCCTACCACTTGGTTTCGTGTCATATAACATATTGAATTTCCTTATTTTAAAACCATTTTACTCATCTACTCAGTTATTTATGACGAGAGGCATCCTAAATGACAAAAACTATGCAAAAACAAAACCTTGAAGCACAAAATTATATTTACCTATACACCTTTAGCTCTCCTCACAACATGAAATATTGTGTATAGTACAAACTCCATAAATGTTAATTAATTTTGTTTTCCTGACATCCATCTCTTTGCACAAAGGAATAAAATATATCTGCTATGCTGAATCAAAAAAAATCCCATAAATTTTTCTTTTCATTTAAAGTTATTCCATGAAATTGTGACTATCTAATAACGGTATATTCCTGCTGTCAGGATTTTATAATAGAACATAACAATGGCACAGCAATGCAACCAGCTGGTTCTTATTTTCAAGGTAGAATCTAAAATAGTCAATCTCATAGAAGCAGAGAGCAGAATGGTACTTGCCAGGGACAAGGGTGGGGTGAGGAATGGGAGAGAGAAATGAGGAGAGGTTGGTTAAGGGGTACAAAGTTTCAGTTATCCAAAAATAACAAATTCTGGAGATCTAATGTACATAACTATATGACTATAGTTAACAATACTGTATTGTATACTTGAAATTTGCTAAATGGGGAAGTTAGTTTAAGAGTAATGATTTAAAACTTATTCCACCATTTAATGTGGTTGGAAAATTTGGCCTAATGAAGTTAGGGCATTGGAACTGGCTGGTAGAAGCTTGGTAACAATCTGCTAAATTAACTATCAATTTCTCCATTCATCAAAACTTAGATATCTCCTCTACATATTATCTAGTGCGCATTCACTATTTTTAGACTACATAATAAAATGAACATAGAGTCAACATATCTGAGGAAATTAAAAAGTAAAAGAGATTTACAATGAACAGTGAATTATATTTTTTAAACAAATATATTTTAAGCTTCTCTGGAACACCTAAACTTTCAAGGGCCATCTTAAACAATGACAATCTCATGCAATTTTTCCTGATTTCTTTATCAGAGTGACCTCTAGCTACTTTAAGTCCCATAACTCATTGTTCCTCTGTAGATTGTGGCATTCACTGACTGCCTTGCATCAACCCTTTGTTATGTCTTGTCACTAATAGTCTGTAAAGATCTTTTGGAGGCATGGGTGTGGTTTAACCATATCTCTTACATCTTGTGGAATTTATCCAATCACATGGAAAAGTAAATAATTCATTTCATTCAAGGGAATTCTAACACTGAAATTCTTCCAAATAACCTGATTTACAATCGATATAGTTTATCTTTACAAATATACCAATATGAAAGAAAGTAAATAATAGTCCTAGTACAAAGGATTATAAAAAAAAGGGGCCCTAACACAACAAAATATGCAATTGCCATTTAGATTGCCATGCATACTTACTTTAAAACCAACAAAAATAAAAAAAAACAAACTTTTTTTGCTACTAAAATAAAAAATTATATTACAACATCTATATGAATGCCATTCTGCTTTTTAAATTTATTCTTAGAGTACGGGAAATGTTAATAAAGTACTCAACCTTCATTCTCCCAGCTTATGAAAATTGGACCTCTCACTAAGACTACTTTCTAATTATACTCACTTGAGTATATATACTAAAACAAAATTTTTAATGCAGTAGATTTATATGGAAACTTATTTCAATTTCCACTCTGTAGTAATAGCCCATGAAAATTCTTTTTCAATTCAGACATTAAAAATGTATGAACAAAGCAATAATACAAAGGAGTAAAGTACCAAAGAATCTCATAAAATGTTTATAGAATGAATGTTATTAAGGCACTCACTTGTATATCCATGTTAAATACAATGTCACAAAGAACTTCCATAATAGTCAATTGTGCAGCACTTTTCAGGACTGTTTAGTCACGTACACATACACATACACAAACACACGCATACACAATGAAATAATGAGAATAAAACTCACTATTGTACTTTTAATAATCATCTTTAGTAATTTCATCCTGAAAGCTCACATGATGTGTCTTGGTTCAGACATATATTTATCATTCACTTAAAATGCAAATTTGCTTAAATACAAATAATGACCACATTGTTTGTCACACCTTCATTTTTACTCCTGAGGTAACATGAAAGTTAGGTCAAATGCTTATAAACTTTGGTGTCATTATAATAGGTGAGAAATGAAGAAAATTGTATTTTTTTCTGCTTATATTCAAAAGCAAGAAGTAGCTACCCTCTCCTCCCTCCTGATTTTACACTATGGAGATGGGATTAAAAAAAACCCAGAGTTCTCACTCTAACCTTTTGGAATGTAAATATATCTTTCCAAGGACCAGATAAGCTCTGATGTTCCAGGACTATACAACCTAGAGATGTTTTCAAGATCTTATTTTCTGTTGAAATGCAAATACATACTTCAGGAATTAGCTAAAGCTCTGGAGTTCTAACTTCCCAAGACTGGCTCTTATACTAGGATCCCAAATATGAGTGAATTTTTTTCATAAATCTTCAACTATGTAGAAACATATATTTTCCCTCCATTCTAGGCTTATGGCATATTTTAAAAAAGAAACATCAATACCAATGGATACACAAAGTTAAAAAGAAACAATATAGCATGAAAATTTGACTGAATAAAAAGTGTATCTTAAAAAAAGACATGTAAATATTCAGGTTAACTAAACCCAATATTTTCGGGGATCAAATTAGGACGTGAAGAATTCTCAGCACAAAGTGGCAGTTGGAGAGGAGAGTGAAGTGGGCTCTAATGCTTTGACCATGGGATAGTATTTTTAGAATGGACAGTTCACCATTAACTCACCAAAGATGTTACTGGTAGAGGAGTGAGAAACATAAAGACACAAAGAAGTAAGTAAAAACCTTAAAGGTGACATTCAAATTACTAAAATTCAAGTTTCTTGGAGACATTATGTTGAAACCCAGGAAACAGTTTTTTCAAAAACTATAGTTAACTGAATTCCAGCTCTCTGCCAAATATAACATTTCCCATACCTCTCCTGAGTACAGATCAATCAGGTAAAGACAGTTGGAAGACAGCATTCTTTTCACGACCTAGGATAATTTTTCTTCTTCCTCGAGGTTGATTTCATGTGGTCTGACACCCATCTACATGAGAATTACCTAAGTTACTATTGAAAAAAATTACAAATACCTACTTCCACTGAAGTTTTGGATATATTATAAGAATCTTCATTTTTAATAAATATCACAGACAATTCTGTAGACATACAAGTTTGAGAACCATTGACATTTTCCATGCTTTATCTTTGCTCGGTACTATCATTCTCATTTATAGCAACATAGAGGGAACTTGAGGGCATTATGCTAAGTGAAATAAGTCAAACAGAAAAAGATGAATACTGTATGATCTCATTTATATGTAGAAACTAAAAAAAAAAAGCCAAACTTATAAAAACAGAATAGAATGGTGGTTGCCAGGGCCTGGGAACATGGTGACTATAATTAACAATACTATATTATATAGTTAAAAGTTGCTAAGAGACTAAATCTTGAATATTCCCTCCCACACACACACACAGATGCACATAATACTTATGTGAGGTGATGGATGTATTGACTAACCTTATTATGGCAATCATTTCACAATGTGTACCAAATCACATTATATTCTTTACACTCGTACAATGTTATAGGTTAATTATATCTTAGTAAAGCTGAAAAAAGCAAAATAAATCTAAGTTTCCATCTATCCACCCTTCCATATATAAGCAGAGGAAAAGCCTATAATGGTGTTCACTGAATATTAAAAGTAGATTAATCATGCATGATAAGATTTTTCACATTCTTCTTCTTTTCTGCCATCTTTGAATTCTAAATATTGAGTATGCATTATGTTTTCAAAGTTATTCTTCCAATTTTTAAAGTTATCAAAAATATTTGTTCTAAGTTGAAACAGAAGAGTTGTTTTAAAAAGAAAACCTTACATAGTTAGCTCCTAAATAGTAACCACAATAATTACTATAGAAGATTAGAGGAGGAGGAAATTGTTCGGGGCTGCCTTGATGGGTATATAATTTTACCAAAATTAAAACAAATGTTTAGGTCTATGTATATCATGAGAAATTAATAAAAAACAGATAAGAAGTATATAACATTACAAATATAAAACATATACTTTTATGCCATTTATAGTATACATAAATTATCTTACAAGGTATCTGAGAAATGACTACTTAATTTTATCCTTATTTCTATATTTGCATAAGTCAGTGGTTTGCAATCCCCCACTGTGCATCAGAATCACTGGGACAGCTTTTAAAAACACATGCTACAGATCCAATCTCACTTGGTTTGGAATAGGTCCCAGGCATCTGTAATTATTTTAATTTTTCCGGGTGATATATTGTTTCAAGTTTGAAAAGCACTGCTGCAAGATGCAACAAGAAATGAGACATCTACCTGGCTATCTGGAAGAGAGTTTGTGAGAACTTCAGAGATCTAAGTTAAGGAATTCTAACATTAATATTACAAGGAAGCAGTAACCCACAATGATAAAAATCATGGGCTCTCGAGTCAAACTGCCTGAATTTAAATCCCAGGTACACTCTTTATTCATTGTATGTTTTCAGGAAAGTAACTTAAACTCTCTGCACTTCACTTTTTCTATATTTTTAATAATAATAATAATAATGATTAATAATAATATCTGATCATGCTGTTTGTTGTGGGGACTAAATGAAACAAATATATGTAAAATGCTTAGTCTTTTCCTGATACCAACAAATGTTGGTTATTATTATTAATCATGGGTTTGTTGAATATTCAATCTAAATTAGAGCAAACTGTATTGAGGAGATTTTAAGGTCACCTCTGTTTTATTTTGTCTTATCCAAATATGCTTTCCTTACATAAGGCTGCAGAATAGCTTTTGCTTGTCCTCTTGTAGATAGTCCTGGGTCTGACTCCCATCAGAGAACTGAAGGACATTTGGGATATATTTTTTAAGCATTTTGAGTAAAATCTAAATATTGTGAGAATACATACACGGTGACTTAATGTCTGGGATTGATGGAAGGAACCACAATTTCCCAGACTAAAGTATTGTAGATAATAAAACCAAAATAAATACATAAGAACTCACCCAATGATACACTTTTTACGTAATAAAATTTTCGCATTTTCCACATCATCCTGGAATGTGGTGGTTAGTTGTCTGCCTCATTCTCTATTTTCCTGTTTGCAATGGATATTACAAGCAATAAAACTTCTATTGTCATTAGAAAAATATCACTGTTCTTAAAAGTTTATTTCAGAGAGAAGCACTAAGATGTTTAAATTCTATTATATAGACTTCTGCTGCTTGGAGTTTTCTATTATGTTCTATTTTTGTGTCTACTCATGCAAAAGTTTTAAATCATTTTCACTTGATAACATATTTTTAATCATGTTTTAATAAGTTGCTGCCCCTCCACAATTTGTTTACTCTCAATGTTGTCTGGTTTTCACCACCTATTTTTCAAGTCAAATTTAAAATTATCAGCTTCCTTAAAACTATTGGTATTATATTTCATAAATTTTCTAAATTAACTTGGAGACAACTGACATGTATACATTTGAGTTTACTCATGGTGAAATATTTTATGCATTTCCATTTAAGTTTTCTTTTATAGCAATATGAAAGTTATTTTTTTCATCATGTAGTATTTGTCCATATCTTATTAAGCTTGTTCTAGTTATTTTTATATAGTTTTGCTATTGAAGTAGTAATTTTTATTAAATTACCCATTTATTGCTGACATGTAGGAGAGCTATTGATTTTTATCAGCTTGTTTAATAAATGGTAACATCACTAAGTTCTATTCTGAGTTCTAGTAGGTTTTCATTTACTACTTCTGGGTTTCCCAGGTACCTAAGCATATAATTTGCAAACCCTTATAACTTTGGCATATATTTTCCAATATTTATACCTTAGTTCTTGCATTTTAAAGTATTTTTAATAGCTTAACATTTGTGTTTTAAATATTTTACTATTCTAAAGTATTAAATACAACCTTTTGAAGACTTCTTATATAACCACATATGTAAATTTGATTTTGAGGTCATTGTACCTAAAATTATCAATGAAAGGAAAATAAAATCTTCGTATTTCCAAATATATCTTATATAATCGATATCAAGTAACTGTAGTATAATATGAAATGGTATGATAGATGAGGAAACTTGCAAGGCCCTGCTCGAACAAAGTCCTCTGTGTGACCTGTTGTCTCAATGACCCTGCAAGCTTTTGTTTACTAAACAGTAACAGTTTGTATCTCCCTGTAAATTGTCTTACTTCCCACTGAAGTCTTAGATCCCTACCTCCACTTTAGTCCAGAATGACATATATACCTCATTCTGAAAGTATGATTATAAGAGAGAGAATGGAGTCTGGCAGTTTGTTTATTTTTGCATCCTCCATTTTCCAGGACACATGATTATTGCCTTGTTCATCAAGACTTAATGAACCATGCCTCTAGTCCACTGGAGATGGTTTGCCTTTCTGGCCTTTCATTCATTTTGTCTCTTTGGCACTTTTCTGAATTAAGGACGGAGCTTCACGCTAATCACACCATCCACCATTGACTGATGGTCACACTACCGAAATATAAGTGTAAACATAATGCAGCAGTGTCAGATTACCCTATATCTATTGTCCACATATGTTCTAATCTTGTTACATTGGTGATAACAACAGCCCATTGCAACATCAATGATAAATACTTAATGCTGAAATTTAAAGAAATAATTTGTAACCTCTGCAGAAATACAAAATTCTTTGTGAATACTGATTGCTTTCTGGTTCAATGAAATTGAAAATTAGATTTGAAAGAACTCAATGCATACATATTTAAAACTTCAATACCACATTAATTTTAAGAATACATAAAATTACTAAAAGGCCATCACAATGTCCCATAGATTTATTGAATATTCTTTACTGTAGCAAACTATTACAAAATGAACACTTAAATTTCACCCAGAAAGTCAGAGGCATCTTTAGATGGTACATAAAATTAAGCATAAATGTTATCAAGTACTTAAAACTCTGCTCTTCTAAAGAAAATAGCAAAATAGCAGTATTTTTCATTCATAAGAACTACAGTTATTATTTCATTGAAAATGTCAAAATAAGCATAAAGTAAATGGCAATACTTTATTTTATAGAACTTTGGTTCTTTAAACAGACAGTTCAAAATACCTCAGTTGCCAGATTTTGCTAAGAGTATATTGAAATGAAAGTACTTAGTCTTGTTAGAAATTCTCCTTAATGATACAGAATGGTCTGTTGTTGCTCTCAGAACCTCCAAGTGACCACAGGATGACAAAATTTCTGTTAGCAATCCAATATAACAATTGAAGCAAAGGGTCCAAAAGAATCACATAGAAGACACTTTATTGTAGCCATGATCTGCTGAACAAGGTGCTGTCACTGAGGTTTAAGAAAATGTTGATAAGTGAAATATGTTAATGATAGTGTTTACACTAAAAGGGTTTAAGTACATACATACAATGCAATGATTTGGGAACAGAAGGATGAATATATAAGAGCAAGCACTGGCAAGCATTACAAAGGCCCCTAATTCACATGAGCAGGTATCAATTTATTAAAATGAAAATATTTTTAAAATTTCACCACACTTAGAAAAAATTACCACATATTATGAATTTTTAAACACAGAATGGAGATTAGACAGATAGATAGACAGATAGATTAGATAGGTAGGTGGATAGATAGCTCTCAAATTTCTCCAAACTGTGATTGATTGCCTAATACCTTCTGACATCTTTTGCTCTTGGGTAGGTCCACAGAAGGCCCAGGGCTAAGACATTTCAGTTAGTTTTCAGGTCTGCCAGATCAAATACTGATTTTATTACACATTCCCCAGTTCTTTCATCTCTCATGGCTCTTCAAGGCTGATATTTTGACAATTTGTTTTCCTTGTATTCAAGTAAACAGTGTGCTTAAAATAACTGTAGGCCTATGAGTTATTCTTTGACATTTCAAACTGTTTCTTTTAGAAGGACTCCCCACCCCTTCTCTTCAGGAGACATCATCCAAGCATTCCCATTAAAATTGACCATTTCCATTCTGTAGATTTCTTTAGTGTGTATCATTTCTATCACTTGCTTTAGAGACTTAACAAATATACAGCCTGAATGACACATAGCTATTTCCTGTGTATGGTTAATTCTCTGACTGGATTTCAAACAGCAGAGACCATGCATTATGTTATTTTGTATCTAGTTCCACAATTTTAAGTGTTATCCAAAACAAATCCAAGATTAGGAATTTTGATGCAATTGTTTTTGTTTATAATAGTCACTTTCCTCAGCCTGTTCTTGTCTTTTTTTTTTTTCACACATTATCTCTTTATCTTCTACGAGACTATTCTTCTATTCCCGCTCTATTTCTACCACTTTGTCTTTTCTTTTTTGCTTCCTCATAGAATTATCCTCTCCAATGTTTGCATTCTCACTCTTTATATTCACCCTAGAATCTTTTCTTGGTGTTTATCAAATGACTTCCAGATCCATCTCAATAACTTCAAGATCATTCTCACCTTTCAAAGTGTCACTGCATATGGCTCTATCTCCAATTTAACATAGTCAAAATGGAGCTCATCATCTTCAGCCCAAAGTCAGTTCCTTTCTTTTATTCCTTCTAATGATTCACTTCAGATAACTCAAACACAACTTTGACTCTCTTTCAAATTCTATATCCAATCAGTGGTGGTGTCCCATAAATCTGAACTTATAATCATTTCCACCTTTGTTTTTTTCTATCTCCAGTGTTACTATGAGGTCTACATCAATATATGTTCTGTTATTCAATAATCGTTGAGCTTCTTGCTATAAACTCCCATCCAATTCTTCCTTCTTACCTCCAGTGGATCAGTTATCTTAAAATATAACTCTGATTCTACACTTTCTTAATGAGTTAGTGAAAAAAACTCTTAAACAATCTCCATAATCTGGTCTTAACTGACCTTTAAAATCTTATCTCTCATAACTTCCCATATTTGTGAAATGATTTAATCAATCTGTATTCTGAACTGCCGTTTAAATGGGATGCAAGTTTACCTCCTGTTCTTTACTTGTACTGATTTTTCTACTTCAAATGATTTCCCTGTAACCCCCACATATAAAAAATCCCACCGGGCTCATTTCGGATATTTTCACATTCAGGCAGCTCTACTTTAATCCTATAGTTTTTTGTTTCTACTCTTTCTGTATTCATCGTCTTTTCTGTATGCAACTTGTACCACTTAATGACAGGGATATGTTCTGAGAGATGTTTTGTTAGACAATTTTATCATGTGAATGTAGAGTATAATTACATAAACCTAGGTGGCATAGCCTACCACGCACCTAGGCTCTACAGTATAGCTAGAAGCCAACACAACATGCTACTGCCCAAAACGACATGAGATTAAAACAAGCACAAGAGAAAATGGTGCAATTAAGAGAAGTTTTTTTTGTTAGAAGGAAGAGTTGGAGGGGAGAATTAGAAGGCACAGGGACAAAAAGTTGGAGAGCAGCTAAAATAATATACCAATGTATATTTAAGGCAAGTGAGAGACGATGAGGAAATGATGTAGGTAGTACTTTGTTCCTTACCACACACTTATAACCAAGAGTTCCTAAGTTTTAAATCATTAAAATCTATCCTTCTAAGCAATCATATCTTGGCATACAGCTCTGACTCCAGTTGTGTCTAAGCAAAAATACATCCCAGCCCTAAAAATTTTTGCTGAAAGGATGCTTCTATAGTGTTTTGCCGCCTATCACCTTGAGGGAATGGCTTCAAGCATCCACTTTTTGTTTCAAGTATTTCATGGTCTCAGTTCATTTAATAAGAGTACCAATGACACCTTATTTCCAAGTAACATTAAAATTCTCCTACAATTATTATAATAAAAATAATAATCTTCCCTCCTGCTGTGAAATTTGGAACATGACCACAGGTTAAAGGAAATTATCAGCAGCAAAATCACTAGTAATATTAGTGGCTAACTAAAGATAAGGAAGGGGTGCTAAGAAAAAGAGGAGAAAGAAAGAGAATGCTGCATGCTGCCACATCTGGGCGGAAAGTGTTTCTCAAGGTTTAATGGGCACAGTAATACAATGGTAAATTGTTAAAGAGGAAATTACCAGGTAATAAGGCCAGAAATGCTAATTTAGACCATCCTGGGTAAAGCCTCAGAACTGCATTTTAACAAGCATTCTCAAGTGATTCTATGGCTAAAGTCTATGGTGCATACTTTGAGTTAAATTATTATAGGTTCTGGTCTAGCACTAATTCTCACATCAGTACCCACTAAGGCCAACAGGCATATTTAAGTAACAGAAACCATTCTATTTACACGAAGATATATTTTAGGATTAATTTTTAAAGCTAGACTCCACTGAATATTCTGATGCCATATATTTAAAACCCCTTTTATTTGTATATTCGAAATCGCTGGTAACTTTTCTAAAAGTTCTATGTGTTGATACTCTAAAATGAGCAAAAAATATAGTTGTATTGGCTACATACTTGATTTGAGGACTTTTACTCTGTTATTGGAACTATATTTGTTTTTTGGCCATTGAGAAAGGTTCATAAAGACGCAATTTTAATGTAATTAAATAACATTTAAAAATGTCAACTGAACAAAATTCTGAGTTATCTAATTATTTTGTAATGCAATCCATAGTGTCTTCAACTGGCATCATGCCAACACACCTGGGTTCTTTAATTAGTGCATAGTTAAATGTATGTTAATGACACATAAAATGAAATTGATATTAAAAATATAATTGCAACAGTTGTGAACAAATTTTATCTAATATATACTACATAGCCTATGCCAAAATAAAGCTTTGACAAGAGAGAAGAGAGAGAAGAAGGGAGGGAGAGAGACATTGAGATTTGTTCCAACTATAAAAGAAAGTTCAGAGTTATTTGATTTCTATCTCTAGATGGGAAGTTACAGGTTTATCTTGTATTACCTGTACTTATTTTTCTGCAAAACCTGTGATGAATCGATTTTTTGTGAGGACAATCATATTGTAAGCACACAAGGATGCTATCAATGGCTCCAGTGAAGATAATAATCATTCTAATTTCCAAGCACCCACACCTCGTTGTCAAGATTGTTACTGAGTAAGAGATAAGTACTTGTTACCCTGCATGTGATATATAAAAATAAAAACTGAAAAGATCTCATACTTCAAGGCATTCCGGAATTGAAATGATCTATACCCACTCAGTCCCATCTCTTATAATCATTTCTGACTTGAGTGTGTATTGAGTGGGATGCTGGAAGTTTTGCCTTGAGTCATACACACTCTACTTTTAAGTTGCTATACATTCTGCATGGTTTCCTAATCCAAATTTTAGCACCAAAAGTCACTTAATATACATTCAGTAGTCACAAAGATTGTCTATTTTGGTAATTAAAGCAATATGAGTTCAATGTAATTTTAAATAGTAGGGAAAAGCATTATTATAAAAATAGTGATTACAGTAATAATGGCTTTATATCAGTGACAGGAAAGATATTGTTAGTCTCAAAAAGGAATATAGTCATTTACTTAGGTGGTAGATACGTTGTGCTTATAGATCACTCCACATAGTCAATGTTTGTTTTTACATACTCTATTTCAAATATAGAGGAGCAAAATTTGCCATCCCAAAATGTCTCTTTGGCATAAGGATTAATTAAGCTGATTGTTTTTAAGAAACAAAAGACAGGAAAATTTTCTTGTTACCTGCCCTTTAACTTCCTAAAAGAATTTAGATAAAGGGCCTGTGTTCTCAGAATAGAGCTATCACCAGAGATATGTACAAAGAATATGTACATAGTTGTGGCAGCGGGTCTAGAGATCAGAGCCCACTGTGTGTCCCATTGTTAAAGATGGCCTAGCAAACATTTGTTTACTAAACATTTGGTTTTCCATCTCCATGTGAATTGCCTTCCTGCCCTTTGAAATCCTAAACCACAATCCCCTTCTCCTTAGTTCAAGATGGCATATAAAGCCTCAACTACCTAATTTGTCCTTGGACCCCCATATTTTTGTGGAATCCCTGTCCGTACAAAATTAAATTGAATTTTCTCTTGTTACTCTGTCTCATATCAATTTAGTTCTTAGACCTGCCAGAAGAACCTAGAAGGGTAGAGGAAAATTTCTTTGCAATACTACTAACTATAAGAAAATACTATCTCACAATTATGAGTCAACAAGAATGGTGATTTTGTAAGATGGTTCTGGTTATTCAAATAAAAAACATGAAATGAAACATTCTATAGAGGTTTCTGATGAAAATATACTATCCATACTCTATCAGATGCTAAGCTGTGCTAACAAGCTTATTACACTCACCAGCAGAAGGCAAAATGACTTAACTTGGGATAGAGTGGCAAAGATAATAATTTTCAGTGTATTCAAAGTTTTTTTAGATTCCATCATCAGAACCTCACTAACCTGTAGAGAGCCTTTGTATCATAGTCCTGAATATATATGATTTTAGCTGATAGTATCTGTGTAAAGAAAAATCCATCTGTTCCTCGAGGCAGGCATGGCTTTGAATACATTTATTGACTTAACAAGTAGCATGTAAGCTGGATATTAACATTTATTACCTCCATTGTGACCAAATGACATACCAATAAATAACAGTTACATCCATTCAGCATTTAGAAATTAGAGCCTACATCAAAACAGAGCAAATAAAAATATGTAACTCAGTGGCCATCATTCAACAGTATTTGCAATTTCACTATTTCATTAACATTAAATAAGAGGGTAAAACTAACTGCACATATTTCCCTGTGAATAAAATTTTATTTGGCACCTCTCTTATTCACAGGAACACTTACTTTCTTACTATCCTTATGTTTCATGTTCTATTACACTTATTCTAAAGTCTATTGTTGATATCATGAATTAATTTTTAGCTTAATGACAAAAATTTCTCCTCTTATATCATTGGTTTTCAGTAATAAGTAGAACAAAATATCATCAGATAATTCTCTCATATGTATGTAGTACATACATACAGTTGTAGATACATTCCCTTTTAGAGCGATCATCCAGTGAAATGACTGCTATCATATGTGAGTAGTTGTTCTTCCACATTGTACGTCAGAAATATTGTGAGACTTCCTATGGAGATATTTAAGAAAATGCTTTCACTAATTTTGTCTTCTCTATAATCATATTTTGGAATTGATATTGCAAGCTCTTTCCCAATATGCAATCCATGTGTTATTATTATTATTTTACTTTGTTTCATTTTATTTTTGCTGCATTTTTATAGACCTCTCAATATGCCTCTGTGGTTTTGGTCTCATCTCCCTGTGCAAAAAGCATCAATTTAATCCTATAAAGCATAATTTAATAATGGTTCTGAGACAAGTTTATTGGTTTACCAGAGAGATGTGTTGTTTGAAAATGTCAAACTTTATGATGGAATTGTGCCATTATTTTACAAAACTTTATGACATAATATTTGGAAGAAATTAATCAACAATCCAATTAAAACTACTTTTCGAAGGACATCTTGCCATTTGTGACAACATAGATGGAATTTGAGGGCATTATTCTAAGTAAAATAAATCAGAGAAAGACGAATGCTGTCTGATCTCACTGACATGTGGAATCTAAAACAGCAAAGAAAATTTTGAAAACCCAAACTCATAGATATGGAAAACAGATTGGTGGTTGCCAGAAACAGAGGGTGAGGGATGAACAAAATGGTACATGGAGTCAAAAGGTACAAACTTCCAGTTGTAAAACAACAAAGTCATATAATGTAATGTACAGAATAATGACTATAGTTAATAATACTAATACTATGTTGCATATTTGAAAGTTGCTAAGAGAGTAAATCTTAAAAGTTCTCATCATAACAAAAAAATTCTGTAACTATATATGGTGAAAGGTGTTAATTAGACTTACTATAGCTATAACTTTACAATATATACAAATATCGAATCATCACCACACACCTGAAACTAATATAAAATATAAAGTTATATGTTAATTATACCTCAATTTAAAAAACCTGCCATTCAGATATTTATGACTGTATTCCCTATCACATTTTTCTTTTCTAGCTTCTTCTGTAAAATGATCATATACACAGATATTCTTCTTTAATCATATACATACTTACACTTTCTATTCATGTGGTAGGTCTGTTTATAGTTACGTTCAGAATTGGAATATTTCTATGATCATTTTTTCATCTCTTCTGTGCTTCAAAGAAAATTTTTTCAGCCATCAGTATATTTTTGATAAAATTTAGAATATAATGGAAAACAGTAGCTATAGTTGAATAAACAAATTTAACAAGTAAAAATAATCAAATGACACAAAATCAAATTGGGTGAGACAAGCTATATACTATTATCTAAACTATTAGCCAAGAAGAACTGACAAAAGCAGTTCTGGAGTACATGCATTGTCTAGGAATGAGACAATTAGAACCTAAAAGGATTTCTGTGAAAATCTCAATATTTCTTTTCTTTTTCTTAAAACCACTTATTGAGATATGATAGATATGAAAAAAGCTGGATGTATTTAATGCATACAACTTGATAATTTTGAAGATAACTGTACTTTTATGAAATCATTACCATAATATATGCCATAAACATATCCCTTAGCTCCTAAAGTTTCCTCCTGACTTTTTCTTTCTTTCTTTTTACTTTGTGTGTGATAAGAACACTTAACATAAGTTCTATCCTTTAGCAAGTTTTTAAGAGTACAATAAAATATTATTAACTACAGGCACTATGTTGTACACAGAAAAAGTTCTCTAGGACTTATTCATCTTCTGTAAAAATCTTGTACCCTTTGACTAATACCTTCCCATTTTTTCTCCCCCAGAATGATTAGCAATCACCATTTTACTCTCTACTTTAATGGGTTTGATTATTTTAGATTTTTCATTATAAATTCTTCATGTAGTATTTATCCTTATGTATCTAGCTTGTTTCACTTATCATAATGTCCTCAAGGTTCATCCATGTTGTCATAGATGTCAGAATTTCCTTTTTTTGTGGCTGAATAATATTATATTATATGTGTATGTTATATATATGCTATATATAACATAACTGCACAAATATTTTTAAAATAAGACTGTATGTCACAACTGTTGGAAAATGAATTTTGAATGCCCAATAATTCCTCCAAAATGAAAGTAAGTTATTAAAATTAATTAAAATAAGTAAAATTTTCAATAAATCAAACAGATAATTGAAGTTAGAATTAATTGCTAAAAAAAAATTTAAGGTTATTTTATGACCAAGTCTTTAAATTGTCAAGATATCTGTGATATTAATTCCCCACTGTATAGAAACTTGAAATATTACCTAATTAATTCTATGGAGCTAGGTTTGTCTTACTCAAAAACTGAAAAGAATGGTATATAGAAAGCATATGGAAATATTTCAATCTAGCTTGTTCTTGAATATAAATGCAGAAACTCTAAATACAACCCTTCTATTTAAAGTAATCAAGACTCATCTCTATTATGCCAGCAAATTACTTTAGTGATGGGAATGATGGTAGGGAATCACAGACAACCCACCATGCCTGCTATGTTTTAACTATCAATGGGCCTAAATTCCTGTTTAAATCAACAACAAATATACATGGCTTGATATAGCCACTGCAATTTAATTAGTTTTCACATGCTGAGTAATAAAATAACACATGAACGAAGTGAGGCAAATGTATTGTCAAAAAATAGATAAATGTCAAAGCAAAGTGAGTCTTCCCTATTCATTAATACCACTATGTGTCTATGTGACTATGTCCTAGATCTAAAGTTGATATTTTATTTACACAGAAATGTGTAGCTTCTAAATTTTGCATGTTTAAATGGACTCTTCTTAGCTCGAGTTCAACTTTCTCATTTCACAAGTGAGGAAACTGAAGTTCAGAGTTTTTGAGTGCTTGCCTAAATCATTAGATGTTTAGAAAAAAAATGAAAATTACATGTGCACTAAACAATTCATATTTGCAAATTTTTGCTCTCTTAAGATTGCATTATATTTTATTATATGATACAAAATAATGGATTTAGAGAATGATGTGATATTCACCATCCTACTGTCCCTGGAATAGGAAGGGAAATGGAGCCCCTGGGGCCATCTGAAGTGATTGAAATAGGACTGAGCTGCATTTACAGGCTTCTGAAAGAAATTATATGCCTTTTTGTCCTTCTTCTCCACCAATTCCTTAAAGCCATCATCTTCTTTCTTTGATGTTTTATTTTCATCCAAATTTGAACTTTCATTTAATATATCCACACCTAAGTACTGATAAGTGTTGATCAAATAAGGTTCTTTGAATATTGTAAAGTATTCTGTTATTACTACTCATATGCAGACAAATAGATCCCTTTCTACTTATTTTCTGTTCTCTAAAAGGAATTTTTGAGTACATTAACTGTATCTTAATAAGAATATATATTTTTTCAATGATCTAATAGAAATGCCCAGGAAACAGAAGAATTTTAACAAACAAAACAGCTTAATTTTTTTTATCATCAGACTAGTATATAGAAACATCCCCTTTAATACTTTTATTTTCTACTACATTTAAAACATCTTGAGAACTCTTAAATTCCTGCTTAGTCAAAATAAAACTTTAGCTGTAGACATGATAAAGGCAACAACAGCTTCAGATTCAAAATAACTTTATAGCCAAATGAAACACTTTAGCTGAAAAAGAGCATATCTCAGTTAACAGCATTTTTTCAAGACCAAAATATGATTTAATCACAATGTAGACACACACACACACACACACACACATACACACATACACACACACACAGAGCCATCTCTTTACAAGACAGGCTATCATCTATCCAGCTAGATCACAGTAGCTACAAGAGTAAGCTTCTCAATTTCTCTAGGATGAAGTTTCTTCATTTTTAAGAGTTTTGGGGAGGACTAAGTGAAACAATGAATGTAAGGCAAATAGTAGAGAATCATATACCACAAAAACACTAAATATATATTAGCAATTATTATAACACATATTTCTAAAGATATTGTAAGATATTTAGAATCATAATGCCCATTTTTAGAAATATTTCCCCAAATGGATATATTATTTTAACCCATAGACTTCTTGCCCAACAGATTTTGCTCATGTAGAAATATCCTTTATTGTATCACAGTTTCTCATTTGTTTTTGTGGAAAGATCTTATGTAAAAAAATAAAACAGTAAAAAAACAATAACAGTGATAACAGCAATTGTAATAAAAATAGTAATGGTACCTTTCAAGTATTTACAGTGTGTGTCCTCACAAAAGCCTTCAAATAAATAAAATGAATATTATTAATATACCTGCCATCCTCCCTAGCAATGCACATATTTTGTTTTAATAACAAGTGAGAAATGTGTGGCTCTAAGAGATAAGAGATAAAATTATATGGCAAATTGGTGAGGTTTAGCACACAAAATAGAATTTCCATTCAGATTTTGTAACTCTTCATCTACTGCTCTTACTACTATGTTATGCTATCTGAAATCTTCCTCCATAGTATATTAGAATA
Organism: Eidolon dupreanum; assembly: GCA_028627145.1. NCBI lineage: Eukaryota > Metazoa > Chordata > Mammalia > Chiroptera > Pteropodidae > Eidolon > Eidolon dupreanum. The sequence continues at coordinate 20,840,292 of CM053505.1, forward strand.
CAATATTAAGATTGGTCAGAAAATCCTTTTAATTTTGACAATGTTTGTAAAACTGTAATTGCCAAGATATGCCTTCCTGCAGGTCCATAATTCTGACTATCCAGTCTATAGTTTTGATTGAATACCTTTTATATGTCAGGTACTGTGCTAATCACTGTGGATATAGTGGTAAAAAAGAGAGACATGATTCCTGTTCTCACTGACCTTATAGATATCAATGTCTAGAATGGATATGGATAATAAGAAGGTTAAGTGACAATGTGGTTAAGGCATATGACGGGAGAATTGCAGAGCTGTGAGGGTATACCAGGGAAACCTAAAACCCCTACATGCAGAAGCATAGATTTCCTGTATGCGTGTAGGTTATGGTAGGGGAAAATTCCCTAGTTATAAGAAAGACCATCAGCAAAAACATAGGTGCTCAAAGAACTCAAAGAACTATAATGTCACTTTGACATGGAGGGAAAAATATCCAGAAATCAGAAAGACATTATTGGCTGGGCCATGCTGCAGGGGCCTTATAGACTTCATCCTAACAGCAGTGGGGTTTATGGACATATTTTAGCCCTGGGATGATAAGATTGAATTTTCAATTTAGAAGGATCATTGTGGCCACAGTGTCAATGGTAGCATGGGAAAGGGGGACCATTGTAGACAACAGAACAGTTTAGAGGTCTCTGTGGTGATTCTGGGAAGGTATTATGGCTGCCTAAATGTGGGTAGTTGCAGTGGAGAGGGAGAAAAGTGAGTATATTTGATAGATATTTAGGATACAAAAGGGATGGGAATTGGTGGACTGGAAGTAGAGTGTGAGAGAGAGAAGACATAGTTGAGGATGACACTCAGGTTTCTGGACTGGATACTGGGATGGATGATAGGTACAAACACAGAGATGGGGCATTTGGAAGAAGAAAATGATTTCTTTGGAAAGGAGATATCTGTTTGTTTTGTTATTGTTGAGGTGCCTATGGGAATCCAATGAAAGATATCCAGAAGGGAGTTGAATATAGATTCCTGAATCTCTGAATAGGGATCTAGGTTGGAGATAGAGGCCACAGATTATAATTGCAACCATGGAAGGGAGAAGAGAAAAGGAGCTAAGAGAGAATCACATTGACATGAATAATTTAAAAGGACAGGTAGAAGAAGTAGATCTTATGAGGGATGCTCAGAAGAAGCAGTCAGAGAGATGAGAGGAGACCCAGAGCAGCATGGTATGTGCGAGCTCAGAGAGTTTGAAGAGAGAATAGTCACAGTATGAAATGCTGCTGAGAAGTCAAGTTATAGCAGTATAATGGAGGAATACTGCTTCTTCACCTCTGACATTTCTTTCTAGTTAGAGAGAGCTAAAGTACTCTAACTGTCTAGTTTTCTCTGCTAGTTATCACTTTCTTCCTGGGAAGTGGAGTGATTTATCCCATTGGTAAATTTAGAAAGAGTAAATCAATCATAAATGGCTTGAATCAGCTCTTTTTCCTATCTGGAATGAGCCTGTCCACTGAGAGATTAAAGCCATCTCTCTTATTCTTGCTGTCATATCTGGACACTCTCCCAAAGAAGCCTGGAGAAAGGCAGAAGTTAAAGGTCAAGATAAGGCAAGGATATTTGAAATGAGGTCCCTGGATAAAGAGGTTCATTCCATTAGGAGAAGGAATGGCCTAAAGCAACAGAAAATTCAGTTCCCTGCTTTGTCATAGGAGCCAAAGGAAAAATCATAGGTTCCAATCTAGTTTTGGTAGTTGGAAGTTCAGAGTATTCCTGCCTAGTGGTCTCTAGTTGTTCTAAAATTTAAAGAAAATGGTATCATCTGAGATTGAGGCAGAAGGATGCAATAGGTTTCATAAGAGACTTGAAGATTTGAAGGCAGTGTGGACAATCAGAGAAAATGAGATAACAATATAGAGATCTTCAACATTAAGGCCTTGACAATCTACATGGATGGGATTTTCTCCCATTCTCAGCAGTTGAGGAAACATCTAGATTTGCAAAGATCCATGGGTGAGGTTTTGCCAGACAATTGTGATAAAGACTGAAACAAAAGGGTTTCAGGTACTGTTGAGAGAGACAGTAAAGTGATAGGCAATTGAATCTAACTTGTCAATAAATGGAGGTGGAAGTGAGGGATCCATAGGTCAGAGGACAGGTAAAATGGGAATTTCCTGATGTGAGAGTGAGAAGACATGTGTTTGGGGTCATAAGGCAGAAGTACTGAAATTGGAGGGCAACCAAGTCCTGGATTCGTGCTGCCTGTGCAATTCAGCCAATAGACCAACACAGGAGTTGGGATATTTAGAGTAAGGGTTTACTATCAGAGTACCAGTGATCTGAGAAGGCAGCAAGTTAACACCTTCAAAACTGCCTTCCTTTCTCAGTCTGGCTTAGAGTATTTAAGGAAAAATTTGGGCACTATTCTAGAGGCTGCATGACAGTTGGGGGATGATATCTGTTGGGCTTTTTAGAGCCCTTCCTCTGGCAATATGGTCCTCCAGTGGCATTAGCAACCCAGGAACAGAGGTGAGAGTAGTCTGGAATGGTTGCTAGACTAGAAGGATTGTGATCAGTAAGCATAAGGGCATTAATCATAAGTTTCAGAGCAACTTTCTATGGCAGGGGACATTCCAAGCTGCTGGGGACAATCTACTGTTAAACTATAGGGCAAGGAAAAGTGAAGCCAGGGATGTGGTGAGGCCTCTACTATGGGTGTTCCAATGGGTCTTTTCTTCAGTATGAATATATGATGTTAGAAGTAGAGCAGTTCTGGGTGAAGACAGGGTCTATGATACAGCTGTGGAATTGGGTGGTGAAGTAGAACATAGATAACAAACATTAACAGTTAAGAAACTGAAGAACTGCTTTGAGAGTCCTGAAAATTGCAGTCATCCAAGGTATGGCAGGAATCAGCATGAAGACCAGAGTAAATATGGAGCTAGTCATTCAGTGAATGGAGTATAAAGACTGAGTTGGTTAAATCCAAGAATGAGATTTGTAGAAGGCATTAGAACCAGGTGGCTTGAGACCAAATGCAGCAGGAGAATTTAGATAAGCATGGAGGTAAAATTGTCTGGAAGTGTTGATGGAATTTAAAAAGGAAGCTGACCCCACCTCCTGACATAAAATATTTGGGGTGTGGGAAACAAAATGCTCACCTCATGAAAAGATGGCATGTATCTTTGTAGAGGAGCAGGGGTAGGGGGTGGGAGGAGCATTCCATAAAATTTGAGGAACAAGTTTGCACACACTTATATATTTTTTAATTCAATATCTGTCTTTGTCTATAGGCCCTGTATAGATAGGTAGGCGTTAATGGATAGACAAGGATAATCCAAAATGCTAAAATATTAACAGTGTACCCACTTTTTTTCTACTTTAGAAAGGTAGCATTATAGTGAAACTTTCCTGTATATTTTTTTGTAACTTCTAATTTGTTTAATTTGGATATAGTCCAGATGAGTATGTACTACTCTTATAATCATACAAGTAATGCCAGTTGTTTTGCAACTTTATGAGTGTCCATGGTGATACCGTGAATAAGACCTGTGACTTAAACTTTGTTCTAACCAAATCAAAGGTACTTAATTTGGATGTAAACCACATGAGGGCATATAATAAATGCCGTTCAAATATGTGCTTGTAAATTATTCAGAGAATGTATTATATTTAGTATTTATAATCACAAAATAAATTATTTGCATTTTTTTTGGTTAACATACTCTTTTTTTTTTTTTTTTCATATTTCTGGTTTCCAAAGCCCTTCATGACTTAAGTGTGTTAAGCTATCATTCAGAGAACAACTATGACCAGTCTACTTCAGGTGCTTTATTAAAAACATTTTTTTAATGATCAGAAAGGAGATGGGGATGCTCTTTAATTAATGAAAACCATTCATTTAAAGTCAATATAGATGTTATAATTAAGTATCTGTAGAGTATTGAGCACTAATGAATATAGCTTATTACAGAATTAACTCAGAAATTGCAAATTTGTTATTCCTGACCTTTGCTATCATAGCATCTGGATTCTAGCACTTTGCTATTATATCACAAATTTCCTATTCTCTTTTTCACATATGACATCTATTTTTTTTCCTTTTGGGTCAGCTGAATTAAATTACCCTGGCTTTACCTTTTCATTAGTTTTTCTTTTTAAGGAAGCCATAGGTATGAGAATTTTAATTTATATTTTATAATATAATATGCTTTTGCTAGAAAAATATCATTAAACTGATGATTCACAGAAATAGGGATTTACCATAAAGTTCAAAATAGTCAATTATTTTCTAGAGCCTCTTCTACCTTTAACAATAAAATTCTGAATTCTAACAGTTCACCTTGTATTCCTGATTTAATATTGTCTTGAAATCCCCTCCATTGAATTTTACAAAAAAATTATTCTGTTAACTCATTTACATTAGGACATAGACTTACATATTTGCCAGATTTCTTACCATCATAATTATTTGAAGGAAGCTATTTACAGAGGTTTTAGTGATTTCATTGCCCTCCTCTAATGAACTGATAGTTGCTTCATCTTCTATTTTCTTATCCTTAATCTAGAGGCAGGTTCTATTCCATTCTTCACACTTTGGATAAAAGCTAATAAGTTCTTTCTTATTGAATAAAGCATCATTAAACTTTCAAACATTTAAGGAGATATTGATGCTGTCATCATGGAAAATTTCAAATTCGATTCATATTGCCTTTTCAGAATATGCCTTTGATACCTCTATTTCCTCTTTCTCCTGGTGTGATTATAATCTATTTTGTTAGTTCTGGAGTATACCAGGCACCAGTTGATTTTTTTTATAACTGAGAATAGAAAAAAAAGTATTTATTAAAATGATCACTGAGTGATTCTACAATCGGATATCTTTCTGTAGCTGTATAATCACTGGGTTAAAAAGCTTCTTTTGTGTTCCAGTTAGTATATGTGTATTGTATATATTGTTGTGGGATTCTCGAACGAAGAAACGGGACACGGAAGCTATAATCAGGAAGCAGCATTTATTGATGCCGACAATGGATCAGCAGATTCTTATCCTAAGGCTGAGCCCTAATTGTAGCATGGCGGGCAGTTTTATACCATCTTGTACTTCCACATTCCTACATAGCTATAGATATTCCATGTAAGGAAGGAGAACATAAGGAGATCATTGATTGGCTACCAAACTACAGGGACACCGGCTTAATCATTTAAGCATGTTTCAGCCAGAGTCCTGGGGAAGGGTGAATGCAGTCAGGAACTAACTCGGTTAAAGCAGGAAATGGTCAGAAATGGGCAGGCTGGCACAATATTTGCAGATATATGAATATTTATACACATATGTGTACATGCACATATAATTAGTATATATCTGTGAGAGAGGAAGAGGGAGACCAAATATACATGATACATGAAGAAAGTGATTTACTCTTATTCTGTCAATCAATTTTAAAGCTAAATTAATCTCACTAACTTTCTACTAATACAGGACAGGGCAAATTTCCCTGAGGTGGTGGTGGGGAACCAAGCCCTGCACCAAGAGAAGAAGAGTGTCCTTTGGGGGAGAGTGTAGAAAGAATTTAACACACACTCCAAAGTTGGAGTCAGAATGGAAGTTTATTAGAAAAGGAATAACAGGAAAGTTTATTAGGAAAGGGATAACACTTCACAGACAGAGTGTGGTCTCCTATCAGAGGCAGAGTGAGAGGGACAGTGAGAGAGAGACAGAGTGAAAGCACTGAGAGGGACCCTGAGTGTTCAGGGAATTCAGTTTATATATCATTCTTTAGTTCCCATTTCCTTTGATATGAACATACAGTGAGGAAGGGGAAGGGGATGAGTACAGTAGCCTGAAAGGCCTACTGGCAGTTCCCAGCCTTTAATCCACAGATTTCCCATAGTTTTAGCCATGGAGAATGAGTGATTTTATCTTGTGTAGGGCAGCCACTTAAAGACTCTATTGTTCCTGTTTCCCCTTCCACAAGTGTGGGAAATGGGTTGTTAGCAATTTCAACAGAAATCTTCCTTTGTTCTGCAGGTGTCTGCCTGGCCTGGCTGCAGGTGCAGGGCTGATCAGCATATAGCAATCTCTGAATGTGGCTTGATTAACATTTTTAATTCTCTTGCCTCCTCCCTACATCCACTATATTAACTCACCTATGACAGAACTAAGAAAACTATTTTAGCTCAAATGCAAATAGTTCTCAAGGATATTAAAACTATTTCTTCCTTGTACAATACATTATCTATTTATTTCCACCATTTCAATTTCTCCAATTTTTTTATTTGCTAAATCCACATATTCAAAATTTTCTATGTAAACCATCTATCCAAACCAATCATCTATTCACTGCAGTCTAAGCACATACATCAGATTTCCTTGTTAAGTGTTAATTTTCATCTCTATGCTGTCAAAGGCAGAATTCTAAAGATGGTCCCCTAAGATTCCAGCCCCCTGGGGTTTTTCAGTCAAAGACTTATCTACGTCCTGCAAAGAAGAGATTTTATAGATGTAATTAAAATCTTAAGTCAATTTATCTTTAACTAAGCAGATTATCTGGTTGGGCCTGACTCAGTGAGGTAAGAAACTAAACAATAGAGTTTTTCTGGATGTGCAGAAGTCAGAGAGAGATGTTCTCCTACTGGCCCATAAGAAGAAGGAATAAAGTATCATATTGTGAAATGGCTTGTAAATGTGAGTTCTTTAAGAGCTGAGACCCACCCTTGCCTGATATCCAGCGAGAAAATGGTACCTCAGTTCTATAACCACAAGGAAACAAGTTCTTGTAACAACCATTGTGTTAGGAAAGCCTCAGATGAGGATTATAGCCTGGCTGATACTTTGATTTCAGCTTGTGGGGCCTGAGCAGAGAAACCAGCCATGCCACATTAGACATTTATGACAGAACTGTGAGATAGTAAGTGGGTATTGTTTCAAGCCATTGAATTTGTGCTAATTTAGTATGGGAGCAAAAGAAAAATAATGCATATGTATAATTATTCAATGTGCTCTCCTATTTACAAATGAAACAAAATTATAGCAGGAATTATTAATTAAATTTTGTATTTATAATAAACAGTGATAGATTAAAAATTCTATCAACTGACCAACTGTGTTTAACCAATAATTACCTCAATTATGTACAACATTTTATTCAGACATAATCAGCTTATTATTGTAGAATCAAAAGTGTTATTCTAGTTTAAACAGTAATTTTGTTGCTAGATTCTCAAACAGAGAGATGGGACACCGAGGCTATAAACAGGAAGCAGCACTTATTGATGCTGGCACCGGCTCGGTGGATTCTTATCCAAAGGCTGAGCCCCGATTGTAACATAACAAGCAGTTTTATACAGTCTTGTCATTTCTGCACAGCTACATATATAAGGAAGAATATTAATTGTTTGGCAAGTTACGAAAAAACCGATGTTAGCTGGAGAGTCCTTGAGGTGGGGGGAAGGCAGTCAGGAACAAACTTATTAGAGGAGGAAATATCCAGGCAGGGTCAGGCTGCCACATTCCCCCCTTTGAGGCTTGGACCCAGGACTGGGTCAGAGAGCATCATTTCCTTCTTCTAACTTTTGGTTTAGAGGCTGGTACCTTCGTAGCATGAGGACTTTTGCTGTTTTATTGGCCCAATACAAAGAAGGAGGTTTGGGCCACTAGTTTAGGTCTGTGAGATTTAAAAATAGCATTCTTTTACATGAGGTTCTCCAACCCACTGCGTATATCCCGGAACCATCCAGCCAAGACATTCTTCCCCTACTACTTCTGAGTTGAGGACCTAACTCTGGGGTCAACCCTCTTTATGGCAAGCCACCATGTGATTTCACTGGAGGAGGTAAAAGGTGTCTAGGCTAGTTCCTTTCTAAAGCCAATGTTCACTTATGAGTACTCCTCCACAAACCCAGCATTTAGTGATACCAAGTTCATGGGCTATCCTCTCAGCTTGTTGCAGAAAGCAACACCTGATGGAGAAATTCAGATACACAGACAACTTTGTTAGAGGAAGAAGGATTTAATGCTGATGGAGAGAGTGAGGCATTCGACAGACTCAAAGCATGGTCTCCCCTTGGTTAGATTTCTTACAGCTTATATACCCTCGCAGTGTCCACGCAAGGGGTGGATGATTTTTTTGTCTAAGGTTTTACATGTCCCTCTTTACTTAGAGTGGGGAGAGGCAGCTTCAAGTGGGGGGCTGCAGGGAAGGAATTTCCAGACCCTTGGTGTTATCAGCACCTTTGTCAGATTCTTGAACAAAGAGACGGGACTCCTAGGCTTACAGGCAGGGAGCAGCATTCATTGATATCTGGGGCCTGCTCAGGGGGTTCCTTATCCAAAGGCTGAGCTCTTACTGTAACACAGCAAACAGTTCCACAGTCTTGACATTCCTAAACAGCTACAGAGATAGGGAAGGGGCTGGAAAATTCCTGAGGTGGGGGATGCAGCTGTGGAAAACATGTTAACTGAAGAGCATAGGGCAGAATGGGGGAAGAAAGAGCAATTTTAACTAGCTGAGTTGGTTATTTCTGCAGGCCCTTTCCTTTGCATCTTTTATTACTTTCAGATGCCTCCTCTTCTTTCTCAAGCTAGGTCAACAAAGAAGTTCTTCCCTAGGTTTTGGCCCAAGGTGGCCTTTAGTTGATCATAAATCTGTGGGCTTTGGGACCTAGGAGATAATATAGGTTTAGGTGAAGTTGGATTATGCAGCCATTGTTACCAGAGAAGGGATCCTCTTCTGGCACGTTGTCCAGGTTCTTGATGTCTCAAACAAAGAATTGAGCAAGACACCAAAATATGGTAGAAAAGGAAAGTTTTATTAGAAGGGAAAGTACACTTCCAGACGTGGAAGCAGGCCTGAGCAAGAGAAGCATGGCCCAAAAGACTTGGTAACAAAGACTTTGGGGTTTTTATGCCTTTTTACTGTGGGTGGTTACTTTCCTTAGAGGAGTGGGCTTCCTTGATTGACAACTAAGATTGACAGGACTCAGTGATGCATCATTTTGCTTTCTGCTCATGTTTGTTTTCAGAATTCAGTCTGTTATAATGATATTAATGAACTTCTGGGCATATGCATCGTATTATAATGATGATATAATGAGGCTCAGGTGAGCTGAATGGCGTTGGGAGTCTTCATTGTACAGGTGTGAGTGACTGGCTTAAACTGGTACCTAATTCTCTGCCTACTGGCTTGCTTAATTGTGGGAGGATTAGGGCGGACCCCTTCTAGGACAGGATGACCTCAGTGTCTTTGCAGGCAGACCCAAAACCCCCTAACTAACTTTCCTACCTGGCTTATTTCTAAGAGCCATGAACCCCCTTATTAGTAGCATGGATGTTGAAGGACAGGAGGTTTCTTCTTCCGTATCTGCTTCCTGCTGAGAATGGCCATAGTCCCTGCCTACAGGGGTTTCATGGAGCTCTTTCCCTTCTTGCCTCAGTCAGGGTGGGGTCTTTTGGGTTTCCCGATGAAGTGCCACCTCAGTCACTAGACAAGGAAAAAGAAGAAACAAACTTATTATTTAAATCATATATCTATTAATTTCTATTATTGATTTGCCCATTAAGTGAGTAAAGAGAAACAGGCTTGGTTAATATATTTCTTAGAGTAAAAAAAAGACCTTTGGCCTAAAGTCTCTTTCCCCTCAGACTCTGAGGGCCCTGCCTGGGTTAATACTATTTCTGCTAACAAAGGGCCTATGACCCTTATCAATAGCCAGAGGATCTGAGTCAACAGTTTCAGGCAATTACCAGGATTTGAGGGAGAGGGCCGTTTTTCCAAAGAAAGGAGGGAAGAAAACTTAATTAGGTTTACTAAAAAGATTAAGAACTCTGCAAGAGATGTCCCATTTCATTTTCTGCTAAAAGATTAAGAATTTTATAAGTGATGTCCAGTCTCAATTGGACAATTTCTCCGACTGCTGGGCCCTCTGCATGCTTATGGACCTTTCTCCCACTTGAGGTCTATGGCTAACACGCTCAAGTTTCCCCTAATTTTTCAGACTCTTGGAAGGATTGGCCACTCTCAGATTTAACCTTTATGTACCCCATCCAATATTGGAATCCCCAATGAGTACAGAGCATGGCATTTAGGGCACACTCTTCAGGTAAGCCGAGTATGGAAGTGAAGCCGGTGGCAATATTGGACCTTATCCTGCACCTTCTCATACAGTGGCTATAAGGAGAAGAAGAAGTGGGAGGACTGGTGCCACACACGTTGAGGAGTAGGAGGAGAAGGAAAAGAGTCTTTAGGGGTGAAATCCTGATAAGACGTCTTCCTCAGGCTTCTGCTGAGTGTAGATTGGTCAGCTTACGGTGTGATCAAAGTGGGGTCAACATCTTACCCTTGGTCTGTCTGCACAGTTGGTGTTTCCTTCTGGAGGGTTGCCTTGAAGGGCTCAGAAGAGTCTGGAACACATTCCCACTCTGCATCTGTGGGTTTAAGTATGTTGTGATGTATCCAGGGCATTATTTCAGTAACCTTAACTGCAGTGGGGATAGACAAAATGACAGTAAAGGGGCCTCTCCAAGTGGGTTTTAGGGGCCAAATGCTCCACTCTTTTACCCAGACAGACTCTCCTGGCTTCAAGGAATGAATTTCAACGGTTAAACTGACAGGGAGCCTTTCCGTAACCCATTGGTTGAGAGTCTGGCAGGTGGTTCCTAGGGCCTGAAGCTGTTGTTTCAGAGTCAATTCACCTATTTCCTTGAAGTCTCCTCATAGTCCTTTGATGAGTGGTGCTGGCCATCCATACAGGATTTTGAAGGGGGGAACCCAGTCTTCTTGGTTGGGACTGACCTGATTCTTAATAGTACCATGAAGAGGACTTTGTCTCAATGTAGATGTGTCTCCTGACATAGTTTTCCTGAGTCTTAAGGGTCCTATTCATGTATTCCACTTGTCCATGGTTGATAGGCGGTACGCAATTTCTATTTAATATTTAATACTTAAATTCTTGGCTGCACTATTTCTGCTACAAAGACTGGCTCATTTATCTGAGCCAATGGTAATTGGTAGGCCAAATTGTGGAATAAGTTCTCAGAGGAGCAGTGTATCTATTTCTTGGGCCTTCTCAGTCTGAGTGGGATAAGCCTCTACCCAACTGGAATAGGTGCACGCAAAGACCAAGAGATGCTTGAGGCCCCATGTTTGAGGCATTTCAATGAAGTCTATTTTGGGTTCCTCAAAGGGGGTGCCACTGACACTTTGGACCCCCAGTGGGGCACACAGCCTTTGCCTGGGATTGTTGCAAGCACAGACTTAGCACTGTTCAGACACCGCTCAGGAGATGCTAGAGAGCCGGGGGATATAGAAGTACCAGTCAGAGTGGTTTCTAGGGCAGAGTGATCAAGGTGAATCCTTTGGTGAAACTGCTTGGCAAAGACTGAGGCTAGGGTCCCAGGAACTGCAATTCACTCACCCTTGAACTTCCACCATCCACCGGGGAGGAGGCTCCCCTCTTCAGTCTTAAACCAGGCTTCTTCTTGAGGTGAATACTTGGAGTCCCATTCAGCTAACGGACTGGGAAATAAGGAAGCAGAACTGTAGGGCTGGCCATCTCCTTGGCTGTGGCCAGTTTAGCAACATGGTCTGCCCTGCCGTTGCCCTGGGCCATTACGACATCCCCTTTTTGGTATCCTCTGCAGTGCATGACTGTTACTTTCTTGGGGCCCCACACAGCATCTAAGAGTTCTAGAATTTCCTTTCTATATCTTGTGTCCTTTCCCCCAGAATTGATTAGACTCTTCTCCATGTAAAAGGTTCTATGTACATAGAAGGTGGTGAAGGCATACTTAGAGCCAGTGTATATGTTAGCACACACTCCTACTGCCAACTGAAGGGCAGGCCAAGGCAATGAGTTCTGCCTTGTATGTGGAGGTTCCCCGAGGCAAAGGTTTTGCCTCAGTGGTGGAATGTAGGGTTTCTACAGCATATTCTGCAAGGTGTTCTCCTCCCCTCACAAAGCTGCTATCATCAGTGTAATATTTTACATCAGGGTCCTTGAGAGGCTGGTCTGTCAAGTCATGTTGTCTGGAAAACATTTCATCTATGACTTCAATACAATTGTGGTCTGGCTGGCCAGGCCCAATGGGTTCAAAGTTCGTATTACCTCTAGGTGAATGCATGGATTCTCGCACAGCATTCCTTGGTATCTGACCATCTGGGCATTAGTTAGCCAATATTGTCCCTTGTACTCCAGTAACGTTATTACTAAATGTGGTACTCGAACTGTCAGTTCTTGTACCATAGTCAGTTTGTTGGCCTCTGACACAAGGAGGGCCATGGCTGCGAGTGTGCACAAGCAGGATGGCTAGCCCTGGGTGACAGAGTCAAGCTGTTTGGAGAGATAAGCCACAGGACAATGCCAAGATCCTAGCAGTTGGGTTAAGACCCCTACTGAGACACCTGTGTGCTTGTGTATGTACAGAAAGAAAGATTTGGTTAAGTCTGGGAGTCCTAGTCCTGGGGCATTAGTGAGTGCCCGTTTGATTTCTTCAAAGCCCTTCTGTTGTGTACATTCCCAGAGCAGGGGCTCCCATTCTTCCCACTTTGTGGCTTCATAGAGGGGTTTGGTCAGGATGGAGAAATTAGGTATCTAGATTTTGCAGAAGGCAGCTGCTTTGAGGAATTTACAGACTTGTCACTGGGTAGTAGGGACAGGAAATGAACAGACCATTTCTTTTTCCTTTCTTGGTCAAGTTGGCATTGTCCCTGTGACAGGTGGAAGTCAAGGTATTTAACTCCTTCTTGGCAGATTTGAGCCTTCCTTTTAGAAATTCTGTAACACGCTTCCCAGAGGAGATTGAGTAGATGCGTTCCTTTTCTGCATTCCTCATAGGTTTTTCCTGCTAAGAAGAGATCATCTACATACTGGAGTAACGTACAGTTGTGTTGGTCTGCCAGGAAAGCCTTTAAGTCTGAGGCTAGAGCTGTCCCAAAGATGATCAGGGAGTTCTTGAACCCCTGAGGCAGTCATATCCACATCGATTGGCCCTTGTCTCCACTTTCAGGGCTTTCTCATAGGAAGGCAAAGATTAGCTGACTCTGAAGAGGCATGCGGATGCAAGAAGGCATCCTTGTGGTCTAGACAGGTGAAATAGGTTGCCTCAGTGGGGATGAGGACTAGGAGGGTATATGGGTTAGGGATGACAGGGTGCAGGGAGACAGTCACCTGGTTGACTGCTTGTAAATCTTGAAATAGCTGGTATTCATTGGTCCCTGGCTTCTGAACTAGCAGGAGAGGTATATACCAGGTTGATTGGCAGGGATGGAGAATTCCATACTTCAGAAGTCTCTCTAAATGTTTTTGGATCCCCACTTGTGCCTTATGGGAGATGAAATACATTTTCTGGTGGGCTGATTCAGCTCCTGGTTTTAACTCTATCACCACTAGAGGAATGTGTCAGGCCAGTCCTGGAGGATTGTCTTCAGCCCACATTCTGGGCACTTTGAAGGGGAGCTTGAGTTCCCATTGGAACCCTCCTATGAGACTGTAGAGGTGCCACTCTTCTCCTTGGGAAACCATGAGTGACGTAATCCTTGCTTCTGGCCTCCCTAAGGTTTATGGCTGATTGACCACGTGAGTCAAAGGTAATCTGAGCCTATAGTTTTCCTAAAAGCTCTCGTCCCATCAGTGCTATGGGGCAATTGGGCAGATATAGGAATTTGTGGATGACTTCTTGTCCTCCTAGGTTGCACCAGCGGGGCTACAGGAAGGGGCGATAGACTCTTCCCCTGGTTGCTCCCATAATGGTAGTTTGTCTTTGAGAAAGGGGATCCACAGGCTGAGTTACAACTGAGTGTTCAGCTCCAGTGTCAACCATAAAGTCAATAGGCCCTCTGACTATCATTTGGACCATAGGATCCTGGGGGCCTAGCGGAATGGAGCTCAGTATGGCCTAGTGCTGGCAATATAGGCTTCTTTTCTTTCAACTGACCTTGGGAGGGTGCCAAGGCTCAGGCTAGGAGGACCCTACAGTTCTCCTCTAGGCAGACACTCAACCAAGGGGATTGGGTGTGAACTATTGCCTCCTATGAATTGATATGAGGGAATTAGCCAGGTTGACTACTAATGACTCGAGAGACCTTTGCAATGACTTTCCTATCGAGAGCCTCCTCTGCTGACCACCCAATGCCAAAAGAGGGCCAGCTGATCTCAGAAAAGGTACAGAATTTCTGTAGGGTGATTTTAACTCCATAATCTTCTGAATAACCCTTTTTGATATTCTTAGACATACAACCTAAAGGTTTTTGCTTACTCTGTTGTCTACCCACTCTTCCACTCGTGGTCAGTGACACACACACACTTAGAGATTCGCTTCCTGTGTCCAGCCACTCCCCTCACAGGGATCTTTCAGGCATCTCTTAGCAATTGGTGGGTCAGTATAAACCCCCGACTCAGTCACTGTAGTAGACTCCTCACGGAGATCCAGTGATACCATGTTAAGCTGTATAAGGTTCGCCAGGGAACCGTGGATAGGGGCTCAACTCTCGCTTTGTAGGAAGGCTACGTCTCAATTACATGCAATCACACACTAAATACATTCTGCCCTCTTCCCTATTACCTGAGAGGTCATGGTTTTCTCTAACAAATGTAGAATCGGGTGACCTCGGGAGTTGATCAGACTCCCCTTCTATCCTCTAGCAGACAGGCTGTTCCTGGGACTCTGGTCCTTACCACTTAGTTGGGTGGTGCTCCTGAGCTGGTTCCTGCACCTCTCCAGGTTCTGTTGTGCTCTCAGAGCCACCACCCCTGTCTGCTGGAAAAGTCATCTTTCCCTACAGACAATAGGTCTGCTGGCACGCCAGGTGAAGTCCACTTCTCCCAGCAACCTGGGTGCCAGACACTGAACACAAGGGAGGCGAAAAATCGTCATCTCCAAACCCCGGATGAGCCCCTAGAAATGTTGCGGGATTCTTGAACAGAGAGATGAGACACGAAGCTATAGGCAGAAAGCAGCGTTTATTGATGCTGGCACCGGCTCAGCAGATTCTTATTCTAAGGCTGAGCCCTGATTGTAATATGGTGGGCAGTTTTATACCATCTTGTACTTCCACATTACTACACAGCTATAGATATTCCATATAAGGAAGGAGAACATAAGGAGATCATTGATTGGCTACCAAACTACAGGGAAACCGGCTTAATCATTTAAGCATGTTTCGGACTACCACGTCAGCTGGAGAGTCCTGGGGAAGGGGGAATGCAGTCAGGAACTAACTCGTTCAATCAGAAATGGCCAGGCAGGTTCAGGCTGCAACAATTTCAGAAAGGGGGTGGGTAAAAAAAAATGAAAGACCATTTTAGCACATGCTTTAGATGTTCTGCTTTCATACCCTTATCCCTTGGCATCTAGTTTACATGTGCTGTGCTCCCATCCTCTTGGTGGGCATGGTGGTGTATGGGAGGGAAAATAATTTTTCCTCTACCCTGAGACACATACCCCCAACCCTTAACATAAGACAAGTTATCAGTAAAAAAGTAAAACAGAAGTTTAATATCATGTATACTAGGAAAATCGACAGAACCAGGAAAACTGAATAACTCCTAAATGACCCAAGTCATCACCTTAAAAAAATGTCCTCCAGTTAAAGACAAAAGAAGATGTTGTGGGGCAGGGAAGCCAGTTATGGGAGTCTACCAAGAAAAGGCCAACTTCTGCTTCTGTAATCTGCTTGCTTGTTTGATGGTAACCAGAGTGGTAATCTGCTCAAAGATATGCTAATGGCCAACTTCTGCTTCTGTAATCTGCTTGCTTGTTTGATAGTAACCAGAGTGGTAATCTGCTAAGGGCCAATTTCTGCTTCTGTAATCTGCTTGCTTGTTCTAGGCTTTATAAACTGCCTCTTTTAGGAGCTCGAGACCAATCTCCTCTAACCCTGCATGGTAGAGAGTCAGTTGCTGGCTGGCTAATAAAGGCTCACAATTCATCTCAATTGGTTCCATGGGTCTTAGATTCGATCGAACCACAACACTTATGCCAGAGAACACTATGCAATCAGGCTAAGGCTGATATGATATACCAACTTAAATTCCACACTTTTTTTTTGACAATTTAGAAGAGTTGAAGCCAGTGTCTTAATTGTTTTGATTATCTTCTCAGAACTGAATGAGTTTAAGCTTTTCCTTCAAGAAAATTTCATATGCACTGTGGTATAGTTCTCAGTATGTTCTATTAGGAAGCACAGCAGTTCAGTGTGCCAAGTTTTATGAGTGATGCTGTGTCTAGTCATCTGGTTATGGTAGTGTCCAACAGATGTCTTCATGGTGAAGATACCTTTCACCCTCTGTAATTAACAAGCGACTTGTAGATGAGGCTTTGAGGCCATGCACACATCTGATGCTGAACAAGATGTGCTGGCTGGAAAATTACTGTTTGGCTATCGCCCATAGGAACATAATGCTCTAACTATAAGCTTTCTGCTTCTGTACCCCTCGCTTGCACAACTGACCTGTGGGTTGACAGTTAGTAAAAAGAAGAAAAATAGACTTGTGTGTTCAAACAGGATGAAGAATGGAGTTTAGGGCTTAAAAACCCTGTACCTCTACATTTCGGGGTTGCTTAATTTAGGGTCTGCATACCCCTGGTAGACCCAGCTGGCTGAATAAAGAGTGTTTCCTAGAACTCACTGATTTTTGGTGGTCCATGTGTCTATCAGGGGCTGGCGGCTACAACAAGGGCAAATTTCCCCGAATTAGGGGGGAGACCAAGCCCTGCACCACGAGAAGAAGAGGGTCCTTTGGCAGAGAGTGTAGAAAGAATTCAACACACACGCCAAAGTTAAGGTCAAAAGGAAAGTTTATTAGAAAAGGGGTAACACTCCACAGAGTGTGGTGTCCTCCCAGAGGCAGAGAGTGAGAGGGACCCCCAGTGTTCAGGGAATTCAGTCTCTGAATGTGGCTCAATTAACATTTTAATTATCTTGCCTCCTCCCTACATTTCATCCATTTCCTTAAGTATACATCTGTGTTTGGTTTGTATGAAGGCCTCTGGAAGGGCTTCTCCAAACAGCTACATCAGATGTTCTTAGGGTTCAAAGATTCTGATTTATGTTCCAAAACTGAAAAGCACAGGGCAAGACAGCAGTATCACAAGATGAAAAATAAACCAAATGTGTTTTGCAGCATTGTAAGAAAGCGAATGTGTTCATTTGTTTTATGCATTATAAATTTACAGAATTGGTACATCTTTTAAGCAAAACAGTCAGAAATTATTATTGCTCTGTTTTACAAACTTCAGACCATGTGTGCAGCCCTCTGCAACTTCTCTGCATCCCTCCAAAAGGTTGTCTAAGAATAGCAGTCGTTTAGAACCATATAAAACTAAGAATTATAGTGATAATTGAGTTGTTTCTATGCAAATCAATTATTATGTTAACACTTTTATGCATCCTTTTTGTATAACTTTACTTCCATATACCTTGCTGCTTCATATTTTATAGGATTTGAGTTAGTTCATTCAACAAAATCATTTGGCTAACTTCAACTAAGACTTTAATGACAAGATTTCTGTTGGTTTTCAGTATAAATCAGTACACAGTAAATGCCATTGACTCACAACTGTGTGGATGAAAAGGGTATTCTACAGAAAAAAAAAAAAAAAAAAAAAAAACCTCAGAGGTGATCTTGTTACCAGTGTCCTGGATTCTTGTCATCTCTCAGATGGAAGTCAAGAAAAATCACCACAAGAAAAGTTCAGGCAAGAGGCAAAGGCTCATTAAGCTTGTGCATAAGGGAACCAACACAAAGGAAATGTTTAGGTGTGTCCTCCAGAGAAGTTGGAGCAGAGTTTTAAAGGGAGTTAGCTGGCGTAAAAGCTATGTCTTGGCAGTAAGGGTGTATATTTATAACTGGGCAGGTCATGGAGGTTAGTCATGCCCCAGGCATATAACTTCTTTAGTAAATCTTTGCCTTAAGCAAGCCTTGTCCATTGTTTTTGTGTATATAGGATTAACTCACCTTTGAAATAAACATGACCACCCTCAAGAGAAATTGTCCTGTAATCTAGTCCCCACCTTGCTTTCTCCCACCTTCATGCAATCTTCCTTATGTTCTCTCCCTAATTTCAAATGCAGAAAAGAAGCTGCAAAACTGTTATTCTCCAAAACATTTGAGATCTTGCTTCCCAGAAATTATTGTCATTTTAGGCTCAAATAAACACTTATAAAAATTCTCTACAGAAGTTTCGTATGTTGACAGCTAAAATGGTAGTTTTAATATGATTCCAAAAAAGTACTTCTGTAATGCCTACATTTTCACAGTATGGGTGTTCTCAGTCTCCTATGAAACTTAGAAAGCTATAATTAATGGACACTGCCTTTAGAATTCCCATGGCTTAGAGCATTTTTTTCTTACATAAATAATATAAGAAGAAATTAAAATATGATATTTCAAATACATTTCAAATCACATCAGTAACACATGGTTTCTGAATGCAATTCAAGAGCTATATAAATCAGTAAGTCATTTTACACAGCTATTATAAAAATTTGATTTATTTCCTTCATTTGTATCTATAGAATTTATAATTTGTAATATATTGTTCTAATGTCTATGTAAATCTTAACCAAAAATTTTATATTGTTAAAAACAAGACAACAGACCCAAAATGGAGTCTCTTATGCTAAGCCCTGTTAAGAGTGGAAAGTTTTCGAGTGAGCCAACTTCTACTTCTGTAACCTGCTTGCTTGTTTGATGTGTCTCTAGGCTTTATAAGCTGCCTCTTTGGGGAGCTAGGGGCTAATTCTCTGACCCTGCGTGGTGGACAGTCAGTTGTCAGCTGGCTAATAAAGGCTCATAATTCATCTCAATTGGCTCCGTGAGTCTTAGATTTGATTGCGCCACAACATTTGGAGGCTCTAGTGAGATCTCTCCAGAGAGGGAGATGTTCTAAGATCCGCGACCCTGGCCACCTTGGGCGAGGACCTGCCCCATCCAGGGGACAGTCGCTGAGAGATGTTCCTCAGCCCCAGATGCCAAGTGGGCTCGCCCAGGAGGGCAGGTGGACAAAAGGTTCAATTCTGTAACAATTGGGCATGACCCATCTGGAGCAGCTTTACCGGTGAGTCAGACTGCACTTGGATCTGTCTGTCAGTGGGCCCTAAAGAAAACAAGTGGAAGGCTGGACGCAGCAATACTTCCCTAGCTCGGTCAAAGTCTGAGATGTCAGAATTGACTTCAGGTATTCAGGTTTCTGGTTCAGGTATTCAGGTTTTGGGGTACGCTAGCGTTTCATGTTACCTGTAGTTTGTCTTGTCTGTCTGTATTGTATCTGTCTGTCCGGACTAGTCGAATGTACTGTTACCCTCCTATTGCCTTGGTCTTCATAAGTTTTCTTATTTTGATTCTTTCCTTAGGTCTAGCCTCCGTGGCCCCATCTGACTAGACTCTGGGTCAGAGGCTGATCCCAGCCCTGGCTTATTTGGCTTTTGTGAGGATTCTCTCTCTTCTTGCCTGTTTTTACTAACATGAGTCCGGCTTCTCCCTCGAATTGTCCTACCCCACTGCGGGAACTGAACCTCAGAGGCCTTTCATAGTCTTATGTTCCTTTCCCTACTAGTGATCTGTATAACTGGAAACATTAGAACCCTTCTTTCTCAGAGAAACCATAGGGACTAACCTCTATCCTGGAGCCTATCTTCTTTACTCATTAGCCAACCTGGGATGACTGCCAGCCGCTCCTCCAGGTCCTTTTTACCTCAGAAGAACAAGAGTGGATCCTCCAAGAAGCTGCCAAAGGTGTGTTTGACCCACATGGGCAGCCCACTGCTGATCCTACCCATGTCCATCATGTCCTCCCGAATACCATTCTACCCTGGGAACCCAACAACGAACAAGGTAAGGAGACTCTCAAACAGTATCGCCAGTTTCTGCTCCAGGGCCTCCAGTCTGCTGCCAGAAGACCTACTAATCTCTCTAAGGTAAGCGAAGTCATCCAAACCAAGGATGAGTCGCTGGCGGCATTTTTGGAATGGCTCCTAGAGTCATACCGGTTGTATAACCCCATTGACCCGGAGGATCCAAACAATAGGCAAGCCATTAATCTTGCTTTTGTTAGTCAGTCGGCCCCAGATATTAGGAGAAAGCTGCAAAAGATAGAAGGGTTTGGAGGCAACCGAGGATTTGCTCCTAGAGCTAGATAAGAATAGATATCTTGTGTCAGCAAAGAAGGCTCAACTCTGCACCACGCCCCCAGGCAGCCTATCTAGGCTATAACCTACAAAAAGGGAAAAGGACCCTGTCCTCCCACCAAATTGAAGTCATCCTGAGGATACCCCAGCCTCAGACCAAGCAACAGCTACAGAGTTCCTTAGGGCTGTGGGTTACTGCCGGCTCTGGATCCCTGGATTTGCAGAAATAGCTAAGCCATTGTATGCCAGCACTGGAGGTAAAAATAAAAATCTTACCTGGGGAGAGGAGGAAATAAAGGCGTTTGAGGCCCTGAAGACAGCCCTGACCACAGTCCCCACGCTAGCTCTGCCCAATTTGGAGAAGCCTTTTCAACTCTTTGTCACAGAAGTGTGGGGAATTGCAAAGGGAGTTCTGACCCAGAATTTTTGGCCATGGAAACAGACTATGTAGTGGCTGGATAGCCTAACTGCTTAAGGGCAATCACTGCCATCACTGTTCTCACTAAGGAAGCCCTGAAGCTAACGCTAGGAGAGACCCTCCAGATTGTTGCCCCACACAATGTAAAGTCACTACTTCGCAGCCCACCAGGTCATTGGATCTCCAACGCGCAGATCACACAATACCAGGTCTTGCTCCTTACCCTGCCTCACATTCAGTTTCTGAAAACTACTGCTCTCAACCCGGCCACACTGCTACCTGATGACACACCCGCCAGCCCTTACGTTACTGTCTTGAGGTTTTAGAGAATGTCACCTGCACCCAACCAGACCTGACAGACAACCCCTGGTCGAATCCAGATGCTACTCTGTTTACAGATGGAAGCAGTTTTATTTCAGAAGGAGTCAGGTATGCAGGGCTGCTGTAGTAACTACTGAGACTGTCATTTGGGCACAGGCTTTAAGTCACGGGACTTCGGCCCAATGAACTGAATTAATAGCAGTGACTCAGGGTCTACGGTGGGGTAAGGAGAAGACTGTGAATATATATACAGATAGCAGGTATGCTTTTGCTACGGCTCATATACATGGGGCCCTATACAAGGAACGGAGCCCACTGACTTCGGGGGAAAAAGAAATTAAGAACAGGGAGGAAATTCTGGCCCTCCTTGAAGCAATTTGGCTACCAAAGAAGGTAGCAATCATCCACTGCCTTAGGCACCAAACCTCAGGCTCCAAAGTATCCAGGGGCAATGCCCTCACAGACCAAACAGCCAAGGAGGCTGCCAGAAAACCAGTGGAGCCTATTAATGTCTTGCTGGCCCTACCACCAAAGGTTTTGAGGGACTTCCCCGTATACACCCAAGAAGTTAAACTTTACAGCAAGCTTGGGGGAAAGGAGAGTTCCTCTAGATGGGTAGAGCTCCCAGATGGCCGTGTCTTCATTCCAGAGGCCCTAGGCCAGGACTTCATTTTACAGATACATCAAGGTATTCATTTAGGGGGAACAAAGTTAATTGAACTCTTGAAAAGGGACTACTACATCCCTAAATTACAGCAGACTGCCAAACGGGTTTCGTCACAGTGCCATACCTGCACACAGGTCAACCAAGGACCACCAAAGGAAATCCACCAAGGTGTAAGCCTTCGCAGACAGGCACCAGGAGAACTTTGGAAGTTAGATTTTACTGAAGTCAGCCCGGGAGCCTACGGGCTCAAGTATCTACTTACGTTAATAGACACCTATTCAGGATGGACTGAAGCCTTCCCTACAAAACAGGAGACAGCTCAGGTGGCAACAAAGAAGTTAGTCTCAGAGATAATACCTCGATTCGGCCTGCCCATAGCACTGGGGTCCAACAACGGCCCGGCATTCATTGCCCAGATCAGCCAATCTCTAGTAAAGGTGTTAGGGATCAATTGGAAATTGCATTACATTTATAGGCCTCAGAATTCAGGGCAAGTGGAAAGAATGAATAGAACCTTGAAAGAAACCTTAACTAAGTTTAAGTTAGAAACTGGCAAAAACCAGGTAAGCCTCCTTCCCTTCACCTTATTAAGGGCACGGTGTGACGAATCAATGATTTGGATTCCCCTAAAAACCAGTGGGGAATGTTAAGGGTGGAAAATTTTCAAGTGAGCCAACTTCTGCTTCTGTAATCTGCTTGCTTGTTTGATGTGATTCTAGCCTTTATAAGCTGCCTCTTTTGGGAGCTTGGGGCTGATTCTCTGACCCTGCATGGTGTAGAGTCAGTCGTTAGCTGGCTAATAAAGGCTCATAATTCATCTCAATTGGCTCCGTGGGTCTTAGATTTGATCGCACCACAACAGCCCCACATCACTTAACTTAATTACAGTTTTAACTCTCCAGGAAATGGAATCTTAACCCAGTCAATCAGTAACTGCCTGATCAACAGTAGTTAGGACATCTGCCTGATAGATCTGTGCCTAAAGGAAAGTAACCTGGTCATAATCAACCCACTTTTTTGCCCAGTGTAACTTCCTTGCTCCCACTCCCTTCTGCCTATAAAAGTCTTTCATTTGGTACAGTTCCTCAAAGCTTCTTTCTATCTGTTAGATTAGATGATGCCTAAATGATGCATCATTGAACAAAGCCAATAAGATGTTTAAAATATACTCAGTTCAATTTTGTTTTTTAACATTCTAGAGATACTAATGTTGTCTTTCAATGAATACATCAGGTAATTAGTAATCTGTGGATGAAACATTGAGATTTTGTGAAACATCTTTCCTAGTCAATCTTTCACCATATGGTGATAAACATTTTTACCTTTAACATCCATTTCTGTCTAATTCTGTTTTCCAGTTATCCCC
Source organism: Eidolon dupreanum (assembly GCA_028627145.1). Lineage (NCBI taxonomy): Eukaryota > Metazoa > Chordata > Mammalia > Chiroptera > Pteropodidae > Eidolon > Eidolon dupreanum. The sequence goes on from CM053505.1 coordinate 20,863,175, forward strand.
ACTGCTAGATTATAGAGAAGTCACTGTCTGCTATGAAAGGAGAAAGCACACAAATATATCTAAATGAAAAAGTAAGGTAAATCAATCAAGAACTTTTAAGTACACAATAGAGTATTACCAATAAAATACAAATGACAGTTTTAAGAAATGAAATTTTGAAACAGACATGATGACCATTGAAGGGTAGCAGAGTATGCCACACAAAATATTCCTCTTTGCCCTAAGGATTATTTGGAGTTTTTTTTTTTTTTTTTTTTTTTTTTTTTTTTTTTTTTTTTTGAGAAAATACAGACACAGAAGAATCTCTAAAAACAGAATAGAATTTACTCTTTTGAAAGGGACATTTACACTTATAAAGGAAATCTTCATTCATAAATGTGTCTTCTTCTTTGTAACAGGAAGAGAAAGACACTCTAAATCTTCAGAAACTTGTCAATTGAAAAGGCATAGCTTAAAATCTGTATTTCAAATCTTACCCTTGTTTACTGTGCTTTGCCTGATAACCTCTTATAACTGCCCCTCTTCCTCAATCTTTCTTTTGTCTTTAGCTGGAGATGATATTTAAGGTGATGGCTTGGGCCATTTTAGGGAGTTTTACTAATTTTTCCTGGGCATCTCCCTTGTATACAGGAGGTATACATGTTATTAAAATCTGTTTGTTTTTCTCTTGTTAACCTGTCTTTTATTCCAGGAGGAGGTCTGTCTCAGCCAAGAATAATGACAGGTAGAAGGAAAATTATTTTTTCTCCACTACACCATATATAAAGTATTATAGATACTGTGTAAATCTCCTTGTTCATCACTTTACTCATTACCAGAGGAATATGAACACTCCAATCTCAAATCTGTAAGCCTTTCTTCTTCACTAGTGAGGATAGGGATGGAATTTTGAAGTTTTATATTAAATTTCTGTGATAAATGGCATTTCTAATGACATGTGAAGTACTGTAATGTTTTGTTAACAATATGTCAAGTACTATTCTAACTGAGAAAGGGCCTACTGCCAGAGGCACATAGAAGCCAATACTATGGCACTGGCTTTGGAGAAAAGAAAAAGCTTTTATTGTTATGTCAACCTGCAGGGAGACAGGAGGCATGGCTCAAATCTCTTCCCGATCTGGGATCTGGACACGTTTTAAAAGTTAGGGAGAACAGGTTGGTACCTGATAGTACTGGTGGGGCAAGTTTTGATTGGAGTGTTTTGGAACTTGGCCACTTATGGTATAGGGTCAAGGGGCAAGAGAAAGCACAAAGGAATTCCAATCTGGCAGTTCAGTTGGTCATTTCTATACTGGATCTTCCTAATTGCAGGAGCTCTCACTTTGAAGGGACTCCAGTAGCCACACCTCTGTTATTTGAGTTTTGTAGACTAAAAGGTTTTGGTTCTGGGGTCATACCAAAGACAGAAGTGGCACATGCACAGTGCTATCTCTGTAAAACAGCTCAAGAATTGTATTATTCACCAATCTGCTTTAAAGGAGCAGAATCAGTTTTAAGCTGGTCAATGTGATTAGTGTGCTGTTTCACCATGAGATTGTTTTAATATGTATTTCTTTCTGATCTTAACTAACTTCATGCTCTTTCATATATTATTAGAGAACAAATTTTGTGTTCAAAAAGTAGTTCTATTGAAAATGGTTTTATTCCTTTCATAGAAATGGAGACAGAGCAAGAGAAAGGGGTAGGGTGTGGTTTCTAGGAGCAAGTCTCTCTAGACTTAATATGGTTGCCTGTCTAAATCTTTCTCCTCAAGGCTGCTTGACCAAAATGACATGTTGACGGAAGTGGTTATGGCTATGAAAGGTTAAAGAAAGAGCTTACTGCTAACATTGTTTTATATTAATGATCTACAACTCTATAGGGATGAATAAAGTGAAAAATAGAAAAAGAAGAAAAGATACTGGGTCAGCCTTTTGAAATTGCTATTCTTTGTGAAACCCACTACCCGCTAACATACCCATCTAAAATAAGTACTTATTATTATACATCTAGTTTTAAGTAAAGACTTAAAAATCAATAGAATGATTTTTAATGCTGTACTTACTGTGGACAAAGTTATTACAAAGAACAAACTTCCTTTAGAAAGCTTTCTAAAGCAGCTTGTACTATCTATATCTATTCATTTCTTAATTTAATAACTGGTAACAGGATTATTTGCATCTATCTTTATTTACAGTGTTAATTATATTTCTTTAAACATTTAATGTTTATTATAGCTGGTATATTTTTGTTAGTTGGGTCAATCTATAATGACAAGTGAATTTTAATGCTGGTGCTGTATGTTTTTAAATTTAAAACAGTACAGCTCATCCATGATGTATTATGCAAGAATGTCTTTTGTAAGGACATTAAAATTCATCTTTTTTTAGTCAGTGATAATCTTCAGGAGTTTCAATTTATTTATTTATTTTTAATGGATTAAGACACTCACAAGATACCCTGTCATAATGTAACTGTTACTCATTTGTGTTTCAATAACCCAGATTACATGTTATCTGAAGCCCCAAAAGTCACCATTGTTGATGAACATGAATGTTTCTAGACTAAGTGTTAATGGATTAATTTAGTGGCTTAAATGATTTTTAAGTTTGATATAAATGTGCTTAAGTCCCTGCAAATGAGTATCTTCCAATTATTTCATTACAACAGAATAAAATCTTCGAATATGTCTGTAGACCATGTAAGACTTCTATAAATATTCACCATGTATAGAAATATATGTCCACTTATCAAAACTATAAATTTATATAAATTATTGCCACATAAATTATCTCACTTATTGGATATTCAATAATCCGGCAAAGTAAGCAGAGACTGCAATTTCTATAAAAAATTTAAGAAATTAGAAAATCTCTTAGTGTCTACCTTCACTGTTTCAAACCATTACCTTTGATTAATATCTAGCAGTACAAATTTTCTTTTCGAGAGCATATACCTATGGAAAAATGCCATAATCTATTATTAACACAGTTTAAGATATTTTTTCCAGGAATGAACTGTGGAAAAATTGAAAAATTACCATTCCTTAAACATATTTAAGTTTGGACAAAATTTTGTACATGTATGTATGTATGTATGTATGTTCTTAATTTATATACTTTTTTTGGCGTAATCGATACATATAGATAATTATAAAAATATATAAGGATAAAGCATAAATATTCAGAAAGATATACAGATTACTTTAAAACAATAAATAGCATTGCTTTAGCTCTCAAAGAGAACTTCTATATATGGTAGTATGTGATGGTAATGCAATCATTACAGTAATGTAGGTAATGCAGCCTTATAATGCCTAATAAGCTGAGTTGAGAAATTATTTGTAAACCATAGGAACCATTAATGTTCGCTGTTTACATCTTTAACAGTTAATTCCAGACTTTTGAGCAGAGGCAATAGCCATTAAATATATTATGTGAGTCAACACCCACAACCTGCTGATAACCAAAAGCTAAAACTCCCACTGTGATGGCATGAACCCATATAAACACAGCAAGCTCATTCTCATTAAACCATTCTTCAGAAATATATAATGTACTTATTTTAGAAGACAACCATGAACTAGCTAAAACATAGACTAGGTAATTTTTATAGGTTATTTTCATTTTATTTCTTAGAAAATTTCAGGATGATTTTAATGAGCATAAAAAAGAAGGGGTAGTTATGTTTTGAAATACCTGGAATCAATTTATTCTACTGCAGAGAATTTTAGAAACAGATAGTAACATAGACTAAGGTCAGAGCTGGCCTTACAAATTATTAAAAGAAGCCATCAACCATGTGTTAAGATGGATTTTTTAAAAAAATTCTTAGGTGAGGCAATCCTTGGTCAACCTCACAGATTGCAAGGACCTTTCCAGATTACAATCCCTTATTTTTGTATTTTTTTTTATGCCTACAGCCCCTGATCTTCCTAGGTGATCTCCCATCCAAGTACTAACCAGACTCGCCCCTGCTTAGCTTCCAAGATCAGACGGGATCGGGCTTGCTCAGGGTGGCATGGCTGTAGACTAAGATGGAATTTTTTTCTGATAGAATCCCTTATTAAAATGTATTTCCTCCATCATCTGATAAAATATCTGAAATCTCACCATGAAATGCATGTTCTCTTTGCTTAGAGCAATGCTAAAGAAGAATTTTTGGTTGCCTATAAATTATTAGCTTGAAAGTTAAATATTGACACCGAAGCAAGGGAGAAACTGGGCCATGATAAAATGACCACAGAAGCTTAGGCAGCCAGCAGAAGGTCTGGCATCATTTTCATAAGGAGTAAGTTTCCAGAGGGTGGGGTCAACTGGGGACCCCTGGTCATAGAGGCATAGCTCACAAGGAAAGGGAAAAAGCTAATTAACTAGGAGCTACACCAAGTACAGCATAAGATATCCTTTGCTTATTTAATATTTCAAAGTTACATGATCTCTTTCAGAATATTTCCATTATATGTTAGTCCAATGAAAGGAAAATAGACAAACTTTATTTGTATTATTCTTTTGTATATTTCTAATAAGATGTCAGTGAAATCCATCGAAAACATCTCTGCTCAATATCAGTAACAGACTTGTAATGGTAAAATACCAACAGGTTTCCATCATCTATGAATACAGATGCCTGACTTTAGGTTTTGGACATGTGAGAGGTAGCAGAAACATAAGAAGGAGGAAGGCTCTATATGTCCTTATGAACAACAAACAGAAAAATAATTTGCCAAATACATGTTTTAAAATATTTTGCAAATATCAGTAGTGCCTGCTCTAACAGTTAATAAAATGAAAATTGATTTTCAAGTATTGATGAATTTAGAGTAAATTTTGGTCATATGTTTTTTCAAACAACAGAGAGTAAAATGAAAACACTCTAATGTAGAGGGTCTAGTAAATGGTTTGAGGTTAAAGCACTTGCTGAACTTGAAAAACATGGAACCACTGCTCTTCAACTTGAATATAGTATAAAATAAAGCACAGTAGGATCCCACTAGTTTATGAAAGACTGAGATAAAGATCATTTAGAATAGAATAAAGATAAGTGTCATTGCAAGCATTAAAGTAGAATTCTAAACTACCTTTTGCGTTTTAGTAGGGAAGAAATGAATTCAACTTCCTTCCACTGAGGCTTCTTTTTGTAGGTGAATCTAGTAGTAAAAAGAAAGCAATATGTCTAGCAAGGCACTGGAAAGGTCAGATTCTAGTATCTACAAAAACCTATGTGTTGCCTACAAAATGCAGTTGGAGACTGACTCTCACAGTTATAGAAGATATGTTTTCGAGATCATGGAGCTAACACTTGCTACTAAACTTGGATAGTGGAAAATTAAACCCTTAAATTATAATAAACCCTGAGGTTAACTATCACCACTATAGTTCTGTACCTCCCTACAGCATCAATCTGGTTTACTTTGCCATCAATCAGGTTTATTTATTTACAAGTCTTTCTACTACTGTTCTTTCTCATTTCACAGTCAACTTGCACAGAAATATCACATCTCTTTCATCTGGCTGCAAGCTCCTTAATGTCAAAGAGCAGCACATATCACATAAAAGATACTTTGAATTTTGACTGCAAATGAATTGTGGATGGATGGATGAGAGCTAAAAAAATTATTGATACTTTTCCTCCCACCTTCTAAGTTCTTCTAGCTGGGCTAATAATAAAATTAACAGAAATAGATTAATAGGAGAAAATCAAAATTTTAATACTTGCACATAGGGAATCACATAGGAATGAAAATTCCAAAGACAGTGAGACAACATTGGATATATAAGACATTTTGGACAAAGGAGAAAAAAGGGAGCATGGGATATTAGATTTCAGAAGTCAAAAGGGGTGATTTACACATAGTTGAGGATGAGTGGAACATACATGGCAGGCAAATTCTTGCTGGGCATGTCAGATACAATGGGATATAGTGGGTACCTGGCTAACAGGTTCCTGCCAATGTGCTCTTATTTACTGTACTTAATTCAAATTAGACTAAGGCAGCATTGTAATATTTCCTTCCTGAAGCAGATTTCTCTGTCTGAATCTCTTGGACAGGAGAGGGAAGAAGGGCCAAAGGTTCTTTCTGAATCTTATTGCTTAATAAACAGTTTAAAATCAATATCCCAAAAAGCAGCTTCAGGGTGACAAACTTTTGGTTCTCTTCAGATGGATGGATAGAGTTTGACGTCGTTATTCAAGTTACATTTGAACTATGAGAAAAGACTGATTTGTAACCATCTGTAGGGACCCCAAAAGCATAACATGCAATCCCTAATTATCACAAATTGATTTTTCTACAAGGAAACAGAGTCTGAGATGTAAGAGGCTTATTAGGGATCAATTTTTGTGAAAGGAATGTAGAGGAAGTAGATTTGGGCAGAGGAAGAAGTAAACTAGCTACGTAGTCCCTATGAGGCCTTGGTCAATATTACCAAGAGCTCTGGATTGCCCCTCTGAATTCTGGGCATCAGTCTGAAATGTCTGAGCCTCTAAATCCTGACTCAATCATTCAGGGATGCAGGCTGGTCTGTTGGGATATAACCAAGGGCCAGATGGTGGAGACAGACACTGTAAGAGCTGACAGATGGAAGCAGCAGTCTGACTGTACTCCACATGGTTGAGCAGTATGTCCTACCTTGGAGAGGTGCTAGGAGGTGTAGCTCCTGTATTTCATACTGATGAACCCATTTTTATCTTGGTTTCCAAATCAGAAAAATTGAACAGGTTTTCACCTGATCATTTACTGCAGCAAGCTATGTAATTTGCTAACCCAGAACTTCCAGTGTGTTTTGGGATAAAGCAAATATGTGTTAGTAAGTATAACATTTGGACAGCCTTACTTAAGTGGGAGAGACTGAATGGTGACTCAAGTTTTCTTTACATCTTTCCTGAGTGTGAGAAGTCCTTTGAAGAGTACAGCTTCTTGGTGTACTAATCAGAGTTCTACTGAGTAGAAAGATAAAATGCCCTCCTTGGTCGAATATCCTCATGATTAACTTTTAAGTCAACCCCATTGTATATGCCATATATAACAGCTATTACAATAAGTATTATTTGGATACCTAATGAATGAGGCGATCCAGTATGGTATTTTATCCAGTATGGTAAAATTATGGTTTTATTAAATGGGAGAAAAAAAAACAATGAAAATACATAATACTTTTATTTTAAAAATAAGGGCATGAATAAGTCCTCAAAGATTCTTTAAAATGACATTCTTCTTTAAGTAAAATCTAAGCATTTAAATAATGAATTTTAAGTAGTCTGCTGAAATTCTGAAATATTTTTATTAAGACACTTTGTATATTGGTTTCTTGTCATTTGGAATACTGAAAATGTTCAGGCTCTAGGTAAAGGTGGAACAAAATAAAATACTGTTATTAAATAAAATTAAAGGTGTTAAAATATAATATTTAAATACATTTAATAAAAGTAAGTAAATGAAGAATGGAAGAAATACATTTAGTTTTATATTGAATAGATATTTATATAGAATAAAATATTTCATTTAGTTGTATCATAGTCTAACTTTATTTTTAAGCTGAGAGAAGTAAATGAGTTTGATTTTCTGTAACACCCTTAATAAGCATACGACTCTAGGGGAGGAAAAATAATTTTCCCTCTACTCTCTTAGGTTCTTGGCTAAGAGTCCCCTGTAATAAAAAAACAGATTAACAGGAGAAAAACAATCAGAAGTTTAATAACATGTATACATGGGAGAGACTAGGATAAACTGAGTAACTCCTGAAAATGGCTCAAGCAGTCACCTTAAATATCATCTCCAACTGAAGACATAAGAAGATGCTGGGGGTGGGAGGAGGCAATTATGGGAGGTGACCAGGTAAACAAGCATAGTAAAACAAGGGTAAGATTGTTATACAGGTCTAAGTTGGCCCCTTCTCTAGTGATAAGATTCTCATGATTTAGTCATCCTTCTCTTTTTGGTACAGAGAGATAATCTTACAAATGGAGATTTCTCTAGTAAACGTAAATGACCCTTACAAAATGGGAACTTCTATTTGGTTTCCAGAGCTTCTCTTCTGTCTACTGTTTGCTGAAATAATCAGCTCAAAGTACAGTTATGCATTGCTTAACAATAAATGCTTAATTAGATGATTTCCTTGTTGCATGACCATCATAGAGTGTACTTATACAAACATAGATGGTATAGCCTACTACTGTGATTGCACATGTTATACTTTTATAGGACTGGCATTGTAGTAGGTAGGAGGTTGGTTTATGCAGCATCACCAGAAACACGAGAATAATTGTAGTTTAAGTCCTGAGTGTTGACTTTTCTTTTTGTAAGGCGAGTGTCTGACTTAAGCTTTGATCGTACAGGTATCCACTTCAAAGGGGCATGAGCTTCAAGGAAGGCAATCCAGAATAGACTAATTGTCATAGGGCTATATAAAAAGCAAGGCTGTCCCCCTCCACTTAGGCTTCTTTGTTTTAGATCTTGGTTGATTTCAATAACTTACCATTTGATTTGGATTACTTGTTTTTTCTCTTCCCATGCTTTAAATTTACTGATAAAGAGTGAGCCCGTGAAGTCCTAGGCCCCAAACCTTAAGCCCAGTAAAAGCAGAACCCCAAGCCCATGTGTTTTCTCTCTCTACATACAACCTCACTATTTGACCCCTGGTGTTCCTTGTATGCTTCAGGACCTATAAGCAATAAACTCTTTTTTTTTCTTTCCAAATTTTCAAATGGTTATTGCTGAATAGTGTCTTGCAAGGGTTGGTCCAGTTGAATGGAAGAAGATATTCACCAGTTGTAACATTGGTTTAGAGGGGGTGTGTGTCTGTGGGAAATTCATTGGGGCCAGGTGAGTGACTCCAGGCATTTCTAGACAATAGCATTGCTATAAATAGATTGGCACAAAACAGTAAGGCTTTGTGCTACAACCACATGATGATGGTTAGATGATAAGAATTTTTCAGCTCTATTATAATCTTATGGGACCACCATTATATATGTGGTCCATCATTGGCCAAAATGTCCTTATACAGTGCATGACTGTAATCCTTATGCCAAAGAGACATATTTGGGGTTGGCATTTTCTACTACCTTGTATATGTAAATGATCAATAATAAAAATCTATGCAAGAGGTGGTGATCTGAATATCACTTCATAAGTAAGCCTAGCTATGAAAAATAACACATTAGTTATTAGACCACTCCTTTAAATAGAAAAAAAATAGTCTGAAAATTGTACTTAATATGCTTATTCTTATATGGGCTATAAACTATTAAAGGGCTAATGTAGATGCTTTAAATAAAAGATATACATCAGTATAGACTTTCTCAAAAAAAGAAAAAAAAATCCTCCTGGATGTTTTTCCAGGTCCTTTCTGCTGCTTCTTTGCTTAAGTGTATGCTTAAAGAAGCTAATTGTCAAGGCTCCGACTATAGTTTATTACAAGAAAAATTCTATGTCTTTATGTAGTAGGGTTTCTCAGCTTGAGAATTTTTCTAAACTATGTGCACCTTAGGTGGTTGGCTTGCCAAAGATTGGGACTACTTACGTGAGAACTAAGAAGCACTGAGAACAAGCTTTCAATAGGGAGAGTCTATTCACAGAAATATTAAAGAACAATAGCTCAGATTTGGAAGGAATTGGAGATTTGGATAGAACTCAAAGTGGGTCACTTTTACTGTCCCAGTCCCAGCATTCTGGTTTCTGTGGGAATCCAATGAACAGACAAGAAAGGAGGAGTGAAAAGTAAAATCCACCTCGATTAAACTCTTGAAAGTCTTGAGAGTGCATGCCTATGTCATGTTTTATTGTACTTTACTTTATTGCACTTTGCAGATATTGTGTGTTTTTTACAAATTGAAGGTTTGTGACAACCCTGCATTGAGCAAGTCTATCAGCACTATTTTTCCAATGGCATTTGCTCACTTCGTGTCTCTGTGTCACATTTTGCTAATTCTCACAATATTTCAAACTTTTTCAGTATTATTATACAGTACAATATAGTGTAAACATAATTTTTATATGCACTGGGAAACCAAAATATTTGTATGACTCACTTTATTGAGATAGTTGTTTTATTGAGGTGGTCTGGAACTAAACCCACAATATCTCTGAGATATGTCTGTATAATGCAGCCCTGTGCTCATGTGGCTGAACAGGTTTCAGCTAAAATGGGGAAAAATATACTTGTTCCCATTTAGGTAATATTAATGGCAAGGGTTTCATTTACGAGACAAAGAACATGGAAGGAGACATCAAGGTCCTAATCATGGGATGAGACAGGAGGGTCACATTACAGTGAGATTATAAGAGGAGAAAATGGCAGAACGAAATTGTAACCGGTTATCAGTGTATGCCAGGAGAAAATGGTGGATGCTACTGGATAGTCCAAAGAACAGGGGTAAGACCTCACCAAGTGTAATTAGAAGGAATTTTAAGTCAATTAGATACCCACAGTATTTAATTACAAAAGAAAGGGAGCAAGTGAACAAGCTCTTTTCTGTACTATTTATGGTGTTATTTTACCCCCAGACTTTTGTGACCCCAGGGTGAAAAAGGAAAGTTATATTCATATTAGTGGAATCATGGTTGAATAGGATGTAGGGGAACTAGAAAGTCAAATTTTAATTAAAATAAAAAAAACCTAAAATGATACTGTTCAATGTTGTTCAGTAGAGAACTGGTCTAGTCTAAGGGTTTTGGTTCTTTTTCCCAAAGGAAACAACTGGAGGCATCTTGATTCATCTGAAGTATACAGAGGCACAGAAATACCTCTGGTTTCCCTGCTTTGAAAAAAATATAGTTGAATGAAATGATTGCTGCAGTTTGTAACTTAAAAGATAAGTGAGTTATAGTATATGTTAAATGTAAAATTAATGTACAAGATGTTCATCTATGGCAATAGTACTGAGCTTAGTGAGAAAAGGGATACAAAGGTCATTTCATTCTGACTCTAAAATGTATCCTTGCCTTGCAATCACCATGGTAACTAACATAGTTTATTATAACAGCTTCCACCTGAGCCTCTATCATCCTGTTCTCTGGCGTACTATTTTTCCTACACATTGCTACTGGACTAATTTTCTGAAAACCTATCATAAATCTTTCAGTATCTTGCTCAAGAACATGAAATGGCTCCCTAGTGTTTACTAATCAACTATGGCTATTAAATCACTCAATAATTCCCAATTAAATTTATTTCCCATTTCCCAGCTGCTAAGATTCATTAACCCCAAGTCCATTGCCAAGTTGCTTCTACCTATTCCACTTTTAGACTGCTTAAAAATTTGCCTTATTTCCTCCACTTTTTACATCCTGTCCAAACTCCACCTTTTTCAGTAGATCATATTTGATAACCTGGGCTCTTTCTTTTCTTTACACACTCTGTGGTTATAAAATACCACACACAATAGCAACTAAATATTTGGAGTATTTCAAGTTTACTTTAGTTATGGACCAATTGTTTTAAAAACATCTGGAGGATAAGGACAAGGATCATATCTTATACATTTGTGGCAAACTATATGAACCCAACACACAGGAAATAGTCATTTTTCTAGGCTTGTCTTGCTAATAGACCTGGTACTGAATCTTAGCTTCTTCCCTTTTAGTGGTGTTATGCTCCCAAGTTACAATTTCCTCATAATTAAAATGGGTATAAGAATTATTCTCATCTCAGGATGACTTTTATGCAATCTTTTCAATGAGATACCACATGCCTGACAAATAAAGAATGGTCAATAAATGTGCTATTATTAATTTGCCTATAAAGACATAATTGAAAGCATTTTTTTTGAAAGCCTGGTCCAGTAGTATGTGGAAAGAGATTTTTCCCACATTCCCATCAATGACATGTAATATGTATGTACTCTGTTGCTCAAAGATGTTATGGGGACAGAATCTGACAGGTGTGAGTAGAATGGAGGTGGTTATATGGATATAATCTATTATTAGTCAACCTTCTCCATTGAAAAATTATGACCCTCACAACAAACTGCAGCCTGCCTTCCACCATCTTGAGATTCACTAACTTTGGAAACTGGGGGAAATATTTAGAAGGCATTTGCCATTGTTCAGGCCAAAACTTTCAAGAACTGGAACTGAATACAGGAGGTAACATTAGGAATAGACATAACAAATGCAACCAAGAAAATCAACAAAGGAAGAAAGACAGGATTTGCTGTTCCATAAATATTTCTTAGCATGGCCAAGAGAGATAAGCACTAAGCTAATGGAAATATTTCTTCTTTTGATTAAAAATTTTGAAAAGTCTCCTAGAATATTATGACATTCAAGTCTTGGACTATATTCCAGAAATAAAGGACAACATTTACAGCAGTCACATAATAGCAAAAAAAGTAGATGTTATTGTATAGCTGAAACTTATTGGATTTTGTTAACCAATGTCACCATAAAAAGTAAGTAATGTCAAGTCAGAAAAAAATAAAAAATAAAAGTAGATGTCATTGCTGAGCTATCACTTTGTTCCAGGTCTGTGCAATGTCTTTTCGAATCCTTGCAATATCTCTAAGGTACAGCAAGTACTATTACTCCCTATTACAAACAAAGAAGCAAGGCTTGGTTTAGAGAGTTTTAGTAATTTTACTAAAGTCACATAGCTGGTAAATATCAAAGGCAGGACTTGATTCTGAGTCAGTCCTATTCCAAAGTTCATTCATTAAACCACAGTTATTATACTTCTTAAGTGGCATTATATGATTGGCTCAAATGAAAATGGTAATGCCCCAACCCTAATGGTTTATTCATTTTTCTGAACTTAACCATATGTGACTTTAAAAGCTTTACTTTTATGCAAATCTTTCAAGATGTAAAACTAACAACAAATATTTATTGAGAGTTACTACTGTGTGCCAGATATAATAATAGATGCTTTTTTCTGTATTACTTTTTTTAATCTTCACAGTCAGCCTTTGATGCAGGCATCATCAAATGTCATCATAATCATTGTCATTATCGCCATCATGATTATCACCATGATCATCATCATTCACACTTAACAAATGAGGAAATTGATTCACAGAGAGGTAAGTGTCATTGACAAGGACTCATTGTTAGTGGTGGCATCAGGAGTCAAACCCTGGCAGGCCAATCATAAAATTTGTACTCTAAAACACAATGCAAAGACTACCTTGCCAGGATTTTGTCTGTTTTTCTGTACTTGTTATTGTTGTTGTTGTTATTATTATTATTATTATTATTATTATTAAATTTTGCCTTGTTAGTTTCAGTCCATTATTCCAGTCTGTCAAGATTTGAACTTTGATTCTCTCATCTATCTATTATAATAGCCTGCCCAAGTTTCTAACATCTGCAAATTTGATGTTTAAATTGCACTTCCTTTTTTTATAGCTTTATTGAGAACAGTTAAAAATTGTTTTTATTTAACGTATACAATATGATGATTTAAAATTCATGTGCATTGTGAAGTTACTATCACAATCAAGTTAATTAACACACATCCTCACAGTTACCATTTTTGTGTCTGTATGATAAGGACACTCAAGATCTACTCTTAGCAAATTTCAAATATCCAATATAGTATTAAGTATAACATGTTCATACTGTACATTAGAGCTCCAGAACTTATTCACCTTATCATTGAAAGTTTGTACCCTTTGAGCAATGTCTCTTCATTTCCCTTAATCCCCACCCCCTGGCAAACAGCATTCTAGTCTCTCGTTCTATAGTTTGACTTTTTTAGATTCCACATATAAGTGAAATCATACAGTATTTGTCCTTCTGTGACTGGCTTATTTCTCTTAGCATAATGTCCTCTAGGTTCATCTATGTTTTCACAAATAACTGGATTTCCTTCTTTTTATGACTGAATAATATTCTATTATATATATATCACATTTTCTTTATTCATTCATTAATCAATCAACATTTAGGTTGAATTGTATTTTCTCTGCCTTGCAATAAAATTTAATTATGAGCATAATTAAACCCAAAATAAAATTCTCTCTCCCTCTCTTTCTATACACACATACACCACTTAGACACTTATACACATGCACACAATAAACTAAGCAAATTGCTGGGATTCCATATGGTTTCACTAAGATCTTGGATGACTTATCATTCATGATAACCACAAATTAATCCTATGTTTATATCTGATAAAATTCTGTCTTAGAATCTAACAAATTGACTTGCTAATAAGTTCCAAAATGATCCAGGGATGAAACTACCATGGCACCTCATTTCCTAAAGCTAAGAACATGTATTATATTGGACTTTTCCAGACTAAAATCATCTTCATTGCATCTCTACATGTCATTAGGATATTTCTAGTCTGTAATTTTGACATTTGATAGAATATCTTAAGATAAATGTAATTAAAACTAGTAGTGTTTAATTTTGAACATATGATGTTCAAGTGGGAATTGCTATGACCTGAGTATATGAACAAGTAGTATGCTTTTAAAAAAATTGTTTTGAAATAATTATAGATACACAGGAAGTTGCAAAACATAATACAGAGGTTCGTGTACTCTTCCTCCCTCAGGTTTCCCACAATGATAATAACTTATGTAATTATAAAACAATATCAAAACCTGGAAATTGACATTGATATAATACAATTAATGACACCACAGATTTATTCAGATTTCATCAGTTTTCACATGCATTGAATTGTGTGTGAGCATGTATGTGTGTTGTTCTGTGCATTTTTTCAACTGTATAGACTCATGTAACCAGCATAACAATCTAGAAACAGATCAATTCCATTTCCACAAAGAAATTCCCTGGTGCTACCCCATTATAGTTGTATTCTTCCATACATCCCTAACCCCTGGCACCTGTTAATCTGTTCTTCATCTGTATAACTGCTATTTCAAGAATGTTATATAACTGTAATTATAGTACTTAATAGTACTTAACATTTTTTCAGTATCTGTTGGCTTTTCTGAGCTGTGTCTTTCTCCAGTATCTTGTCTGGGTAAAAAGAAAACTAAAACCCAAGGAACTCACTCACATGCTATTCTTCAAGCCCCAAGGACCCTAGCAAATTTACTTCATTCTCCCCAACGTTTTGGAAGGTCTTCCTATGTTTGTTTTATGTACTACGTATAGGGGGTTTAGTTGTATTTATAGGAAGAACAGAGAGAAATACATCCATTTTACCTTTTTCCAGAATTGGAAATCCAAACATGCTTTTAAAAAACAATTATATTTGCCATTTGATGACAGCTCGCATGTGCATGTGTGTGTGTGTGTGTGTGTGTGTGTGTGTGTGTGTGCACATACACAGATGCACACAGGAAGAGCTGTTAACAGTGGTTATGTTAGAGTGGCAAGGTTATTCCTCTATTTTACCAATATTCTACCACAGCATTTATATTACTTCTATGAAGAGAAAATTAAGTTTCTTTTTTTTCTAAACCACTTTATTGTGCATCAAGGTCCAACCAGAGAGACAAAACCAATAGGAGTTAATGTTAAGAGATTTATTGCAAAGAATTGGCTTATGCAGTTGTGGAGGCTATTGAAATCAATAGGAAGAGCAGACTGAAACTGTGAGACATACACTGAAGCTGCTATAGTGCACAAGCAGAATCTATTCTTCAGGGAAGCCTCAGCTCTGCTTTTAAGACCTTTTGACTAACTGAACCAGGCCTACCCCAGTTATCTTTGATAATCTACCTTATTTAAAATCAACATCTATAAAATACCTTTATAACAATGCCTTAGTTAGTATATAAATAACTGGTTAACCTAGCCAAAAGACTCCACAATGAGTGATATTTCCTGCTATGACTAATAAAATATTTCAAATCAAAGTATCAAAATTGTATCAGAGAATAGATCATGTTCATATTGTTAGTAGAAAATGTGGAACATTGGTTAAGCATTATGAGTGTATGAGATAGGACCAGAATTGAATAAAATTTGGGGGTAACATTATCTTGTGGTATTGAGATATCTTTTAAAAATAGGAAAATGATATTTTGAAGAATCACTACAAAAATTTTCTTTGTAATAAATATCATTATCTTGGCTATCTTTCATCAAAATTAGTTAATGTAGATATATTATGTAATCTATGAAATTCAATATTAAAAAATTAATTTCAAAACAACTAAATAAAGTATAATTACTTTTAGGAAACATTTAATAAAAAAAGTTTGATTTCGAGTAGAAATTACAAGATGCAAAATTATATGCATGTTATAAATTCAATGCTAATAATAACAATAATGTTAACTATTCCTAAAAAAACAATAATCAGTACTATATATCAGGCCCCTAATATGTACTGTTTTAGATAAAATATATCTAATCCTCATAACAATCCTATTAGATAAGTATTATCATTCCGCTATTACAGATGAGGAAACTGAAATTCTAATAGTTTAAATAGCTTACCAGTTTAAACATATTTTAACAAAAATTAAGTAGATAAATAAAAGAAAACGTTTGGAACATAAAAATAAAAACAACCATATAAAAAATATCCATAAATCACAAAGAAAAGTTTTTAAAATATTTACCAACATCTAAAATCAGAAATCTTGTTTTGCAACTGGAATAAAATTTAATTATGATACCATTTGGATCAAGAAAAATAATAGCTTGCCAGGGTTAAATCTAACAGGTGTAGTGTATCAATTATCACAATAATTAGGCTAAAATACACAGGACAAAGTTTGGAGAATAATTTTGTAATCTTCAGGTAAGAAATCCTTTTAAAAATTAAGACTTTCCATAATAATAAATAAAAAGCATATAACTCTGACAGTCTACAAATTAAAATTTTTCAAGATGAAAAATACTCTAACCAATGTTTTAAGTCAAGAACCACAGTGGAAAAAATATATTTACGTTGTTAATCCTTTTTATGTTATGTGTTCTGATGCTGGTTATCAATTTATTGTCTCTCAGCTCAAAATGCACCTTTTTAGACTGCACTGTGAAAATGAATCTGGGCTCTAAATATTTTACCTTTGACAGTTGACACACAGACTCCCTGTCAACAGAAGGCGCTAGAGTTATATTGCAGGAAGAAACATTTTGCTTCCTGGTTCCAGTGTGTTGGTTTGACTGGCTCTTAGAACTCACGTGGCTTTCTCCAACATCAGTTTCCTGTAGCACAGGACTCTCTCCAGCACCTAGCTCTTGCAGTACCAGCAGCAGCTAGCAGTAAGTAGCTTCCCCTGGTACCCTCACTCAAGTAGTTTTGTAGTAGAGTGTCTCTGATGAGACATTTCTCTATGAACTACTTTGCTACCTCACCCTAGAGGGAAGATTTCCAGCAAGTTCTGCCAGCATGGTACCACAGCATATTCTTTGCCATTCAGTGAACCGTGCCTGTTCCCTCTTTAAGAACGTCTGGATCTCAGCCCTATAGGGAAAGGCAGCTTTCTGGTGTGCTCTGTCCTAGCCTGAGCATAGTGGCTGCTCTTTGAATCTGATAGTTCCCTATTCTTTAGTTATCTTTTCTTACTTTCTTACTAGCCAATTCATCATCGTGCCAATCCTATTATAGTTAATGATTCTTTATATCAATCTTTCCCTGTTCAAATTAGTTGACCCTTGAACAATGAGGAGGTTAGGGGTGCCAATCCCATGCACAGTCAAAAATTCATGTATGACTTTTGACTCTCCAAAAACTTAACTAATAATAGCCTACTGTTGACTGGAAGCCTTACCAATAACATAAACAGTTGACTAACCCGTATTTTGTGTTATATGTATTAAATACTGTATTCTTACAATAAAGTAAGCTAGAGAAAAAAATGTTATTAAAAAGTGTAAGGAAGAGAAAATACATTTACAGTATTTATTGAAAAAAATCTGCATTTAAGTGGACCCAAACAATACAGTCAATCAGACTATCACTTGTGGTTGATTGTGATGAAGGTCAAATGAAACTTGTGCTTTGGGAGTCCAAGTGGCTGCTGTGCTTGATTATAATGACAACTGAAAAGGACCTGTGATATGGGATAGATTCTTTTGAATTCACTTAAGTGCTCACAAAGAGAAAATGACAAGCTCAAGATTGTTAAATCCCAGCTCAAGTTATAGTCCAAGAATCAAAGAGTTTCCTTGTCAGTCCTAAAAGAAGCTGTTACTTCTTATAGTCACAGGGATGATGATGCTGAAAATCAAATGCAAAATTTAAATATGGGTTACTGAATTACAATGACAGTTAATGTCACAGGCACTGATTGCAAAAGAATGGGATACTGAAACCTGGAATGAAAACAGTTGGTTGGACCCATATGAAACTGACCATTTTAAAGTTCAAACTCATGCTTTCTAAAGCATTCATCGCAAAAGCTGTGGACAAAAGCCAAGAAGCCAGGCTTGGAGGTGCACGTGATAAAAGAGACCCATCGGCTACAGACTTTATTTTTACCTGTAGTGCTCTTGAACATATTCAGAGGTGGAAACTATCACCTTAATAGGATCAGTACCAGAAAACTGTCATTGGATAAGAAAACTCAGAACATCCTTTGTGAGATGAATGGAGGAAGAGCCTGGAGGAGGACAGAGAAATAGGAGAATGGGGTATTGGGGAAGCCTAGGGGAGGAGGATATTTAGGAATTATAGAAAAGGTCAAAGTTGTCAAATACTGCAGTAATTACATTAGAAAAAATACTAAAAAGTATCCACTGTTTTATCCTTGATGACTTTTGCAAAAGTGGTTTGAGTAGAAAGGAGTAGAGGGAGGAATGGGAGATGAGGAGGTAGGGATACAGACTGTAGTAAATTAACTCAGCTGTATTAATTACTCCCTTTGAGTTTGCCATGTATTTCTTCAACTGGCACAGCTATTCTGAAACACTAGAAGCAATCCTACAGGCAGTACCAAGATCAGGATGCCTAACATCAACACAAAGATTCAACAAAATCCTGGATAGTCTAACCATAAAAAAGGAAATGATGATGATGATAATGATGATGATGACACATAAATGCTTGACATGAAGATAAACATTCATCAATTATTATTATATGAGATTGATAAAGTTTTTACTTAGAAAACCTTGAAAAGTAACTGAAAATATGCTAGAACTAATCAGAGAAGTTCAGTAAGAGGACCAGATACAAGATGAAATGGAAATATATAAAATTAAACTGTTATATAATAGAAATAACTCATTTGAAAAATAATGGGAAAATATTCTCACAATGCTTATGCATATAAAGGTAAGCTTAAATAAATGGCAAAACATGTTTCTTGAGTGAAAAAACTCAATATCTTAAATATATCAGTTTTCCCAAAATTATTTACATATAAATTCATCCAATTTCAAAATCAAATAGAGACTTTCTTCTTGAAGCAGGGAAAATTATTCTATAGGTTACCTTTTTCACCTAGATAAGTAAATGGGTGAGAAGAGTTAAGAAATCTGTGTAATGGGTATCTTTGAGGTAAGATTTTTTTGTACCAAATAGCAAAGAGTAGTATAAAGTTCTTATAATTCAAAACAAAAAATTGAAACACCAGGATTTAATTGGACTGATAGAACAAAAGCACATAATTCATTCAGGTTCTATAAACAGACCTAAGTATATAAGAGAATTTAATGTGTCATAAAGAAGTCATTTTAAATCACTGCAGATACTGAATGTTGTTCAATAAATTCTGCTGGAGTACCAGGGAAATCTTAAGGAGCAAATATTGCTAGATCTCAACTCCACAGCCTTCTTAAGAATAGATTTCAATGTTTCTCCCCTGTATAACTATGTATATATATGATTTTCCTCTAAGATCTAAGAAATTAATCATAAAAAAAAACACATAGATAAGTATGAAAATAAATTTCAGTAGAAAGCCACTGACTGTGGTACTGGTATGTCCAAAGAGAGAATTGGTAAACTATATTAGGGTACATCTACATAACTGCATTTCAGATTATCTGTAATTTAAAAATTTGTATTAGTTAGATATTTCTGCATAACAAATTATCCCAAAACTTCATGGCTTAAAAAAAACAATAATCATTTATTGTCTACCACAGCTGCTATGGGTCAGAAACTTGGGAGTGACCTAGATGGTTGCTTCTGGCTTTGTGTCTCATGTGTGATCTCAGTCAGGACTCAGACTGCTGAGCTGCAGTCATCTGAAAGCTTGACCTGGATTGAGAGATCAGAGTTCAAGGTGCCTCACTCACATGGCCAGGAAGATGGTGCTGGCTCCTGGAAAAAGGCCATAGTTTCTCTCCTTATGGGACTCTCAATAGGGCTACTTGTGTGTCCTCAGTATATGCCTGCCAGGCTCACCCACAGTTAGCAATCCAAGAGCACAAGGAAGATGCTGCCATGCTTTTTATGACCGAGACTTGAAAGACATACACTGTCACCTCCATGGGTCATAGGTTTGCTTGAGTCAATTGGAGAGGACTACATAAGGGCATGAATATTGGCAGGTGAGGATCATTGGAGGCCATCTTGGAAGTCGACTAACATAATTATAGTAAGAAAAACTAAAAGAACAAATTTTAAAAAATTATAAGATATAGAATATTTGTGTTATATTACCATAGCAAACTGGTGGGCCTTATGCATCAACTGAAATGATTAAAAGTGATAATAATAGAGAAGATATTTAAAAATTAATATTAGGTAAAGAAAGACATGTAAATATGTATATAGGCTATTAACTACTGTTAAAGTGATCAGTAGATAAAGAATGAGGTAAAATGAAGAAATTCAAAGGGTTATATTAGAGGGTAGGATTGTGGGCAGATAAAAATTTTCCTTTTTTAATTTCCTTTAATGTTGTACTACTATTTTTTAGAAAGACATGTATTTAAAACAGAAAAGTAGTATGTATTATACTAGACTTTAAGTCATCGGATATTTATAATTGAAATAGTGGATTATTAAAAACCATAAAAATATTTAAAAAATACAAAATCCTCAAAACCAATGACATCTAATTTACAAAAAGGTCTACAAACATCTGAGAGCAAACATAACACAATGATGAGTATGAGAAAATCATTATGGAATATGCTGCTGCAAAATCTAAAGATTCATCTCTAACAGACAAATGGCTTATTTAAAATATGAAGTGACAAAAAAAACAAATGATCCATTCAAAAAGTGGGCAGAGGACCTGAATAGACACTTCGCCCTAGAGGACATACAAATGGCCAACAAGTATATGAAAAGATAGATGCTCAATATCATTAGCTATTAGGGAAATGCAAATTAAAACCACAATGAGATACCATCTCACACCTGTTAGAATAGCTATAATCAACAGGACAAGTAATAACAAATGTTGGAGAGGATAGAGAAAAAGGAACCCTCATACACTGCTGGTGGGACTGCAAATTGGTATAAACAGTATTGAAAACAGTATGGAAGTTCCTCAAAAAACTGAGAAGTGATCTACCAAATGATCCAGTTATCCCTCTACTGGGTATTTACCCCAAAGACTTGAAAGAAAACCTATATTGGGAAAGATATTTGCACACCGATGTTCATAGCAGCATTATTCATGGTGGCTAGTACATGGCAGCAATCAAAGTGTCCTATGATAGATGATTGGCTAAAGAAGCTGTGGTACATATATACAATGTAACATTACTCCGCCATAACAAGAGATGAAATACTGCCATTTGAGACAACATGGATGGACCTCAAGATAGTCACGCTAACCAAAATAAGCCAGACAGAAAAAGTTGAAAATCACATGATACCAGTTATAAGTGGGCTATAAGCCTAAAAGCAACAAATGAACAGGACAAACAGACAGAGACTCATGGACATAAACTATAGACTAGTGTTGACCAGGGGGTAGAGGGTGGGGGAGGAGCTTACAGGTAGATGTGGTAAAGGGGGTCAAATATGTGGTGACGAAATCTATGGGAGGTGAACACAGTGTAAATACATATATGCCTTACTGTTAAAGTGTACAGCTGAAACTTATTGGATTTTATTAACCAATGTCACCATAAAAAAATTAATTAATTAATTTAATTAAAAAAAATATATGAGGTGGTATCAATCCACAAACTCTCAGTGGAAATTTCCTCCCTCACTCCAAGTTTCTTAGAGATAAATTAATAATTGATGAATTAGGCAAGTGGAGTAAAAAAAAAAGGCTATTATTCCACCTTGACACTGGGGACAAAAATGAAGGTGAATATCCTCTCCCCTTCTCTGACTCTTATATGATGAGCTGCAGGACTAGAAAACAGTTCTACCCCAAATCTCAACTCTGTAAATATTTACTAGACCCACTATTCTAATGACCAACTTAATTTTCTTATTCCCGTGCTAAGTTTATTTAAATTTAACAGTGTTTTTAGATTATCTTAAAAACAAGTTTTAAAAATTCAACTCTGTAACTCTTCCTCTATGGTTCCTTGCTCAGAGTCTAAAAGTAGGAAGAGGAAAATAAGAAAGAATGACAAATATTTCAAGAGTGAGAAAAGGAAGAATAGTACTGCTGACACACTTAAGCCTCCAAGATCATGACAAGCATTGCTAGTTTCAGAGACAGTCATACCTAGTGTTGTGTTATACTCATAAATTTCATGCTAATAGCCTGAAAGAATTTTAAATAAAATAAGGAGCTAAGTAATATATAGAGAATACTTTCAGCTCTAGTCATGCATATTGCCCTACTGGGCAAAACATTTGAGTTTCATTTTGTTTTTATTTGACATGAGCTTGTCACCTTCTTCTCTTGTCATAGAATCTTTGGGAAACAGTTTGTTTTAATAACAGGATTATAGAAAAGTTAAATATCAGAATGTTTAATACTGTTATATAGCCCTTAAAATGTGGCTATTGCTATGAAGGAACTACATTTTTTACTTCACTTAATTGTAATTAAGCTTTAATTTAAATAACCACATGTGGCTAGTGACTACCCAGAAGACATGCTAGTGGCCCACAAGGAAAAAAGGGGCTTGAGTGACTTAGTGTAAACAACCAGTCCAGCCAAGATAACAAATACAACTGCAACTGCCCACTAGCACTTTTATTGTACCTAAACCTGGTGTAGGAGAGGAAGGGTTACAACTGGAAATAAATCAAGCCCTTTACTGCTGATTTCACATTGTCCTGCTATACAGGTCATCCAGGAGAGCACCCACTGGTTATTTACATTTCCACAAAAAAACAACAGACAACTTACAGCTAACCATAAATATAGTGGAGGACATTTGAAATGACTGGAAACCAGATAATCAATCTGCCTCACTGGCACAAATTTAGTGAGCAAATTCTCACAGAGTACGCTGTCTCTGCAGGGTGTTTTATGTTCATCTCACTGTCTGGCTGAATTATACTCTTATATAAGAAGTAAATCTCCCTCTAAAAGTGCAACAAAAATGGAATGATTTAGAACTTTGAGAAAATGGGATACCATACAGAATATTGTGAACAAACACAATGAGGTTTTTTTTTCTTAATGTATTTTTAGAGTTCATGTGTACTTTGTCCTGATATCCCAATGGCAACATTTTGGGGTGTGGAATTTCATAGTTTTTCTTTATTTGAATTAAAAAGTTTTTTATTTGATTTAACTTGTATTAAAAATTTAAATTTTGTACTAAGATAATTATAGATTCACATGTAGTTGTAAGAAATAATACAGAGGTAACTTATATATAATATATTCCCAGTTTTCCTCAATGGTAACATTTTATAAAACCATAATATCATAAATAGCATGTTGACACTGATATAATGTACTGATATTATTCAGTTTGCCAGTTTTATTGATATTCATTTGTGTGTGTCTGTTCAGTTCAATATAATTCTATCACCTGTGCATGTTCACGTATCTGCCACGATAGTCAAGATCTTGAACAGTCCCAATGCCCAGCTCTCTTCTGCCTCACCTCCAGTGATATGTCTTCCATTCGTAAATGTTATAACTTTAAGCATGTTATATAAAGGAATCATACACTATATAACATTTTGGGATGGGCTTCTTTCACTCAGCATAATCTGGGTATTTCCCCAAGTTATCATGTATACCAATAGTTCATTCTTTTCATTGCTGAATAGTATTCCATTGTATGGTTGTACCACAGTTTGTTTAATTATTTACCTAATGAAGGACATCAGGACTGTTTCTAGTTTTTGGCTGTTATCAATAAAGTTTCTGTGAATATTCAGTTTTTGTTGAACATAAGTCTCCCTTTCTTTAGGTTGAATGCTCATGAGTGCAGTAGGTTGGCCATATGGTAGATACATGTTTAGTTTAATACGAAAATGCCAAACTGTTTTACAGAGTGGCTGTACTATTTTACATTCTCACCAGAAATTTTATGAATGACCTAGTTTCTCCGCATCCTCACTAGCGTTTCGCTTTGTCATTATTTTTCATTTTAAAAGGTGATGACGTAGTGATCTCACCACCACACACACACATCATCTTTCTGATATAGTTATATTATAATTTTGTTTGGATCAATATTCTGCTTTTATATTATTATATCTCAATAAATGGTATTCTCTTTTAAGCCAAATAATATTTTATTATTTTTATTTTCATGCATAACTTTTCATTTTTTCCAAGCAATTAATATATTTTTTGATGTTTTTAGTTTGTTTCTATGTGTTTGTCACTAATATATTCCCCCAAACCTCCCCCAATTATCTAAATTATT
Source organism: Eidolon dupreanum (assembly GCA_028627145.1). Classification (NCBI taxonomy): domain Eukaryota; kingdom Metazoa; phylum Chordata; class Mammalia; order Chiroptera; family Pteropodidae; genus Eidolon; species Eidolon dupreanum. Next base: position 20,887,740 of record CM053505.1, read on the forward strand.
ACTCAACACATTTAAACTCATTAAGTGTTCCATCCATCCAATCTTTTGGGAGACATCTCTTCTGTAGCTTTCTATCCTGCTCCAGTCTTCATTGGTTGCTTCCTAAGTCTGTTACACAGCTATCATCGCTTCACCATCTTCTTGGAGTTTTCCATCATGACTCTCTTGAGTTGGATGTCCTGTTTCCTGAATACCATTTTTATTTTTTTTGGCCTCATATATGTGAAATGCGTTATCTCTGGTATTTTCCTGGGAAAAGGGCCTTTGAGGCATTGATTATCAGAAAAGACTATTAATTTATCTGCACATTTAATTATTTAATTTCACTTAGGTTAAATATTTTTTCTTAATTCTTGAAGCCATTGTTGCAACGTTTTCTAGCATCCAATATTCTGCTGAAGACCCAAGCCATTTTGATTTCATGTTCTTTGTATATGTACCCTTTTTTTTTTTTTTTTTTTGCTTACCTCTTTAGAAACTCTTAGGATTTTCTCTTTACCTCCTTTCTTTGCAATTTCCAAGTTTTTACCTTGTCATAGAAATGTTTGAATCTGTGGTACTAAGAAATAATGGGGCCTTTGAATCTGGAAAATCATACCCTTAAATTTCATAAAATTGTCTTGAATACTTCTTTGATTATTTCTTTTTTTACTTTGAATTTCTCTTTCTGGAACACCTATTATTTGGCTATTGAACATCTAGATGTCTTCTAATCTTTTTATTTTATTTATTTATTTGTTTGTTTGTTTGTTTATTTATTTATTTATTTTTCCCATCCCTTAGGCTTTTTAAAGTATTTTCTAGGTTAAGGATTAGCAAACTGGCTCATGGGATTGCTACTCATTTTTCTCAATAAAGTTTTATGAGAACCCAGCCACATTTATTCTGTTAAAACTGCGGAGTTGAGTAGTTGCAACAGAGACCATATGCCATGAAGACCTAAAATATTTAATATCTGGTTATTTAATAAAATGTTTGTTCAGAAAGGAGAGGGTCGGGGGGAGGGGGGAGGTAGGTAGGGTAAAAGGGATCAAATATGTGATGACAGAAAGAAATCTAACTATGAGAGGGGAACACACAGTGTAAATATAAATATATATATATATATATATAGTATATATATATATACACACATATATATATAGCATATATATATATATAGTATATATATATATATATACTATATATATATATATATATATATATATATATATAGTATATATATGCTTTACTGTTAAAGTGTACTGCTGAAACTTATTGGATTTCATTAACCAATGTCACCATAAAAATATAAATAAATTTAAAAAATAATAAAATGTTTGTTGACATCTCTTCTAAGAGTTTTTTTCAACTTTGTCTTCTAGATTTTCTACTGAATTTCTCATATCTGTGTTCATATTTTCAACTTCCATTAGTTCTATTTATAGCATCCTATTCTTAATTCATAGATTTAATATCTTCTATTATCTTTCTGAAGACATAAATAATTACTTCTCTGTTCTTAAGATTTTACCATCTTAAGGTCTCTCTTTCCTTTAAGTTGTTTATTCCTTATTTCTTTTGTCTCTATAATGTTAACATTTTAAATAAGATTGTAGAAAATTCTTGACCACCTGCTCATATTTAAGACTGAGGCACTACAAAGCTGAAATTCCTGTATACATAAATGCATTTTGTAAATTGTGGGCTTTCCAGAACAGCAATCTAGTAAGAGTATTTTCTTAAGAAAATGCTATACCCAAAGGTAAGCGCAATGACAGTACTCTTATGTATTTTCACTTGGGCTAGTCAGATTCTTTCCAGCTGTTGTAAGATTAGTGCAGTGATACCCAAAAGAGGTAAAAGGGCTGAGAGGTTTTAACACTTGATATGTAAACTTTAACTTAATTTCCTTGTTTTTAGTACAATATTCTTCCCTCAGCAATGCCTGGTAACACTCAATCCAGAAGCTCCCTATATGACACTCCTCTGGAAATAAATATACAATCTTAGACCTGAATAGAGCAAGGATCAGGAAATATAAATCTTGTAAACCTCTACGTTTAGAAAAATGAATAGATGATATTTTATTCATCTATTTTATTTTATCAAAATTTTTGTTAAATAATTTTTTTTATAATATTTACATATTTTTCAAAGTATTTTATCTGGGTTTTGAAATTTGTTATATTTAGCCTAAGTGATGTTACCACTATCCTCCTAAACCAGGATACATTTGATTTCAAGTATCAGAATATTCAATGGAAATAAATGTAAACAAACAAAGGACATTATTGACCCAAGTAACTAAAAGTCCTGTGATAATATGGACCTAGTCTTTATTTGAGTCAATTGATCAACGATTGCATTAAATATGTGTACTTTATTTCATCCCCAAATTCATGATATCAACTGGATCTTTAGACTGGCTTTCTTCTTGGTGGCAACATGACTATAGCAGTTCCAGTCATCACATCCATTCACCATAACATCCAGAAAGGAAGAATGATGATTTCTTTTGGTTGTTTTTTTAAAAAATAGCATACGCATTTTATTTCAAGAGACCCTCAGCAAACCACTAGTTGAAACTCAGTGACCCAAATAGAGTTCTAAACCAATCTTGTTAACTAGGAGAATATCACACATTAATTGGCTTTCCCTAGGATACCTGAATCAGTCATTTTGACAAGGAAGCAGGATCATCTTGATTGGCTTAGACCAATTACTGTCTGCTCCTAGAACTTGAGATAGGATCATTCCCTTCCAAATCATGTGATTTTAACACAGTAGCACAGCAAGGTAGAGGGAAATGTATATTTAGGAGTAATGACAATATTCACCTCACTCTCCATCTTTCTCCAAATCAATAATTATAGGTAGACATTTTAATACCTCTTTGCCAATAATTGATAGAACAAGTAGACACAAAATTAGAAAGGCTATAGAAGACCTGAAGAAAGCTATCAGCCAACTTGTACTAATTGACATTTATAGAATACTCTAGCCAACAAGAGTAACTGCTTATTTTTTCATGAGCACATGGTATATTTACCAAGATAAGCTATATTATGGGTCATAAAACAAATCTTATTCAATTTAAAGTTTTCTAGTCATAAAAGTCATCCCCTGACCACAATAAAATTATATTAGAAACCAGTAACAAAGTCTTGAAACTCCAAATATTTGAAAATTAAGTAATATATTTCTACATAATCCATGTTACTGAGTGAAAGAAGAAATCAAAAGAAAAAGTAGAAAGTATTTTAACCTTTATGAAAATGAAAAAAGAGTGTCTTATACTTGTATAATACAGCTAAAGCAGTATCTAGTAAGAAATTTATCGTATTAAATTCCTATATTAGGAAAAGAAAAAAAAGTCTCAAATCAATGTCTTCAGCTTCCATTTTAAGAAAATAGAAAAATAAAAGCCAATGAATCACAAAGTAAGCAGAAGAAAGGAAATAGTAAATATCAGAACAGAAATCAATAGAATTTAAAAGAGAAAAATAGAGAAAATGAGTGAAAATAGAAGCTGGCTATTTGAATTGCCCAATAAAATTGATAAATTTGTATCCAGGCTCATCAGAATCATGAAAAGACATAGATTTCCAATGTCAAGAGTGAGAGAGGTGGCATCACTGTGAACTATGAACAGATATTAAAATAAGGGGTTATTACAAATAACTTTATGCTAATAAATTTGGTAACTTATAAGATTGTATAAATGACTGAAAGATAGAAACAACTGAAGCTCACATAAGAAAAATATAACCTCAGTAAACCTATTTCTATTGAAGTAATGGAATTTATAGTTATAAAGCTCCCCACAATGAAAACTCTGGGCTAGCATGCCTTCCCTGGTAAATTCTCAAACTTTAAAGAAGAAATAAAACCAATATCAATAATATCAATTATACAAAGTCTCTCCTAGCAAATTGAAGAGGAAGGGATATTTCTCAACTAATTCTATTAAGTCAGCATTCATCTGATACCAAAAACTAGACAGACATTATAAGAAAACTATAGGCCAATATATCTTATGAACTTATTCTTTAGCTTTCCAAAAAACAAATTACCTTTTCAAAGGAGTCTTTCTGACTTCTTGACTATTTAAATCTTCTTAATTTATGCTTTCATAGCAATACATACCTTTTCTTCATTGTACTTATATCAAATGTAGTTATTTCATGATCATGTAATTAGTGTCTTTCTATAAGTTCTTTTAGGGTGAAAATGTTCCTAACTCATTTCTGACATTTTTTTCACAACCATTTTGCAGAGTATTAGGAACATAGAAAGTATTCAATAATAATAAATATATATTTTTGAATTAATGAATGACAAGTTGCTGATGAGATGATATAGTCTGTTATTTTGCATAGTGATGATCTGGAGAAGTGAGTAGAATGGGATGACAGTAGTGAGTGAACTAGGGACATAACTGTTTGGTTAACATTTTATTAGTTGAATAATTAAACCCAATATGTCGAATGCCTGAGATCTCTTTGGTGGTATTGATTAGATATGTTTTTTGATACAAGTACAAGAAATTCATACCAACAGAGACTTAAATTAAGTGTTAATTGTCTCACATAGCATGAACTCTAGAAGTAGGCCATGCTGGCATTAATTTATCTGCTAAATGATTCTATCAAAGATTCATGTAATTTCTGTCTTTTAGTTCTCCATACTTTATATATTCATCCTTTTCTCTTATGCTTGTTGACTCATAGCTAAAATATGACTATTGTATCTTTAGCCATTGTGCCTCATCTCAAGGTAGAAAAGATGAGGAAAGGTGGTGCCCATCAAATTTGGCCTTTTTATAAACAGAACTTTCCCAGAGGCCTCTATACATCTTCCAGACTTATTCTTAGATAGTATTAACCCAAACTGGGTCTCACAGGTCAAGCCTAGATACAAGATAGACTGAAAAATGATTATCTAAAGAATAAGTTTGTCATAGTTGTGTAACCTGTGATCCATCATCAATCATTTCATGGGGCTGAGGAGTTTATGCCCAAGCAACTTTTCATCCAATTCCTTTTCTATTTTTTTTTTTTTTTTTTTTTAGTAAATAAAAATTCATCAGTGAAGAAGTTTGTTATCGATTAATAACTACTGGGTAAGCAAATAACAATATTGACTACTTTTGCTCAGGTACTGAGTGGGCTATATTTCAAGGGTTTTTATAACTGGTTGGGTCATGGTAAGAGCAGACAAATGTTTATTCACAGTGATTAGAGAAGGGAAGATAAATTTTTAGCTTGGATTTGTGTGTATAAAATTAAGAAATAGCTTAGGTTACTCAAGTTAATAAGTCATTTTGTGAGTATATGGTATATGTCTATCTTTATTATGATTTGTTATCTTAAGCATCAAGGAAACCTGTTCTATATCATAGAGTGCTAAAAAATTGCATGTATTACATTTTATGATCTCTGTCCAACACAATAAGGCATGACATACATAACATAATGCAAGACAGGAAAATGTAGAAAAAGGTCAGTTAAGATTTCAACACTACTTCTAACCATTGTTTGATGTGCTTGAGTTTTAATATATTAAAACCTTAATATCTAGATAGGAACAAAGGCTGTTATAACCATGTTAAGTGATCAAGAGTAATATAATATATATTGCAATGCATAAAAATATATCTTAACACTATTATTGATATGTGTACTGGAAATGTACTTAAGAACATATATGAGTGCATATTATAGTATATATATTTATAATGTTTAAGAATATATTGATCTATTTAACTAGTTTTATTCATAGCCTAAGGGGTTAGTGACCTACATAGGTAGCAATTGGCACATGCCAACTACGCCTATAAAAGCAAAGTTGCATCTGAGCTCAAGGCTCAGATCTTCAGAGTGCTAGCTAGCTTTTCTGGGACTGCCAGCGTAATAACCTGAGTTCTCCAGCTCTCCAAGTGGTGCTTGGTTTCTTGCCGGTCTGATTTTGCAACATTTCTGCAACAATAACAGTATCTCCATAGGGTTTTACAGAAGATTAAGAGAATCATTTTTCGTAAATCACTTAAATAATGTCTGACACAAGTATTGTATATATGTTTGTTAAATTAAAATAAAATTTATAATATCATTGAACAAGTGGCAACAATTTTTGAGGTATATGGTTATTAGGACCTCCCAGTTGAGTATTTTTCCCATTACTCACCTACAAATTAGAGTAAAATTCCAATGGAAAAAGCTGGCTTTCATAGGGTGCTAGCCTTAGTAAGAGATAGTATATATTTCCTAATTATGTAGATTGCATTTGGAATATATTTATAATTGAACTCATCTCCTCAACTGGTTTTTTCCATCTGCAACATCTTATTAAATAAGAATTAAAGGAAGGTAGGGAACTCTTTTCTATGTCCTTCCAACACAATGGACATATAGGTGGAATAATAACTCAGTCCACTGAAATCACACTTACTGAACTGTTCTGGGTAATCACCTTACTTGTTACTAATATAGGACAGGGCAAATTTCCCCAAGTTGAGCAGGAGACTGAAGCCCTGAACTAAGAGAGAAGAGGGTCCTGGCAGAGAGTGTAGAAAGTATTTAAACACATGCCAAAGTTAGAGTCAAAAGGAAAGCTTATTAAAGAAGGAGGAAAGCAAAGACTAGAGAAAAGAGACAAAAAGCTGAGACAAAGAGACAAAAAGCCAATACAAAGCCCCAAGTGTGTGTGTGTGTGGGGGGGTATCTAGTTTATAGATCATTCTTTAGTTCCTGTAAGTTACAGTTTAAGGACTTTGTTTTTCCCATTTCCTTGGATATAAACATACACTGATAAGAGTATGTAATGTGAAAAGGTAAGAATATGTAGAGTGAAAGGCCTGCTGACAGTTCCCAGCTTTTGATCCATAGGTTCCCCATGGTTCTAGCTACAGGAAATGAAAGATTTTATTTTGTGTAGGGCAGCCATTTAAAGACTCTGTTTTTCCTGTTTCCCCTTCACTGTGTGGGAAATGCGATTGTTAGCAATCCTAACAGAAATCTTCCTTTGTTCTACAGGTTTCCTGTGGTCTGGCTGTAGGGCTGTTCAGCGTATTGCAGTCTCTGAATGCAGTTTGATTTAACACTTTAATTCTCCCACCTCCTCCCTATGTTATTACCACAATGTGAATTGAGGGTCTGAGAAGACCTTAGTTCTACAGGCCTTTAAATTTATCTCTGTGGCTGAAAAATTCCGTAAGGGGATGGAGAAGGTAAAAGAAGAGAGCTCTGAGAATCTTAGTAGAATCATTAACCAAAGGAATATAACATGACATATATACTCTTCTTAAAGAATAACAGAACCAATGCAACAAATGAAAATTTATATCAATTATTTTAGCTCATATGCATGTGTGTTTGCATGCACGCATGCCCACAGACCCCGCCCCACACACACATCAAAAGAACCCATTTCCCAGAACATAACCATTTGAGGTAAGAAAACATAAGGCCTGACAATACTGAACTGCTATTAATGTGTCTAAATTCTTTTTTCCTTTTCTGTACATGTCATAGATGAGGAACAAAGTGTTTATGACTGACACCTTTCCATGAACTATACTTTGAGATGCACTATGCCAATATTTTTATCTCCTCTAATCAAATACGTGGATAAGAGTGTGCACACACACACTCACACATACAAACATTTCCCTAGAAAACAAAAATTTTCAGGCAAAATGTAGATTATAGGGAAAAAGTCCAATTTAGGAGAAGATCCACCTAATTCCCATTACTACATAAAGGAATTAACATCTCAGTTCAAAGACTACAGTCATGTACCACTTAACAAGAATTACATTCTGAGTTATGTGTCATTGTGCTTATTGATTTTGTCATTGTGCAAACATCTCAGAGTGCACTTACACTAACCTGGAAGGTATAGCCTACTACATACCTAGGCTGTATGGTATACCACCATCATATATGCAGTCAGCTGACAAAAATGTCATTATGCAGTACATGACTATATTTCACTGATTCAGAAATTCCCTATCAACAGTGTTTTCACATCCAATCTGTTTTCATATCATGGCACATATAGGAAATAATGTCTGTAAGTCACTTTGAGGTTTGGTACTCTGAATAAAAATATTCTTGTCAGCTGATAATTCATCTCTCTCCTCTCTCTTTCTCTTCCCCCTCCCTCCCTCCCTTCCTCCTTCTTCCCTCCTTCTGTCTTTGTGTATACATATGTACGTACAACACACATACACAAGTATATTTCTGTTGAATATTGAAAATTGAGAACTAAATTTTGAAGCTTCTGAACCCAGTGCTTTTCTCTTTCTTATCAAAAATTTAAAAATTGTTCTGCTTAACACGTATCATAAAATCCATTCACAATTACATATAAAAGTCTTAGTGTTAGAGTTTCTTTGTTTCATTGATATAAAAGAAATGTCTGTCGTTTTTGGAAACTGCATGTAAATCTTGTTGCAAGAAAGTTTAATGAGGGTTAAGATGAAAAGAAGAGAAATATGAAGGAGAAGGGGTAGAGGTAGGGTTGGGGAGACAGGAAGAAAAGGTAAAATAAGAAGATTTTCAAAAGCTCCTTTACAGAGTTGGGCAGAGGTGAGACTTTCTGCTATATGCTTACAGGGTTGAAAAAGGCAGTTTATCCAACATTGACTTATATAGTGGAATTAGATATATTACAAATTATATTATCTTCAACTATTAAATAGAAACAAAATTTCCTTTTTCTCGCGCCTACTTCTCCATGCCTGTCTAGCAAGCTGTAATTGCTGGATTTCCTGGTATACTTTATTTTTGAAATGTCAGTGTTCTTTTCAAGACTTGCTCTTTCTTATAAAGAATCAGTTACTTACAAACTGAAGGAAAGCATACTTAAATGAATAGTGTATATCAAATTATATATACAGATATATATTTCCTTTAGAATCTGTAATTGAAAATATTTTTTCATTACTTGTTTTACAGGCTTTTCCTCCCTTTTGGTTACAGAATGGATTTTTTAATTGGCTCATTTATTTTGTCGGTCATACAAGACATTTGGAAACAGATTTTTTAAATTCTATTTCAAATAAGTAATACCAAAGGTGTTCTGGGATTCATTGGGGTCAAAGAGGAAATAAAGTACACATAGAGACATAAATGAATTAAGGAATGAGAGAGTCTTAAATCATTTGATGAACAACTTCTTTCATAATCGCCACTTTGGTACTTTTTTTCACATTGATTTCAGCATTCAGCTAGTCTCATTTATCAGGTTCTCATTTGATGGTGGTTGCATTTTATAACTCAATAGACATCAATATCATATAACTCAATAAAATTTAATACAAAGCCTACTTTATGAAACTAGCACTATCTAAAACACTGATGTCATGCGAGTCACCAATCAAATACTGAACTCCTAAATAAAGGATAGAAAGAAATGGCAATTTTTACTTCAGTAAAAGCATAAACTGAAAGAAGTGAGCACAATGAAATTGAAAAGGTAGGACAAATGGAAAGGACAAAGATGCAGGGCATGTTGAAACTTTGCAAAAAATTAGAGTGGAAAATAAAATACTAATAATTAATATTAATAAAATACTAATAATTAATATTAATAAAATTGGAAGCAACTTTCTAGATATATTAATTCATTACAGAGAAGTACAATTATGAATACAAATGGAAGAGAAGAAAAGGTCAATCGGTATACGAAAGTGGTAATGCATTTGACAAAAGTATTGAATCTCAATAAGATATTTCCAGAAAAAATATAAGGGAAAGTGTTATCAAGAGAATTAATGTCTAATTGTAAAATGCTGCTAACTCAACACTAAATAAAACTTTGGAGGGATCATATTTTGACATTCTTATTGTAAATTATTCAGAAAGTGATGTTGGGGTAGTTTGGATTGATATCTCACTTTTACGCCAGGATAAATTTCATAAGGATATATGATGTAAGTGTTGCATACAAAACAGTTAAAGCACCATAAGAAACCATGAAAGAACTTTTATATAATCTTGGCATAATGAAGGTCTTTCTAAGAACAAATAAGAATTTTTTAAAGCCCTGAAGCCATAAAACAAAATAATGATATATTTGATGAATACAATCATTAGAAAAGTAAATCAACAAAAATAGACATACACACCTATATTTGCAAATCTTATCAGGCAATGCTAATTTCCTTGATATATAAAGCATGTCCACAATTGATTAAAAAAAATAGTTCATTAAAGGAAATCTTCTATGAAGAGACAAAATGTAGAAAATAGAAAAATGACTTTTAAATAATTGAAAAGGTGTTATTTTAATCACAATAAGAGGAATGAAAATTAAACTGCATGTAAATATCATTTTTAACCTGACAGTAACAAAAATCAAAATACTAGTAACACACAATTACTTTTCGATTACATAACAAATTACCACAAATTTAGCAACTTAAAACAACACAAATTTATTATCTCATGGTTTCCTTGGGTCAGAAGTCTGGGCACTACATGGCTGGATTCTCTGCTCAGGAATTCAAAAGATCAAAATAAGGTGTCAGTTGAGCTACATTTCTTTCTGGAGGGTAGACCTGGGGAGAAATCCACTTCTAAACTCATTTAGGTTGTTGACAGAATTCAGTTCTTTGCAATTGTAGAACTGAGGTGCCTATTTGTTAGAGGAGGTCATTGCAAGGATGTTACTATCAGTTTGATTCAGGTCAAGGAAAATCCCCTCCAATAGGGGCTCAAATCCTGCACCAAGAGAGAGGGCTCCTGACTGAGAGCAGGAAAGAATTCAAGTGCACACCAAAGTTAGAGACAAAAGGAAAGTTTATTAGAGAAGAATTAACACTCCATAGACAGAGTGCCCTTTCTTCTCAGAGACAAAGAGTGAGCAGTGAGAGAAGGAGAGGAACAATGAGGCGGGGTGGGGCGGAGGAGTGGTGATAAAGAGAGAAAGACCCTGAGTGTTTGCGGAATTCAGTTTATGTATCATTCTTAGTGTCTATGAATTACAGTTTAAAAATTTTGTTTACCTATTTCTTTTGATGGTACGGGTACATAATATGAATGATAAGGGTATATAGTGTTAAAAGCATGCTAGCCATCCTCAGCCTTTGTTCCACAGGTTTCCCATGGTTTGGGTTGTAGAGGATGAGTGGTTGAGTTTATTTTGTGTAGACTGTGACTTAAAGACTCTGTTTGCCCTTCACTGTTTGGGTAAATGGTTTGTTAGTAATCCCAGCAGAAATCTTCCTCTGCTCTGTAGTTTTCCATGGTCTGGCAACAGCACATTACAGGCTCTGAATACAGCTTAGTTTAACATTTAGTTCTCATGCCTCCTCCCTACACTAAGTTGACCCTTGAACTGGACCTAAGGGTTCCTCACTCCCCACTCCTTGGAATGTGCATTCCACTTGCCTTCCCCACACTAGATGCTACCCTAAGGACATAGCCATTTGCATGGTGACTGAACCCTGTTAAGTAAGGCTGCTATAAAAACTTTAAGAACCTGGTGGGTGTGTGTGGAGATCTACTCATCTTGTGGTGCCTAAGACAAGCCTCATTTGTTAAGTTCTCTTGCTTATGAGATCCGCCACCCACCAATCTGGAGTGGTCTGCCTCTTTCTTTGTTCTCTCCTTGCCCTCCACGTACAGGGGTCAATTTTAAATTATAGGCTGTGAATCAACACCATCTCTCATTCACTGACCTCCCTCTCAGCCCTTTAAGGCCATCCATTTCTCCTTATGTGGAAATGTCTTCAAAACATGGCTGTCTTCAAAACAGCCATGATGCATTAAGTCCTTCTCATGGTTTAAATGGCTCTGACTTCTCCTTATGCTATGAGCTGGAGAAGGCTCTCTTAAAATGGCAGATGACAGATCAGGCCTACCTGGATATTCTCCATATCTTAAGATCAGCTATGCTATGCAACCTTACATAATCATGGGGAGTGATAAAGGATATTTACAGGTTCTAGGAATTAGTGTAGGATATCTTTAAGGGGGACATTTTAGAAATTCTGCCTACTGTACATACTGTAATAGTTTACATGTAGGGGAAAATGTACTTTAATTTATTGCTAGTCAGACTATAATTAGTACAAGGTCTCTCAAGAGCTATTTGATAGCATTTATTGACGTGACATGTGCATAGATTTGTGACTCAATAATTCTACTTATAGTAATTCTTTATTTTTTATATAGAAATACTCACACATGTGAGAAAATATACGCATAGTGATATTCATTTCAGCCCTGTTTGCAATAGTAAAAGATTGGAAACAACCCAGAATGCATCAGAAGTGAACCAGTTCAATAAAGTATTGTACAGCCACATAACGAAATTCACGCAGCTATAAAAATAATGACTTTTTATGTACTACTATGACTTCCAAGATGTATTATGGAGTGAAATAAGCAGAAGATGAATGATATGATAGTATGCTAGAGTGGTGTCCTCCACCATAGTGATGTCTGGACACATTTTTGGTTGTTATAATGGGGGATGGGATGCTACTGACATTTAGTAGGTAAAAGCCAGGGAGGCCGCTAAACATCCCATGATGTGTTGGGCAGCATCCTATAAAATATAATTATCTGGCCAAAAATTTCAATAGTGTTGGGGTTAAAACTACCTTTTTAAAATCCCCAGGGTCTCCTTGGTTTTAGGGTTTCATGAAAAAGTTTATATTCATTCAATTATTTATTCGTTATAAAACTCAGCCCAATTCTTTCCTAATCCTTCATATTTCCAAACTGGAAAGTCCTGATAGTTTAGATCGTTTGTCTTCTTGATTCCTTTAGATATCCTTCTCCAACTCTATTAAGTCTTTCTTGAGATTGATTGGTTATAAGTGCCACAGTCATTTCAGGGAGGACTGAGATGATCCTGCAGGAGAGTAAAATAACGCAGAAGTGACTTTCCTGTTACTGTCAGGTGCGGCCTACCCTAGTGAGAGATATTACATTAGGTAATTGACTTAATTCATTGTTTCACTAATTAACCTGTGATTACTCAGAAATCCAAGGTATTACTTGCCACTAGGTATTTGTACCCAATGAGCATGAGGAGTAAAGCCAGAGTCACCACAGCACTTTGGAGGTGGGAAGGGTTGGCAGGAGTTTCAGATGTCTAAACCAAGGTTTCAGTGATGCTCGTTGGAATATAGTGGTGTTATTGCAACTGGTCCCCTTCATGGGAACATACCCTTCTGAGTATGTTCCCTGTGTGGTCTGTATTGATCAGGTTTAGCTGTCTCAAACTAATAGTGAATTAAAGCAAGATTTTGTTTTCATTCTCTCAAATAAAAATCCCAGGTGGGTTGGTGGCTTTGCTAAGAAATTTTGTCAGGGCTTAGGCTCCTTCTGTCTTCTTACTGTATCTACTTTACAGTGATCAGACAGCCCAACACCATATTTACAGTGAGCCAGAAAAACAGAATAAGAGGAAGGAAAAGGCATCTCCCATCATTTTAAGGCAGCTCTTTAAGGATACAATTCAGGTGGCTCACATCAATTCCACTCATGCTCAGAACTTATATGCATGGCCATATCCAGCAGCAGAGGAGGGTGTAAAATATAGAAACTGTAGTTTTAATCTCTACCGTGAAAGAAGGAGAAAATGGATACCAAGGTATATTTAACAATTTCTGAAATGATGTCTGTTTTAGTAAGACACATTTGTTGGAGAAATTATATCCCTTGGCCTGGGTCAGTTGATGACTTTCTGTCATTCACTATGTGCTTGTGAAAATAATGAATTATTTTTCTATTAGTTTATGTTACTGCCATTCAATTTATGCTTTTCTTCTCTATCCAGGCATTATTAGTTTCATTGATGTATTCTTATTGGCATGGTTTTTCATTATGTGGAAGAACTTTTAATCATATGCAATCTTAGTGAACTTCATTGTATACTACCCACTTTCAAATTATTTTATAAACATGTTGGTTCCCACACTCTTGATACTCCTGTGCTTAGAGAAGTTGTTTATCTCCTTTCAATAACTCCTGTTTCTAAGCCAGTACTCTACCCATTGTAATAGATCTTCCTGGATTGCATTAAGATTCCTTTTTCAAAGAATTCATTGTACTTTTGAAGACTTAAAATTGTTAAAGTAATACCTACTGTTTCCCTTTGACATCAGCCTTTTCAGTCCTTTAAACAGGTCTAGAAGTAAACATCCGAACGTTCTACTAGGAATCATTTTACTTACTTCTCATAGTTATCCTTTCTTTGGTATTCAGAAACTCTATCCACCATTAGACTTTCCACTAGCTAAGAATGATGAGGACTCTGATGTCTAGTTCACATGATAAAATTTATAGTTAATATAAGTTACATTTTTCTTTTAAATTAATTCAGAAGAATGGCAAGTCTAGAATGGACATTTAGCATGTCTCTTCTTAACCTCCAAGTCTTCGTAACAGTATATAGTTCATCGTTCATCGTTATAATGCAGAATAAAACTTAACCTTATTTGTAATACATGTTATTCCAGTCAGAATGCTTACTTAGATCTTTGTAAGTCCTGCTAAGTATGCTGCCTTGGAAAGCTGAACATAAACAAACACACATACATTTTATCCATGATATATAATCAACATTATTCTCCATGAAGCCTCCAGAAGATTAAAAAATAACACATATAAGTTATTATTTATGTTCTGGATTGCTATTATGTAAAACTTCTTATTATATGGTATTTGTCCAACTTTAAAGTAACTACATAATCATGCATAGTTAAAATTTTTGGCTAAAAACAGTTTACAATTCACAAAAATATGCCTTTATATGGCCATTATTTGATTATAGAAATCAGACAAGAGAATTTCGAGGTAGACATGTGATGCAGATGTCATAGTTATAATATTTTGTAGGAACATTAAAATTAATTTTTTCTTTAACCTTTTCAAGAATTTCTGGCTAGACTAACAATCAAATTAACATGCAACAGATTAACAGGAGAAAATTTATTGTGTATAAGCATATTGGGGGTTCCATAAGAATATGGGACCCGAGGACAAATCAGGTAGGTCAAATGAGGCTTACATGCCATTCTGGACTAAGGAGAGGGAGGCAGGGGTCTGGGACTTCAAAGAGAAGGTAGGCAATTCATAGGTAGATGAGAAAGAACAAACATTTGACAAGCAAACTCTTGCTGGGCCACCCAGAAACAGTGGGACACAGAGGCTTTGCTGGTTCCTCTTTGTCTACCATACTTCATTTATATTTTGCTAAAACGGGAGCTCCCTTTCTTTAAGCAGGTTTCTTCTATCTTAATTCCTTTAGGCAGGTAAAGGGGGGGGGGGTCAAAGATTCTTTCCTTGTCTGTTTCTTAAAAATAAACAGCTTAAAATAATCGAAATCTCAAAGGCACATTTTGGGGTGACAAACTCTGCTTCCCCTCAATTTCTTCTAAAATTTACATTAGAGTTCATAAAAATGTGGGCAACAAATCAAGGAGGCTTAACTATAGTAACTCAGGGCAGTGAATTGAGCTTTAGGGTTGGTGAAGTGAACCTGGAGAGAGAGCTATGTGACACTCTTTCTCAGCTGATGAGAATATCAATAGAATAAAGTTGTTCTACATTTGATTTATACCTCTATATCTTTAGAGCCTAGAAGTCCAGACTTGGGTCTTCTTGAGAGTGGATAGCAGACAATTTTGAGACATCTTTGTAGTTTCCAATTTTTGTATGAGGGCTTTGATGGACAGTGGTCCCGCCAAGTTTCTTGGGCCAGTGTAGTCCTTTCGGTACTGTGAAATTGTCCTTCATAGGGGCTCAAGGATATGAACTAAGTTTGTAATGTGGTGTCACGGTAGTGATTAGTATAAAAATTCAGCTGCTAAATTCCCACTTGTTAAGCCAAGATATATGGAATTTTGAAAATGATGCCAATGTTTTTAATCTATCAATTCATAAGAATTTATAAGTAATAATTTCCAACACCACTACTTCAACTATTTTCAACCACTGACAACAATTCCAAGAACTTTTCAAATGTGTCTATATTTAGGGCAGCTTTGAAGTGAAGTAATAACTTTTTATCACCTTGGTCCTGTGGGAATCTTGTAAGCAGTTATGGGAAAGGTTTTACAAAGATATTTAGGGTTTGAAGGATGAGTAGCTCTTTGGCTGGCAGATGAAAAGGCCAGCCCCCTCAGAGTGAAAATCACGTGTACTGGCAGGGAAGAAATGAAAGCACTGCACGCGCGCACGCACACACACACACACACACACACACACACACACACACACACACAGAGTGGGGGGAATTCCATGTAGTTTTAAAAATAAACAAAAATAAAAGCCATTTCTGCAGTGCTTAGCTCCAAATTAATGAAAGTCCATAAAAGAAGCATGATATAGTTATAAGAGGCAGATTTAAGTCAAGGAAATACCACTCACCTAATATGTTTCAAAACCCCAAGACCATGACCGACGAGGATGAGGAGATAGTAGGGACTGGGTAATGTGAATCTGGGCCTGTTGGAAAGGTGCTCATCGAGATATGAAGATGTTTTATTTCAATTTTCTGAACAGGCCCTTGGTTTCACAAATGAAGAAACAAGAGTAGTTAACAGTTTCTAAAGCCTCTATACTCAATGTGCGGTTCCTGTTAAAAATACAGATTGTTAGGCCCTGCCCCAGAGCTACTGAAACATAATTTGCTTTTTAACAAAAGGCCTAGAAGATCGCTATTACATTTTTAGAAACGCTAGCCTAAAGGCAACTGAGCAGGACACCTAGGGGGGCCCTGACTGTGCATATTGAATTCCCTCATTACTGTTACTTCTTGCTGCTTTAATAGACCCCGTGGACACATTTCTTCCACTGCTCTTTAGGCATAGTCTTGAGAGAGGTCCAGGAAAATGCCCCCGCCAATGCCATGTTAAAATTCTGCAAGGCCAAGGCAAAGTGAGATGCCTCTGGAATTTGGGCTGCATTAGCACGTTTTCCAGCTACTCTGGTGACACCTGTGATCTCGGGGTTCTTTTGCTAGAGGCCTGCATTCTCTATTCGGATCGCCAACTCACACAGCTTGGGCTGCGCTGAGGCTGGCTAGGCTAGAGGCGCGTGCAGCGTCAGACGGTTGCCTGGCGACGGCGTCCAAGCTAGTACACAAACCATCTAGTCCACTACTGTTAGCCCGCTATCTAGAGGGTGACTATGGACACTCCCAGGGGCTCCCTCGTCCCCCGGGATGTGGAGAGTGCGAAGGAAATGCAGCTGCGGGTGACTCCATCAGAGATGAAGTTTCAAGACACGCTGGCTGGGAGGGTGTACCGCCTCCCAGTTACTATCCACAATCTTGGCCGTACCAACCAGAAGATCCGGTTTCTGGAGCCCTCAAAGCCTCAGGTAACAAACCCAGGGGTGCTTGGAACAGGACCACGGGAGGGCTGGGGCTCTGAAACTGCCTCCCTACCTGGAACTTGCTTTGTCTTGGAGAATAGGTGCCCAGTTCCTATGGGGGTAGGAATGAGTTTCCTGAGGAGTGGTTATTTAGGTATCTCTGTGTATACGTGTGTTCGCCTTTTTGTTTTGTTTTATTTTTTATTTTGCCTTTTTGCTTGGGGTTGGGACATTGGGTGGGGAAATTTGATCCAGTACCTCCCAGTTCTTCATTCTGGGTTTGGAAAGAAGAGAAAGTGGTTCCATGTCTGTCTCCTTTTAACAGCCCAGAATCTATGCTTCATGATACTGTGGAATGATGACAATAAAATTCTCTATTAACTGCCCTTTGAATCATAAAACTCCAGAGATTGTAAGATTGTGGAAAGTTTTATTATTCACATTTTAACAAATATTTGTTGATATTTGTTGAGCACTTACTATGTAATAGGCAGTAGGTGTGAGGAATGCAAGGACTCATGGGACTTAGAAACTAATGGGGGTGTCAGTTCAGGTCTAATCATCAACAAAATGAATGTTATGAGAGGCTGGCCACATCTTCTGATTTAAAAATTGATAGAATTTCATTATCTCACTGTTATTTTAGAGCATGGGTGTGAATGGACGGTTATTAGTTTACTGTGATCACCTGTTTTTTGATATAGGAAAGGTGATAAGAAATTTTGATATGTAAGTGATAAATAACTGATTTTTATGGGCTATTCCTAATGAAAAATAACATTGAATGTAACTGAAGTTATATGTATGGAAATGAAAATGTGTCTGATTTTTTGTTAAAATTACATATATTTGTATATACTTAGAAAATGTTCAGTGGTGATTAACAGGGCAGTGAGAAAACTGTTATGTTCTACTTTTTGCATTTTTAAAAAATTGATGTACTATTTATTTATTTTTGTTAAAGTACCCAGATCTCAAGAGTAAAGCCTGATGAATTTCTATGTATATACATACACACCCATGTGGCCACCACTTGGTTCAAATATAGATTATTTCCAGCACCCTAGAATGCTTCTTAAAATACCTGGAGTAATCACTCCATAGAGATGACCACTGTACTGATTTCTAACACCACAGATTAAGTTTTGTCTGTTTTTAAGTTTCATATGAATGGAATCATGTGTTCTTTATTTTTGAATGTGCATGATTTAACAAAAGTAATGTAATTTGTAATAAAATTGTTCATCACAAGAGATTTTTAACTACTCGATAAATCAAAAAGCACCAAAAAATATATACCCGCTTCCTCCAAATACTATAGAATTAGGGAAAAAGTTTATTATTTCACTACCTTTATATGTATTTATTGAACAACTGAATGTGTATCTAAAAATTTTTTTTTTTTAACTCAAGCTGGCAGCAATCCCAGGTGTGGGCAAACACTGTTTTATGTTTTATTTTGGTTTGTATCTAGAATTATAAAGGAAAATTATTTAGACCACAGGTTTTGACATTGATAAGGGAATGGCCAGACAGGCTTACTAGTTAAGAGGCCAAAGACATGAGCTTATTTTCAATGTGAATTTCTCTTTGTTACAAGACCATGATCCTTCACAGTCGTAAAGGGAAATAGGGAAGTGATAGATTAGCAAAAAATGCATTAACTGTCTTGGAGGAAAAAGGAAAAGGTGCTATGTAAAGAGCATTGTTATCATCACTATTATAATTAGCTAGAAAACTATTCTAAAGCATGGTGTAGTACTGATTTTCCACCTTGGATAAAGATCGTGCATTGTCTATGTATTGATTACATACCATGTACCATATGCAGTGCTGACATACCATCTACTGTGGGTCACTTGCAGAAAATACACACTTTTGACCACATCGTCCTCAAACATGTGGCCTCTGGTTCAGTCAGGCCAGTCTCACTCATAATTGTCCCTTTAATTCCATGATTTGGACTTTTTTTCCTTTTGATCCATGCTTTTACTCCTCCACCTGCAAGAATCACTCTCTCCAAATTCTACCCATCTTTGAGGGTCAATGTGAGTTCTCATTTTCTCTAACAAGTCTTCTCTTATCATATTATCTCCAAATTATTTCTTCCCTACTAGTTACCAAGTGCATTCATTGTAGTCTGGACTGGTATCCTCATGACTCCTGATATATCTTAATTTACCTTAATGGTCGATTCAGAAGCTCCTAAGAGCAGGAAGGTGCCATACACACCTTTGCAGATTACTCAGAGGACTGAGCAGCTTGCAGTTTGACCATAAGTACATGCTGCTGGAGCCCTGGTTTCCCTTCTTGAAGATAAAGATCCTTTAAAGGAAGGTGTCAAAACTGATATGTGGACTTCCAGCACCAAAAGGCCTATGTGGGAGAATAATCTATTGTTTTCTAACTGTTTTGTAATTGAAAGACGGTTGAGAGTTGGACTGTGGCAGTTATGAGGTATCAGAATCATTGTTTGCTGGAAGTATGATGCTTTCAGACCAGTGGTAACAACAAATCACTTCAGCGCTCTGTGTTCTTCATGGCTGGAAAACACTGCTTAGAATTAGCCTGGCATTAAAAGCCCTCAAAAATTAATTTCAACATGACCTCCATTGCTACTGGTGGAAGCACTTTGCCCAGCAAGGCTAGCTTATTAGCTGCTTGCTGAAAGATTATTTTGCTTATTCTTTTCTCTCCTTTTGTCTGACATATTTCTGCCCCTATAGGGATACCTTTCTTGCTTCTTCTCCACCTTCTACATCCATCTCTTAGCCTAGGTCAAGAGCATTTCTTCCTGGCACATAGTAATCATGTTCTCTTGTGAATTTTCAAGATACTTATATCTGCATCACTCATATGAAACTTAAGTAGTCCTTGGCTTACACTATTTAAATTTTGAGGGGCATATAGTCTGCTTTCTTAACCCATTTGCCATTTGCCACGAGAATACTCGCCGGCAGCATTTGTGGCTGCAATGTTTACCCTGAAATATCTTGTGGATTAAAGTCCTAACCCCCAAAGTTTGTCAAGAAATATCTCGCTTTTATTATTATTTTTGCATCGATATTGATAGTCTTTGGAAACAAAATACATCTTTTTTATAGCATTCTGTTTTTAGTAGGGGTATTTCCATTTACAAAGTATAGTTATGTTCGATCGCTGAAAATGTCAAATCCTAGAAAACGTAGCATTCCTACACATGATGTTAACATTCTTGAACAGTTGTTAGCTAAAACTTCATTTGGTGAATCCAATTTATGTATACACTTCTGTTACATTAAAATTAGAGACAAGTTCTCTTTAGAAATAACTCTTAAGAAAAATTTTTATATTTTATTTTCACATTGAAAACAAGTCAGATTTGCTTCAGCCTCAAAGAGAGTGTTTATGTAAAATTACAGCTAGCTTCAGTTTTTTTTTTTTTTCCCTAAATGGGAAATGGGTTAAAGAGATCATGTATTCAGGAGAGGAACTGTTTCTAGCTGTGGTGAAAGAGCTTAAGTTTTTAGAGTCAGATAGGTTGTATGTTTTGAATCCTCACTTTCAGGGTTACCTTAGTCATTAATTACATTCTACAGGTCCCCAGTTTCCTCATCTAACTGCTGGATGCCTTAATATCAGCCTTACAGGACTGTAGTAGTGCATTGAGATAATAGATGTAGAATGCTTGACCTACCATAGGTGTTCAACAGATAGCAGTAATTCTCTTTCCCCCTTAATTTTTGTCCTGGAATCCAGCAAATGTTTTAAAAGAACAAAAGTGTTTTTTTTCTCTTTGGTCTATTCCTTTTTTATATTTCCTCCAAGTTAAGTAGTCTAAGTTCTCATGTGGAAAGTATATAAAATACTGTATGTATGTATGTATGTATGCATATATGTATGCATGTATGTATTATGTATGTATATATGATTCAGCAACATTTTTATTAGATTGCTCTTCCTTTTTTTCTGTATTTAAGTACCTCATACTTCTAAAGGAGCGCATGATCATTTACATATTTCTCAACTGGCTGCATTGTCAGTTTCAAATCATGTCTTGTTGAAAGTATATCTGAAGGATCTAGAATTGGATAGGCATTAATATAGTCATTAAATCTTTGCCTTTAGGGCAGGAATATTGTCTACGGTTTGATATATCTCTTGAAATAATATACACTCCTAACTACAGTTGCTCACATTATTTTCTTAATAGAAGTTAAGATGTATAATTTGATCTTTTTTTTCCCATCAAAGTTCAAACTGATTTTGAACAATCTGGATAAAGAACTTGCTTCTGGACTTCAGATGACAGCTATGGTGGAATATCACCCTGATAAAGATGAAGACATTTCTGACCAACTATTTATTGTAATAGGAAATAAAGCAATAGAGATCCCTCTCATTGGGTATGTA
Organism: Eidolon dupreanum; assembly: GCA_028627145.1. Taxonomy (NCBI): domain Eukaryota; kingdom Metazoa; phylum Chordata; class Mammalia; order Chiroptera; family Pteropodidae; genus Eidolon; species Eidolon dupreanum. Next base: position 20,909,453 of record CM053505.1, read on the forward strand.
TTCTTCATATTTTATGCTGACATTTTGAGCACTCTTGAAATAAAAATTAGGGTCAAAGCAATAGTCTATATTTTCCCTGACTAATAGGGCTTGTTGCATTTATAGTTTCCTTACAACTTAACTTAAAGGACAAACTTTTAGCAAATTGTGGTGTTTAAAACAAATGAAGACTGTTTCCTGGTGTTTTTTATTAAGATAAAAACATTCAAAAATTGCCTGTATTTTTTCCTTAACCTACATCCTATTTTATTTCCACTATATTTTTTGTACTTTTTGGCTGAAAGACTTAGTAAAGAAAGCTCTTTCGTCTACCAGAAGTAGAATTGATATTGCAGTATTAATGTGATATTGGTATTTATTAGACATTTACCTTTTTAATTTTTCATTTATTTTTTCATTTTTATACACTACATTTAGATCTACAATTATTTTGGGTTATTCATGTTGTTGAGAAGTTCTGTTTTTGCACACCATCCCATTCTGCATAGGAATTAAACAGTTGACACATATTAAGAAAGGAACGAACTATTAACCTATTATAAATATTTAATTTACATTTTATTTTAAGTAGGGTTATTTTTGGTCCGTTTTGCACATTGACATACCTATGACTAACACTGAGATTTGCTTGTTTATGCTGTAAATGGATAGCAGTGTTAAAGATGCTTTTGTCTTTCAAAACGGGAATTTTCTCTTACCCCCATACATGTACTCTCTCATCAGAGGCCAGCTACTCACCACAGTTTCAATATAATGCCAGCACTGCCCAACTTAAAGTGTGATAGACAGGGCTGAAGGAAGATGTGTGTGTGTGTGTGTGTGTGTGTGTGTGTGTGAGAGAGAGAGAGAGAGAGAGAGAGAGAGAGAGAGAGAGAGAGAGATTCCTAAGAAATTATTCTTAAGACACTTTTCTCCATCCAGCTAGAGAAACAGTTTGAAAAAATGTTTCAGGCTCCACATGTTATCTTATTGGTGTAACAAGTTCCTTTTTTAGACTGTGACCTCTTTATTGCAATTATGTGCAATAAGGCCATTGATCTTTCTTTTTCCTGTCACAAAATTACAATCTCTTTATGAGAACATGGGTATTCCTTAGAAGATGCCTCATATATAGGCCAGTCCTAGCTGATCTCTGGAATGTCTGTACCTATCCAATAATACACAAACACATATAAACACACACCCCATCAAGAAGGCCCAGACCACCGGTGCATAAGGCAGTATTTGTGAATGTTTTGTTCAGGTATTCTTATTTATGTTTTTTTTTTGTGTGTGTGTGTGTGTGTGTGTGTGTGTGTGTGTGTGTATGTATGTATGTATATTTTGGAGTTTGTATCCTGTTTGGAGTATATTACTTAATTTCACGTGTCTGGTACATAACCCAAGGACTCAGTAAAGATCAGTTATTACTATATTTATTATTGGTGCTGTTACTATTGTTAGGTTTGTAAGGGTAATGTACTTGAAGTCTAATAATGTGGATTCAAGATTAAATACACCAACATTATATTCATTTAATTCTTTAGATAAATTATTTAATTTTTTTAAGCCTTTGGCTTTTCATCTATAACATAGGAGCCATAATAATACTTACCTACCTTTCAGGAGTTTTTTAGTATCAAACAAGATAATATACTTAATGGTGCTTTATAAACTATAAATTATATGTATGAAACATATAGGTAGGATTATAATGGATTTTTAAAACATATGAAAACATGCTATAAATATGCTGCAGTGAGCCCTTTAAATTAGAGACACACATAAAAAATTATTTGTCTCTTTTTGTATTTAGACCTTCTTTTAGTCCTCAAATTACATTTTATAGCATCACACCTTCCTTTAATTCATCACATTTGGCATCATCCAAACTACTTTGTTTTGTTAAAATCAGTTCCACCCTTTTTGAGGAGGGTTGGAAGAATATGTTGTCTTCTTAGGTGGCAATTCCAAAACAGAATTCCAAATGTGTTTTAAGCTACAAAAAATATTGAGACATGTGAGTAGCCTCTCAATGTGAGTACTTGGGAGAGTATGTCATGTACTTAAATGCATAAAGTTTGATTTCTTTGTTAAAAATGTGTTTGCCTCGTTATCTTGTTTTCATGTCTTTATTTCACAATTCATTTTACTGACAAATATGCCACCAGTAGACCTGTAAAGAAACTGAAATGTCTTTTACAGAGTTAAGACAAAAGTGTCTTTATATGTCCCCCTTTAGATTTAACTACAGCTTTTAATTGTTAAAATTCATGATGTGGTCCTCTCTTCTCCCCTAGGTTGATTCCAGCATGTCAATTGGAGATTGAGTCAGAAGTTAATTTTGGTACTTTGGTTGCCAATAGTAAAGTATATTGTAAAGAAATTAGTATCATTAACCGTGGCAAGGCTCCAGGTATATACTTTCTGTCATATAAATTAACTTACACTTTTAGAATAAAATTGGTACTAATCAAAATGTATACATAGTATAATTAATGGATTCTCTGATTCCCTTCCTACCCCCTACCCCCAAAATGTCTCATTTGAAAGCCCAAAACTGAAGGCCCTTAAATAGAATAACTATAAAATACTGATAGGCAATAATTCAGGAAAGATGAATTCACCTCCTTATGATTCTGATCGACACAACCTGACGCTCAGATGACTGGTAAGCAACCTGAGGATAGAAGGCAGGATTGTGTCATGGAAGTGACATAGTCCTTAGAGTCGTCAAGAGATAGAATCAAGGCATAGTGCCTTACTAGCTATGGGATCTAGGACAAGTATCTTTAAGGATATTGACCTTGAGATTCCTCATTTATAAACTGTGGCTAATAAAATGTGCTGTGCTTAATTATGTATATACTTAAGGTTGTGATATGGTACTTGATTTATCATAGGCACGCAATAAATATTTGTTCTTTTTCTCTATTATATTTAGCTTTGAATTCACACAGTGAGCCCTCGAAGACTCTTACTAACTTTTTGTTGAAAAAATAAATGCTTCTCTCTTCTCCAGACTGGATTATTTCTAGAGATTCTTTCTGTGACCTAAGAGTTTATATAAAGGCATGTGTGTATATGTGTTCAAGCACATTCTTCATTGATAGTATACAGTAGGGATAAAATCATTTATCCCCTCATCCTCCTGATAGAATAGTCAGCATCAGGGGTGGCAAGGCTGTCATTTCTGCCAAGGCGAAATGAGGAGTAGCTCCAGACAGGAAGGACATTTCGCTCTAAGACTTTTTTTTTTGTATACATAAACAAGGTATTAAATCCAAACCTGTCTTACATAAGTAAGGATGTTCTCTGGAGCTGCTTGATTGAGCAGTGGGAATTATTAAGACAAAGGCATTCTGTCACTTTACAGATTTCTTCTTAGGGTATAAACAAATAAAACTGATAATTGTTCCTCACTGAATCCTGCTCATTTTGTTTTTTTATGCTTTGGTTTTTAAGTGATTGAATTTCTGGCACTTGTGGGATTGTAGAATATTAGGCTGAATTGTGGTCTGACTCTAATATTAAAGATAGAGACTTTGTCTCTCATTCTTGTAACTGAATGATATTTATTTTTTTCCACCATTACCAAAATTGGTAGTATGTTTTATATTCACAGTAGCAAGTGCCTGTAAAGTATCATAAAGTCCTTATTGCCTACAAGCACAATATATAAATATTCATGAGAATAACAATGGATTTTCATGAAGAAAAACACTTATACAGAAAATAGATTCAGCAACCAAAGATGATTTTAATAAAAATTTTAAGAAGGATTTTACGTGGCAATTATTTTATAGTTTTAGAGTAAAGACCAAATGTTTACAAATTTATATGTATACTTAAGAGGACATAAAAAACTGCACTCAACAGATTCATGATTGTACAGCTTTGTTTTCTCTCTCTGGTAAGTGTCACTGTGATTATTATGTTTGGTTTTGTAGACCCCAAAGTTTATCTGTGTAACAACTTCATGATGTTCTATTTTTATAGCTCATTATGGAGTAACCATCCATGGATTTAGCTAAATGTTGTTTGAATACATTTTGTTTTTTCCACGTTTTATAAGAATGTTTCCTAAGTTCACTCCTGACTGTGCAAAGTAGTATTTATCTTTTCATTTTCAAGAAAGATGGTCTTTAAGGTGTCTCTACTATTAGTACTTTGAGAGCTGGTGAACCCTATGTTCTCTTTTACAATTTTATTATTTCTCAGTTTTTATCTTTGAAGTCTAAAAAAACCATTGTTATTTTAACATGCCTTGAATTGCAGTCATTTCTCTCTTTACCTCAGTATCCTTGAATATTGAGTAGACTTTTTCTACTACAGTGTTATGATGTAGAACAGTCTTTAAAGTTGCTAGTGTGATCTGAGATTGAACAGCTATGTTAGAACTCATTTTTTACTTTTATTTGGGTCATTTTGCCCAAAATATATAACCTTTCTATTGCTCTTAATGCCCATTCTTCCCCCTTTCCCAGATCATTGGCATCATCTCTCTACTGTCTTGAAAAGCCCGGCATCATCTGTGAACCAGGAAATTTGCTAAATTGGAACCAACACAGGTGTGGTCTTTGAGATCCTCCCTAATTACCCAGAAAAGCACCCATTACTTATTCTCAATGTGTATTTTTTTTTCTTTTCTTGGAAACTGATGCCATGGAATCTCAATATACTTTTCATGCATATTACCATGCTGGACATATAGCAGACATTCAATAAATCTTTGTTTAATTGATTTGGTTCAGTGATCTCTCAAGAGTTTCAATAAAGAACCATTAAGTTTTCAATGAAAAGTGATTGAACTCAGAAGTAACCCATTTAATCACATATAAGCATTCTGAAGAGTCTCTAAAACTTAGTCATTTGGAGACTCATGGAGATTGGTACATCTTTGGTATTCTTAGGCTTAAGGAAACTTAAGAAGAAAAAAAGCGTACATAGGAAATAAGAATGGCCTTGGGTATGTGACTCTTGATTTTCAGTAGAATCCTATATAAAACTACAGACTGTTTGCCTGTATTTGGAGCAGTAAAGGCAAGGTTACAATGTATATTTCACCATCCAGTGCCTAAGCTGCTTTTCTAGAGAAAGTAGAGCAACTCAGAATCAAAAAACATACAAGTTTGTGCAAAAGACCTTTCATCTCAGTCACAGCTAAGGGTATCCTCACATCTCATGTGCTCTCCTAAGTCTCAGTGGTGGACAAGTCCAGGTGTTTATTTTACGTGGCTTATTAGCAACATGTGATACAGTTGGCCATTGCCTTCTTCTTGAAAAAAAAATCAACTTTGGTTTCTATGACCCCTTCATTCTCTTATATAACATAATGATTAATAATAGCTCAAGTCCTGGAGTGAAGTCTTCCACTGCCCAAATCTTGGTTGCAACGTTTACTGGTTGGGAGGTCCTAAGCAAAGAATTTAAATTTCGCAAACATCCATTGCCTCACTTATACATTGATGTTAGCATTATTTTTTTTCTGCCACCTCCTTCCTCTTCAATTCTCTTTTGTGGAGTGCTGTCCCTTTAATGATACATTAAACGTGAGTGTTCTTTAGGATTTGCTATGGAATCTCATGTTTCCTCAGTCAGCATGCTTTCTGTAGGCAATCACTTTCATTCCTGTTATTTCACTGAAGTCTGTATAATACCTTGCATTTCTTTCAGGTTTCTCAATCTTAACATATCTAAAACTGAACTCCCCAACATCTCCCCAAAAATTCTCCCCCCCTCATTAAATGTTATCACCATGTATTTTGGCAAGTCAGAAACTTGGCGAAATCCTTGACATCTCCTTTTTTTCACCTCCTATCCCCTCATTCAGTCAATTATTAAATCCTGTCTATTCACTTACTAATTATGTTAGTAATTCTACTTTTCTTTGTCCCATTGCTGCTTCTCTACAACAGGCCATCGTCTTCTCTTGCCTAGTAATTACACTAACCTAAATTATTTCTCTGAAGTCTCTTCTTATCTCCTTCTAGTTCATTCTCTACACATTAACCAGTGTCATATCTGAAAGAAACTGAAAATTTGATAACAAAATTCCATCTATAATGTCCTTCCTTCAATGACACCCTTCTCTTAGGATAATGTTTTTGCTCCTGTTGTTAGCAATTAAAAAATACAACAGTAAAATATTTCATAATTACTAATGATATTAAAGTTATAAGATAAGGTAATGTTTGTGTAGCCACTGTTATGATATATTTAGAAGACAGAACCTTGTTCTTTTAGTATTGGGGGTGTGCCTAATTAAGCTTTTGGAACATTACTTAAACTCTTTTGTCAAATTATGTCAAACCAGTTACAATATAGAAACTAACTCAGCTTTAACTGAACTCATATAGTTTTCTTTTTCTGGAGAATTAATTCAATAATATTTATTTGAAATGGTTATAATTTTTACAGATTTCTGTTTTATTTTATGACAGAAAAGTAAACCTGAAATATCATGTCATTAGCACTTCTCTAAAGTGATTAGATTAACAAATTTTGTTAATGTGAATTTGCCTTTTCCATCAGTTCATCTCTGTACTTAAAAAAATTTATTGTCTTTTTATATTTTCAGTGTTTTTAGTATACTAACATTTTATTCTCCTAAGTTAAGTGAATAATTTTGGGAAATGTCATCAAATGTGATTTAAATCTAGTTTATTGGGAATTTGCAAACTTTATGTTGGCAATGTACTCATTTGTGTTAATATTGTAAAATGATATTTAAGAAACTTGTGACTGGCTGCTTCCATATTTTGGACATATTTTGTGCTAGGCACTGTGTGGGATGCCAGGACCACAAAGATGAAAAAGAGATAGTATCTGATCTTAAGGATTGCATACTTTAATATAGGTACCAAACATAACCATAAATTATGAATCATTTCTAGTTACAGAAGATGAAATTTGTGTAGCCTCCTTTTCATATGCTATTTGATACTAAAATCCCATTTATTTTGCCCATTCCCTGGGTGAACTCTATTAATTCATCTATAGAGAGTGGCACTAGCTATAAGTGTGAGTACTATGGTCAGAAAAATCTAGGGAAAGTTCCAACTCTATCAATTATTTACTAGCTGTAGTAGTCAACTGTTGCTATGTAGCAAACCACCTCAGAACTCTGTATTTTAAAAAGGTAATTATTTTTAAATTTTTCATTGGTTTGCAGATGGCTAGAACTTGACTGATCTACACTGGGCTTAGGTGGGTGGCTCTGCTTCAATCTGAGGGAGCTGGGGCTGTTCCTTTACTCACTGCAGGTCTGTGAGTCAGCTGGGTATCTGTACTCTATATTTGCTCATTCTGGGGCACAGGCCATAGGAACAGCAGTTATTCAAGAGAAACATTTTTCATGGTAGAAGTACAAGAGAACATATGGGGTTAGATCTGGCATGTTGTCACTTCTACCCACATGCTATTATTGACCAAAGAAAATCACATGATCAATCTCAAAGTCAAGGGGTAGGAAAACCTACTTTGCCCATGGTCAGGTAATGGTAAGGATGCTAAGAAGAGTGGAGAATTGGGGTCAAAAATCTAATCTACCACAATAGTTGTCTATCTTTGGACAAGTCACTCAGCCTTTCTAAGCTTCTATTTCCTTATTCATAAATGAAGGTAATGATTGAATCTATATCATAGAATCATTATGAGGATTAAATAGAATACTATACACAGAGCTTATAGCATAAGTATCTGAACACGATAGTCAATATATTTTAGCTTTTGATGAGTGTTGAGTTCTAACACTAGGCTCACATATCTTAGGTGACCCTAGAGCCTGAACTTCTAAACAAAGCTGTAATTCTTGGTCCACAATAGACCAGATGCTATGTAATATGTGTCTGACCCCTACTAAGAATGTGAATGTAATACTATAAGGGTCCAGATATAAACTACTGCTCTTGTTCTCCTTAGGTATGTTTACGACAGAATACCAGGGTCGATTACCCATTGTCATTTTTCCAACTAATGGTATTGTGGAGCCCAAGTCATCAGTGATTATTAAAGTGGATTTCTGTGCAGACCAGCCCAGAGTTGTAAATGAAGTGGCAAAGTAAGTGTATACTATGGTTCTTAATTCTAATACAGTATTTAATACTTTTCTGCTTTCCTGTTTTACTCTTCAGATATGCCTATTGTCTTTGAATGTAGGTTAGCTTCTTGTTTGTTTGTTTGTTTATTTGTTTCAGTCAACATTAATTCATTGAGTCTCTAATATTTGGAAAGCACTAGGGACTCAAAAATGGGAAGAATCAGAGGGTAACATACGGGTACACATAACAGGAGCTCCTAATTTGGATTTTGTGGGGGTGAGGGAGTGAATCAATTATTTGGGACTCCAATAAGGAGGTAATAGTTGAACCAAACACTTATTGGTGAGTAAGAATTAGCCAGACACAGTGTGATTTGGGCTGAGCGAGTGTGCATGTGCGTATGTGTGTGTGTGTGTGTGTGTGTGTGTGTGTGTAGAGGAGGTGGGTGTTGGTGATAGGAATGGGTTAGAGGAGTAATTTCAGGCAAAGCAAGTAGAAGACTTGAACTTCTAGAGGTGAATAGACAGTTTAACACATTGAGAGAGCTGAGGAATGTGGAGACAAAAAGAGGTGAGGAGTGATGAGAGATGAGACCTGAAGACTAGAATGATGCAGGTTCTAATAAGGAATCTCATGGGACAGCATTTTTTAATGCTGTATGTTTCAGCTCATTAGTGGGGTGTACAATCACTGTAATGGGTTGCCACCAGTATTAAAACAATAAAATGAAAATATCAGAATCATCTCACATAGTAAGGGCAAGTGTTTCATAAAATGTGTGTGTGTGTTTCCTACATTACAATGCAAAATGTATTTTTTACTGAAGGTCACAGCCCTAAAAATGTTTGAGAAACAGTTGTGAGCCTTGATAAGATCTTTGGTTTTATTGTGAATGCTATGGAATTTCAGGAAGGTTTTAAGATGGGAGTGTCTTAATTAGTTTGCATTAGGAAGGCAATGCTAATAGCAGTGTGCAAAACAAATCAGGGAGTACAGATGTGGAGTGGGTAAACTGACTAGAATCTATAATGATAAAGCAGAAGAGAAATGATAAAGACATCAGCTAAGGTACAAATTGGGGGTATGGAGACAGTTGTGCAGATTGGAAATAAGTTATGAAGGTGGATTTGAGTAGATTTAGTGACTGGTTATACAAAGAGAAAGTAAGAGGAAGGGCAGGTCTGTGGGAGAAGATCTTGAATTCAGTTTTAAAATGATAAAATTGATTCACTTTGCAGAATATTGTGTAGCCTATTAGATTTACTTATCTTGAGTCCAGAAAAAAAATTTAGTCTAGGTATATTGGCTTGAGGGTTGTCAATGTATAAGTTGTCAATGAAGCATGAAACGTTGAAAATAACTTTGAGCAGGGTAGAGTATGAAAGAGTAGGAGAGAAACACTATTAGTCATGGGGTTTACAAAATATCCAAGTCTTAGAAGAATGAGAAGGTAGAGTTTGGATTAGTTAGAGAAAACCAGGAAAGTATGATGTCAAAAAAGCTAAAGAGGAAAGATGTGCCAAGATTTGGTATCAACCATGTCCAATATGAAAAGGTCTAGTGTAAGATAAAGACTTAGATTATGAAGTGGTCAGTCTTTTGTGATATCTGATGGGGTGAGATTCAAAAGGATTGTATATTGGCCAGAGAGGGAATAAATGTTGGTGGGGGCCAGTTTCAAAAGGGAATTCAAATTAGTCTGGGAAGTGAAGTTATATACAGGGGTATTCATTTCGGCAGAGTGGGGTTTTGCTGAGATACTTTACTTTTTATGGAATTGAGTTATTAGGATGGGGATGAGGTTTGTTGTTTGACTTGGGGGAGTAGGATGAGTTAGAAAAGAATCTCAGAATTTTAGAACTAGTGGTGACCACATAAATCATCCCATCTAGCACTAGTATTTAAAAAATAATTGGTGATATGGACATACCAATAAGTTGTCCCAACTTTGTTGTCTTCTGGAGACAGTGAATTAGATTCCACATATGCCATTCTACTGTGGAGATTCAGGCAAGCAGAAGGACATGACAGCCTCTGGCATGTACGTGAAAGGAACTGCTCTTAGGCCTTTGAATTTTAATAATGTGATTTTACTAAAGTTCTATTTATACAAATAATTAGGGGAAAATAGTTTATAGAATACTAATTAAAATATATATGTATAATTCATTATCTTGTAGAGTACATTTGCAAGGTCATCCAGACATATTCTTGAATATCAAAGTTCATGTGGTTGAGCAGATTATTGAATTGTTAAACATGAGTGATGATCAAAAGCTGGAATGCATACACTTTGGTTTTGCTTTCTTTGGAACATCAAAGATTGAACATGCACTTCTATACAATAATAGCCCAGAACCAATAAATTGGGTGGCCATAATGCAAAATGATACAGTTGGAGAAGAATTGGTAAGTAAATAATGCAGCAGAAGAAGATCAGGTATTATGTTTTAAAACAGATTGTTTTGAACTTACTAATAACCAACAAGCTGTTTAATTATTCTAAATATGTTTTAACATGCAGATAAGATTTCATTTCATGAGTCTCCAAGGGTAACCTGAAAAAGTTCAGTAAATTAAACTAACATTGATAGCAATATATCTGAAGTAAATCAGATAAGTGTTTCTTATAAGTCAGTGACTACTTGGGGGTGGGAAGTTTCTGTTCTCATCAGTTTTTCAAAAGTTCTTTAAATTTTACAATGTACCTTGATTAAATTTATGTATGTTATTTAAAAACACACATTGATGCTAGAATTTCAATAATTATTTTATGACCTCTTAAATATTTTATTTTATTTGTGTTTTGCCTTAATATTCTTTTATTTCTGATTTTATATTACAGGGTACAAATATTCACCAAAGAACAGATGTTGCTGTAAATAATCTCACCTATTTAAGAAAAATAAAGAACATAGATATTACCAATTTTATCTCCTGTGTTCCTAATGAAGGAAGGTTACTACCTTATCAAAAGATTACCATTACATTTTGTTTCAGTCCAAAGTAAGCAAAAGTTAATTTCATTGTGGTTAAATGAAAAGTATATTAGCCATACATTCATCAGATTGATTTTAATATTAAAATATGTCAGAAAGCACAAATCAGATATTTCTTATTATGGTTCTAAATATTTCTAACATGTTTAATATTATTTTCAATATTTAAAAATATTGTTCTAAATACTTCATATTAAATTAAAAATCTCTCCAGACCTTGTGAAAATGTGGTGGTGGAAGTGGAAGTTTTGGGTTCTTTTGGATTGTGGCTCCAAACCATTTGGTGTAACCAATACCTTGTTGTCCCTGCAGAAATAGATTATGGCCAGTGGCATGCAGTATGTTCTAGGTGCCTCCAAAGAGAGGATGCAGTGCTCCCTCCAGGGCAAAATACTTGCTGACTTAGCATCATGAATATTAAGCCTATAGCAGTTGCTGGAATCAACCATACTGGGTTGCTGAACTTCATACAGACTTTGAGGACTTCTGCCAATGGATATTTTACACAATTCTGAGTACCTGGTTTGGTTATTTAGTTTGAAAATATATTTGGAAGTGCTGTTTTAAATATGTTGTAGCAATTTAAGCTACACTTGAGAGGTTGCAGTGTGTGGCAATAACCCATCTAATAAATATGTTTATCCTCATTTGTAAGAGGGCAATGTTTACTGTCCTCTCTGCAGCGGTAGGGTTGTTTGGTGATATCAATTGTGTGTTGAAAACTGAGTTGTGTTATGGAGAATAATCAATCAAGTAATTGTTCTTTTTGTACAATCTATACTTGCCTTATTCATTATACCTTCCCATAGGAAATTTCTTTGGTGAATCTGTAAGATTCTGTTTAACACACAATCTTTGAAATTTTAAGTACGTATTCTTTTTCATGACAGCGTGTTAACGTTGAGAATCTAGCAGAGACTCGTAGATCTAAGCGTTATTTGAAGTCTTAATTAAATGTGTTCTCAATGTTCTATTTGCATTCTTATGTAATATTTCACATCGGCCTTTGTGTATGTATATGAGAATCTACTGCTAAAAAAGCTGACCTCTAGTTAAGGCAAGTAAATATAGCCAGTGCGCAGGCCTGTGATGTAACCCATCTCATTTTGGTGCTACTTCTCTTCTTTTCATCATTCTTTGCCTTTTCTTCAAATTACCTGTGCTTCTCTAAGAAGAATGTGGCTAGCCATTTGTGCTTAGTCTTCGTGAGGAACAGTTATGTAACAGAGGTTCGCAATTATATACAGGGGTAAGAAGGACTATTTTAGGGAATTGAACAGAGTCCTTAGCCAGCAATGAGCTCTCCAAGCCTTTACATAGAAAGTGGTATTGGAAGTAAACCTTGATGAATTCGTGTTTTTAAATTATTCTTGTCTTGCAAGTGTTTTCATGAATTCTTTTTTTTTTTTTTTGGATATTTACATTTTGTGGCCTTTTTTTTCTGGCAAGTCTATGTCTGCTCAGTAATATTGAAAAATGGATCACAGTCATATTTTTATTCCTGAACTTTCACTTGTTTGCATAGATTTAAGGATTCGGGCAATAGTCCCTTTTGAGCGGTAACAAAGTGTATCTATCATCTGTGCTTTAAAAATAATTGTTTGTAATTTTTTACAGGCTAATTGCTGATAGTAAAAAGGATAATGATCCCTCACACAGGCAGGACTATGCTATCTTTTTGAGATTTGACTCTGTAGGAAGTAAAGACGGATTTTTGAGAGATGATAACAGTAAAACCATCACAAGTGAGTGTGAAATGAATGTAATCATCAAATGTATAGCAATTTAAGTTGTTTAAAAGTTTGGTCATCAACATTTGTAGATGCAATATAATAAAAATATATAATTATCGAATGAAATAAGAACGAAAATGCAAACATAATCAAGAGACCTTAAAATGTATTCTGTGGCATGTTAAGAAAATATCAACTCCAAATCATTTACATAGTAATCTTCCAACTATAATTTAGAGGATTTTATCATTTTAAAAGGACATTAGATAAATGTAATGATCTAGAGTTTGAGAAGTGAAAAACAAACAAACAAACAAACAAAAAATAAAACCCACCCTGGCTTCTTTGCCTATGTAAATAAATGTAGGTTTTCTTTTAGAGATTGATTTGGGAACAAATGACCCATTCCATCTCTACCAGATCTTCTGCTCCCAGAATCTAAATACAGTAACAGTCAAAGAACAAGACATAGAGATTTGGTAAATAGGGTGAAATATCCTGTCATAGGATATTGGTAAGTTCATATGCTTTGCAGGCCATGTGTCAAGATGCATTGCACTTTTTACCTTCTCAGGTAATATTGGTTAGGCTGCAGTGAGCAAAAATAGAACGAGACTTGGAGTTCAGCTTCACAAGGCAAATCAGAGAAAAAATAAAGATATAGGCAGGTGAGGGATCAAATCCAGAAAGATGAGCCATGGCAAATCAAGAGTCTAAAAGATTTGCAAGTCGGTACAGTGATATATATCATTGAGCAGGGTTGAACTGTGTTCCTAGGACAGGACTTCATTGCTCCGTTACTACTTATGTCATGGCTTGTAATATTAACCTCTGTCTGCTGATTGAAATTCATCTAGTTTTGAATGGCTAGAGATGAGGATGCTAGGTTTGCCTTAGGTAATTTAGAGTCTAAGATTGGTTAGTAAGAGCATCAGTGAAGAAATATGAACTTTTTTGGATTCTAGTTACATTGCTCTCTCTGCAAAACTGTTCTTTCACCCAATTAGAGTATAGAATTCATAGTTCCTACCTTCTTTCTAGTATCTCCAAAAATTCATATTTCTCTTATTACTCAGCTAATATTATTCGATTGTTCATTCTTTTAATCACCTTTTCCCATGTATACTTAAATATCTTTAATGCAGGACAGAACATATTTCCCTGAGTGAGGAGAGACCAAACCCTGCACTGAGAAAAGAAGAGGGTTCTTTGGCGGAGAGTGTAGAAGGTATTCAAACACAAACTAAAGTTAGAGTCAAAAGAAAAGTTTATTAGAAAAGGGGCAACACTCCACAGACAGTGTGGTCTCAGAAGCAGAGAGTAAGAGAGACTAAGATCGATGAGGACAGTGAGAGAGACAGTAGAGAGACAGAGTAAAGAGTACTGAGAGAAGACAGTGGGTGTAAAGGTTGTGAGAGGGACTACCCCCACTTCCAGTGTTGGGGAATCCACATTATATATCATTCTTTAGTTCTTGTGAGTTACGGTTTAAATACTTTGTTTACCTATTTCCTTGGATATTGACATACAGTGAGAAAGGATAAGAGTATGTAGCGTGAAAGGCATGCTGGCAGTTCCCAGGCTTTAATCCATAGGTTCCTTATGGTTCTAGCCATAGGGAATGAATGATTTTATTTTGTGTAAGGCAGCCATTTAAAGACTCTGTTTTCCTTGTTTCCCCTTCAAGGTGTGGGGAATGGGTTAGCAATCTCAGCAGAAATCTTCCTTTGTTCTGCATGTGTTCTCTTGGCCTGGCTGCAGGGCTGATTAGCATATTGAAGTCTTTGAATGGAGCTTGCCTCCTTTGTACATTATCTTGGCCCATCTCCCATAGTGACTGAGTGGAAAACCTTTCATTGATTAAACTCTAGGGCCTACTCTGGGTCTGCACCTTGGAAGCTAATTGTGATGGAGAAAAATATAAAACCATACTGTGAGGTTTCACTTTTTAATCTATAATTGCTAACCCCAAGTGGATCCTTTAAGATGTTTGCCATTCCTGTTGCATTCCTCCATTCATTCAATATGAGATTAATATCACACAACTTCGCTTCTCACCTCAAACCTTCAATAATTCCTCCTTCATCTTTAAATTTGTAAAATACCTTAAGTGACCTAGTAGACATTTCCACTTGGATGTTTACTAGGCACCTCAAACTTAACATATCCAAAAAAAGAACTCCTGGTTTCCCCATAACCTGTCCCTCCTGCAATCTTTTCTGTCTCAAGAAGTGACAATTCCATCACTTTAGTTGCTCAGGCCCAAAATCTTAGCATCATCGTTTATTATGTGTTCAATTTCCTATGCTACATCCAATCCATCAGTAAATTTTGTTAACATTACCCTCAAAAAGATACCTTATATCTGACCACTTCTCACCATGCTTCTACTATCCAGACATACATAGTTCCTTAGGGTTTTTGGACCATGCCAAGCAAATTCTTGCCTTAGAATCTTTGCCCTTGCTGTTCTATCTGGAATGTGCTTTTACTAGATGTTCATATGATTTTCTTCCAGAGTACCTTTATATTTTTGCTCAAACATCTCCCTACCAGAGATGCCTTTTTGGATTTCCCCATATAAAAGAGCAGAGCCAAGTTGAACTGCTCTGTCTTACTCTTGTAGGAGAGGAAAAATAATATCCCTTCTACTCTTCCAGGTTCTTGGTTGAGACTCCCTGTAATAAAAGATAAATAACAGGAGAAAAGCAAACAGAAGTTTAACATGTATATTTCCTGTATACATGGGAGCTACACAGGAAAACTGAGTAACTCTTTAAATTGGTCCAAGTCACCACCTTCAATAACATCTTCAGTTAAAGACAAAAGAAGATGTTGGGGGTGGGGAGCCAGTTATAGGTTTTCAGGTTGAGTGCAGTAAAAGAGGGTAAGGTTGTTATACAGATTTAAATCACTGCCTTTCCCATTGATAAAAGTTTCTTTCTGGTGCAGAGAGGGAGACACCCTTACAAATGGAGATTTCCCTTATTAATGTGTCTCTTACAAAAGTGCAACTTCTACTAGGTTAGATTTTCAGAGCTTTTCCTAAAAATAATTAGTCTAAAATAATCCTCATGCTGAAGAGACATATGTTGGGGTGACAAATTCTGCTCCCCTTCACTCTTCTTTCCTCAGCACTTTATAATCTCTGAAATGCTATATATTTACTTGTTTATTTTATTATCAGTGTCACCTCACTAAACTTTAAAGTCCATGAGAGCAAGAACATTGACTATTTTATTCACTGCTGTTATCTCCAAAGATTGGAAGAGTACCTGGCACTCAATTGTTTTATTGAATGAAAGATTGAATGAGCTACCCATATCTCATCAGGTCTTTCAGATGACACTAGTTGGACTGAGAAAATATATTTTGGGTTCCCCAAAAACACTTTTTATGCTAAAAAGCTACTATTGCTTTTACAGGTGATCGGTTTCAGAAATTGGAATTAGCACTGACAGGCTCAGGACTTCCTGTCATATTACAGTTTGATACAGGAAGGGTCCTTAATTTTGCACCGTGTCTCATTGGTGAACAGTCAGAGATTGCGTGTGTTATGCAAAATCCATCCAAATTACTTCCTGTGATGTATCGCTTTAAAAAAACTGCACATTTTAAAGTTGATCCTGAAAAGGGCAAGGTCGATGAAGGATGTATGCAGGTAAGGTAATTATTCTATGCTTTCACATACTTAAAATATTTTAAGGTTTGCTAAAAATGTCTTACAGAGGATTAAAAACTACATTTTTTTGCACCAGTGTTTATAAATTGTATCTCTTCTATGGCCTAGTTATGAATATTGTATTGGCACTCATACAGTGTCCATAATCATTTAAGTGTCTTTCATGTGCCTGGAAAAGCATTGGAGACTGTAGGGTATGTATAGAAATGCAAAACATAGTTAATGCTTCTAAGAATTTTTTTTTTTTCCTAAGAGAGTATTTATTTATCCAATGCCCAGGAGTCATGCCCCTAAACTTAAATATCTAGCATGGAGCCGTGGCACTCTCAAAGTGGGTGCAGGAATGAGCCCTTGGAGCCCTTGTCTAGGGCAGTGGAACCCAGGGACTAGATGTGAGATGCCTCTGAGCCAGCAGCTGCCAACAGTAGCAAAATGTAAAAAGGAGACAGGAGTCAGGCCCTCATCCCAATTCTAGAGATGCCAAAAGGAGTGCAAGATTCTTTGGGCCCCACCGCTATACTAAAGGATGGCCAAGCTGGGCGATACGCATGTGGCAGAAGTGGAGGTCCAGTGTCATGGGCAGAGGCTGTATCTTAGGTACCCACTCCCAATGCCAGCTAACCCAAGATAGGAGAAAGACGTTGTGGCAGTTTCGCCTCTGAGGGAACCAGGTCTTGCTCTCCTGTGAGGTGAGGTAGTATGGGGAAAGCAGCCACTATAGTCTGAGTACTTGCTGAGGGATGAGTTCCTGAGCCTTTTGCATGGGAGCATGTCACCCATCCCCCACCTCTTCAGATGCTGATATGGAAGGCATCCTGTAGCCTCTGGTCACAGGCATTGCGTGTCTGGGGCACAGGGAGGGGTGGTGGGTCCTGGGGCAGGCTCACATCAGGAGGACTGTTATCAGATAGGTGAGTAGTAACTGTTCGAATGCAGGGAGGAACACAGGTCCAGGCACAGGCTCCGGTCTTGGCACAGATACTTGCGTGGCACTCCCACGTGGGCGGCGCCTGCGTAGCAGGGCCTTCCGGGATAAGGGCAGCATGTCCCAGGTGCCTCTGCGGCTGTGCAGGCTGCAGACTCGCTCCAGCCACGCGGAAGCTGGGCTCGTGGTGAGCAGAACGCCAAAGCAGCATGGTAACACTGGGAGCCACAGATTGACCTGATGCACCTTGTGTCTTGGCCAAGGGCAGCCAATTTACTGTGAGGCAGCCGTGGACCGCCTCCTTCTTTCCAACACTCTGCCCGGTAAGAAATTTTTAATGCACCGAGGAAGTGTAAGATGCACATAAACAGATAGGATTTAATAAGAATGCAAAATAATGTGTTAAAGGAGATCTGTAACAAGGTGATATAGAAACTCAGAGAACAGTGTGTTTACCTCCAGCTAGATAGAAAGGTCTTTGTGCAATAGTTAACACAGTCAGATCTTGAAGGTTAACTAGAATTTCCAAATTTGCAACTAATGATAAACTGTTCCTAGCCTTGTACTGCTGGTGCAGAGCAGAAAAGTTGAACACTGAAGCATGCGTGTGAATACCAGGCCAGTTAGTGGATGTCATAGGCTCTTTTTCTCTTTTTCACTTCTGTGGTCTGATAACTTTTTCCCAAATCCTCTAAACCAGGGGCTGGCTGACTATGCCCTGGAACATACCTGGTCATGTTCGCCTATTGCCTGTGGCTGCTTTTATGCTGCAAAAGCAGTCAAATAGTGGTAAAAGAGTTGTATGGCCCACGAGGCCTAAAGTATTTACTTTCTGGCAATTTATAGAAAAAGTTTGCTGAGCCTTACTCTAAACAGTAAGCAAACATGAGTGCTTTCAGTTTCACTTCCAGTTTTCATGTTATCTTTTCTCCACTGCATAGTGATATGGTTCATAATGTTAATGACAGAAGCTTTTTCCTAATTGCAATCAAGAACTATGGTATACATGATTAAATGCATACAGCTCATTTATAACTCTTACTGCTTCAATAGAATGACTCTCTCCACCCCCTAACTTGGATAGATTTAATTAGTCTTCATAAAATAGTGAGTGTTAACTACATGATCCAAAACGTTTTCTTTATAATTGCTTCGTATCTGACCTACAGAAGTAGAAGAAATTTGTTTTAGCCCGTGGAGTTGTTAATAATTTGTTATTGCATCAATAGGAAACTAATACAGTATTTTTATTCATTTTTAATTGGTATATTTATCCTTTTGTTGAATTGCAAGAGTTCTCTATGTATTCTGGATACATATATCCTTATGAATATATGAATTACAAATATTTTCTCCCATTCTATGGGTTGTCTTCTCACTTTCTAGGTAGTGTTCTTTGAAATAACAAAAGTTTGAAAATTTAATTAAGTCAAATTTTTCTAACTTATTGTCTCTTGTGCTTTTAGTATCATATCTAGGCAATCATAGAATAGCCAAGTCATTAAGATTTGTTCTTATGTTTTTTTTTATAATAATTTAAGCTCATATGTTTAAATATATTATCCAATTTGAGTTGTGTATGATGTTATGTAAAGGTTCAGGTTCATTCTTTTACATATAGATGATCATTTACACCAAAATCTTGGCACACTTATTGTAAGACTTTATTTTGGAACTCACAATTCTGTTTTATTTATCTTTGTTTATCCTTATGCCAGTACTACAATGTACTAATTAGTGCTGTAGAAATTTTTAAAATTGGGAAATGTGAGTCTTTCAAGTTTGCTCTTTTTAAGAAATGTTTCGATCAATTTGCCACCCTTGAAAATCCATATGAATTAGAGTTAGTTTACCAATTAGTGCAAAACAAACAAATAAGCAAAAACAGCCCAACCCCAAACAACAACAACAAAAACATAGCAGCTGGGATTTTTGATAGGAATTGTGTTGAGTATGTAAAGCTCTGGGAATGTTGCCATCTTAACAATATTATATCTTGTAATTCATGAAAATTGGATTTCTTTCCTTTTTTAATGTTTTTACAAATTTCTTTTAATGGTGTTTTATAGTTTTCAATGTACAGGTCTTATAATTCTTAAAAAAAATATTCCTAAGTTTATTTTTCATCCTATGTAAATGAAATTTTATTTCAATTTTTAATTAATTAATTAATTCAATTGAAATTAATTAATTAAAAATTGGTAGTTTCCATGATCTGTAAGATGGACCCAGTCTTGAACCCAAGCTTTTATGTCTGTGTCCACCCTTTTACTTAACATATCTAACAGAAACCTCTGACAGTGAGACAAATGAGTGAGACTTTCATTTGGGACTTTGAAGGTCATAAATGAGAATGGGATCATTGGGAACCCCATGAGTATGAACCGTGCTGTGTTTAGAATTCAAAGCCTTGGTGCTTGCCCTTTTCTACGAGCTGGCTGTGCAACCTCTGAAAAACCTCCTTACCTCTCTGAACCTCGGTTTCTTAATCTGGAAGCAGCAAATAATCATATCTTCCCTCCCCATCTCAGAATTTTGTTGTAATAAGTGAATGAGGTGGTATCCTTTAAAGCAGATAGCTCATAGTAAGCAATATCAGCCCACAGTAAGCAGTTTATAAAATAAGTATTTAAAATTTTAATTAATTAAAATTAATTAAAATGAATTAGAAAGTAATTTTCTAGTGTATGGAAATGCAATTGATTTTTGTACACTGACTTTGTTTCCTGTATCTTGAACTCCTTTATTATTTCTGATAATTTTTAGTGGATTTTTTGGGTTATAAGATCACGTTATCTCTGAATAGAGATCATTTTACGTAGTCCTTTCCAAACTGGATAGATTTTATTTATTTATTTTTTTTACTTAATTGCCCTGGTTAGAACCTCTAGTATAGTAGTAAATAGAAGTGACAAGAGAGGATGTTTTTCTTGTTGCTAATCTAGGGGGAAAGCTTTTAGTCTTTCAGTATTAAGTATGATGTTAACTGTTAGTGTTTCATCAATTGCCTTTATAAACTTGAGGAAGTTCTCTTCTTTTCCAAGTTTTTCTGATGTTTTTATTGTGAAAACGTGTTGTATTTTCTCAAATATTTTTTTCTCTATTATAATGATAATACGGTTTTTGTGTTTTATTCTGTTAGGGTGATATATTATATAGATTGATATTTAGATGTTAAATCTAGGATAAATCACAGTTGTACACAGTGAGTAATTCATTGTATGTGTTTTTGGATTTATTCTGATAGTATTTGGTTGAGGAATTTTGCATATATTTTCATAAGAGACATTGTAGTTTTCTTTAATATCTTTGATTTTGACATTAGAGTAAATCTGGTATTACAGAACAAGTTTGAAAGTGATCTTTCCTCTTCAATTTTTGGAATAGTTTGTGAAGGATTGATGCTAATTCTTTATTAAATGTTTGTTACAATTCACCATCAAAGCCATCTGGCTCTGGGCTTTTCTATGTCAGAAATGTTTTATTGTTATTTTAATCTCTTTTCTTGTTATCCTAGAGCTATGCAGATTTTCTCCTTCTAGAATCATTTCAGAAGTTTGTATTAATTGTTCATCATATTTCATCATACTCCTTTTTATTAATGTACAGTTGATAACAATGTCCTCTCATTTCTGATTTTAGTAAATTAAGTCTTTTTTTAAAAAATATGATTATTTAAAAGAGATAGTTTTAGGTTTGTTGATTTTCTCTGTTCTTTTAGATTCTGTTTCATATATTACTGCTTTTGTCTTTATTATTCTTTTTCTTTTTTTCACTTTGGGTTTACTTTGCTCTTCCTTTTTTCTATTTTCCAAGGTGGAAGTTTAGGTTGTTGATTAGAGGCCTTTTTCTTTTATAGTGTTGGTGCTTATTGCTATAAATTTACTTCTAACCACTACTTTTGCTGCATCCATAAATTTTAGTATATTGTTTCAGTTTTCCTTCATTTAAAAGTATTCTCTAATTTCCTCTGAGATTTCTTTGACCCATTGGCTACTTATGAGTATATTTTTAAATATTTATATATTACTGAGTTTCCTACATTTCCTTCTCTTTATTTGTTCTTTTAAACAATTTCTATACTTTATTGATATTCTCTATTTTGTGAGATGTTGTTTTCATATTTACTTTAATTTTTAAATTGCTACATAATTGACCTAAAACATTAGTTTCAGGTAAACAACATGATTCAAAACTTGTGTTATTCCAAAATGATCACCACAGTAAGTCTAGTTTATACCTATTACTCTGCATATTTAACAAAATTTTTTTTCTTATGATGAGAACTTTGAAGATTTACTTTCTTAGCAACTTTCAAATATGCAGTACAGTATTATTAACTATAGTCACCATGCTGTACTTTACATTCACATGACATTTATTTCATAACCAAAAATCTGTGCCTTTTGACCCCTTTTACCCATCTTGCCCACCCTCTTTCACCCTCCCCCATTGTCTCTGGTGACCACCAATAATCTGTTCTCTGTGTCTATGAGCTCATTTTAAAAAAAGTTTCCACATATAAGTGAGATCATACGGCATGTCTTTCTCTGACTTATTTCATTTAGAATAATGCCTTTAGAGTCATCTGTGTTGTCACAAGTGGGAAAATTTTTTTCTTTCTTTTTTTTAATGGCTAAATAATATACCATTGTGTATACGTACCACAACTTTTCTTTTATCCATGTTGGTGAACACTTAGATTGTTTTCATGTATTGGCTGTTACAAATAATACTTCAATGAACATGATGGTACAGATATCTTTTTGGATTAGTGTTTTCATTTTCTTCAGATTAATATCTGAAAGTGGAATTCCTGGATCATAAGGTAGTTCTATTTTTTTCCCCTTCTTTTCAGTGACATTTTATTTATTTATTTTTCTTATTAACACGTATGCTTGCTCGCTTTATTTATTTATTTATTTATTTATTTATGGTGACATTGGTTAACAAAATCCAATGGTAGTTCTATTTTTAATTTTTTTTTTTTTTTAGGCGAGGCAACCCTTGGTTGACCTCACAGATTGCAAGGGCCTTGTCAGCTTACAATCTTTTATTTTTTATTTTTTTATGCTTACTGCACCTGGTCTTCCTAGGTGGTCTCCCATCCACGTACTAACCAGATCTGACCCTGCTTAGCTTCCAAGATCAGATGGGATCGGGCTTGTTCAGGGTGGCATGGCCGTAGACTATTTTTAATTTTTTGAGAAACCTCCATGTTGTTTTCCATAGTGGTTATGACAATTTGCATTCCCAGAACAATGCACAAGGCTTCCCATTTCTCTACATCCTTGCCAACACTCGTTTGTTTATTGATGATAGCCGTTCTAACAGGGGTGAGGTGATATCTCATTGTGGTTTTGATTTGCATTTCTCAGATAATTAGTGATATTGAACACCTTTTCATATACCTTTTGGCCATCTATGGGTTATTTGGAAAAATGTCTAGTTCATTTTTCCCATTTGTTAATTGGATTATTTGTTTGTTTTGCTATTTATTTTAAGTTCTTTATATATTTTGGATATTATCCCCTTATTAGATATATAATTTGCCATTATTTTCTCTCATTCCCTAAGTTACCTTTTCATTTTGTTGTTTCATTTTGTCGTTCTTTGTTCTACAGAAACTTTTTAGTTTGATGTTATCCCACTTGTTTATTTTTATTTTTGTTGTCATTGCTTTTAATGTCTTCCTTTAGTTCTTTAGACATGTTTTCCTTTAATCCTTTGAACATATTTATAATAATCGATTTATCATCTTTGCCAATAAGACCAACATTTGGGTTTCCTCAGGCAGTTTTTATTTACTGCATCTTTCCTGTGTATTTGCCATACTTCCTGTTTCTCTGAGTGCCCCATAATTTTTGTTGAAAACTAAGCATTTTAAGTGATATAATTTGGAAACTCTGGAAATAATACCGCCCCCAGGATTTATTGTCCTTGCTTTTTGTTGTTATTGTTTTGTTTGTTTAGCGACTATCTTGACTAATTCTGTAAAAGTTGTTATCTTTGTTGTGTGCAGCCAATTAAGTATCTGTTCAGTTAATTTCGAGGTCAGCTCATGATGGGTCAGAGATTCTCTTAAGTTTTTTTATATCAGTAAGTCTCATAGCCTTTGCCAAAAGCTGATGTGTGTGTTAAGCGGGGCATGTTTTCATTGTTTTGTCAGGGAGTTTACCACTCGTCTGGCCTTCAATTCCTCCTTATACAGAGTTTCAAAGTCAGTTAGAGGTGAGAAATTAGAGCTTTCTCAGATTTTTCCTGGGCAGATACACTGCCCTGCACATTTGTGTGGCAAGCTAGATTCCCAGGAATATGCCAGATCTTTTCAAATACCCTCTGATTATTTTGTGCTTTCTTTTCTTTTCTTTTCTTTTCTTTTCTTTTCTTTTCTTTTCTTTTCTTTTCTTTTCTTTTCTTTTCTTTTCTTTCTTTACCCTTTCTTTTTCCTTTCCTCTCCTTTCCTTTTTTGGTTTTGTTTTGTTTAGGTTATTATCAACCTTAAATAGTAATGCTACCTCAGATTGCAGTGATGTTCAACAATTGCTGCTGGGTTTTTTTTTTTTTTTTTTTTTGGTGTGGGGGAAGGGAGGAGGTAAAGCTTTGGGGAGAGAGTTGTCCACAGAGAATGAGCTCTGAATCAGGTCAGTTAAAGACATGCCCTCATAATAGATTTATCAGCTATCTTCCAGACAGGACAAATAGGAACAGTTCTCTGGGGATGGAGTTTTTGGAGAGTTCCATTCTTCTCTCTCTCTGGCTGCTGGGCTGATAGTTTTCAGGCTACAATAGTTGCAGGGCTGTTTTTTTTTTTTTTAAAGGAGAGCACAAAACTGAGAATAGGAGGATGGAATTACAGCAAGTAAAAATGCTGCAAAGCCTTTTATTCTTTCAGTATTTAGCCATTTATTTTTCTTAAATACTCTTTGTATTTTTGCAAACTTTTAGGTAATTTTCAAATATCTAAAAAGTTGATTTTGACATTTATTCCAGTGGTCTTTTTCTGTTTGTAGAGGCATAGATTTCTGGAGGTCCTTCATTTGCCATCTGGAAGTGCTCCAGTACCGTTGTTCTTAAATTTTCTTAAATAATTGTCCAGTAATATGAATCATAAAGTTTGGTCAATACTGTATATGATATTTCTAAAGCACTTTTATCAGCATGATGAACTAGCTCTCAAAATTTTATAAATATTTTTGTGAATTTGCCTTTTATGTTTTTCTAATAGTACAATATTGTTTTCTAAATCCATTTGGACTACTGTAATAGAATATCATAGACTGCATAGTTTATAAACAACAGAAATTTATTTCTCATGGTTCTGGATGCTGAAAGTCCCAAATCAGAGTGCCGCCATGGCCAGGCAAGGGCCCAGTTCTTGGTTGCAGACTATGTATTCTTACATGGTGGAGAGGGATAGGGAGCTCTGTGGGGACTCTTTTATAAGAGCACTAATTCCATTCAGGAGGACTCTGTTCTCATGACTTAATCACATCCCAAAGGCCATCTCCCAATTCCATCATGCTGTGCTTAGGTTAAAACAGGTGTGTTTTGAGGGTTCATATTTAGCCTGTAACAACTGATTACTTTTCTTCTTTTTTTTAGAATGTAGTGTGTTCATTCATTCCACATCAAGTTGGAGTCTTTAAAGTGAAGCAATTCATAGAGATTATTGGCCCAGTGGTAGATGAAAATTTTCGGTCTTTATCACTGAAACCTTTTCATCAAATACATTTAGTTTTCAACAGTGTCTGCAAACCTTCTGCCAAGAAAGTTATGATGAAAATTAATCCTGGTAAGCTATCATGGATGCTTATCTTTTTTATTTTTTAAGGATAATGTAGGATTATTTTAATATGTTAATTACTTAGCTATATATATCAAATGTGGTCTAATCTAGTGATTCTTATCATTTGAATGCCTCAAAATCACCTAGAGCTTCTGTTAAAATAGATATCACTGGTCTACATCCCAGCATTGATTATTAAGTAGGTCTTTGTAGGAGCCCAAAGATTTGCATTTCAGCATATTCCCAGTAGATACTGATACTGCCATTTGAATACACTGGTTCAGTGTTCTATAAAATTTATTTAATAGTTTAATGGTTTTTCTATTTTATCTTTCTATTTTTTTGTTCAAGTCCATAATAGAAATAGGTTTTGACCATTTCATGGATTTTCTTGTTGTTGCTATTTCATCTAACTCTCAATTATCTTTTATACATTGAACTATATGAAATTGCTGATATTCAACTCTCTTTAACCTATAAACATTTGTTTTATATAGGCCAACACAACCGTTCAAGTTATTATGTTTATTTTTATACATGTATTATTTTGCTAAATTGTTTTATGAAGGTCCATTTATTAAATGAATTATTTGTATTTTCTGAATGTATTTGTCTATGGATTTACCTTTAATTTAGAACCAATGGTTTAGTGTATTAAGTAACTTATGGATGTCATTTGGAAAACTAAAATTCAAAAAAACATTTAAAGTTAATATCCAATTCTATAAAAGGTATATCCCCTTTCGTCTGTAATCCTACGGGACAGTTTGTGGTCAAAGATTTGGCAAAATATGAGGAATATGCACCTGTTGCAACGCTTCAGTCAACCATGACAACCATTCACAATCAGTGCTCAAATAAAGAGGCAGTGAAGGATGCACTGATAGCTTTTCCCAATGACCGAGCTGCAAGTATTAGGCCTGGACACCCGGATAAACATTTCAGGTAACATGCAGAGGTCTTACCAGATTCCTCTATAACAAACTAATAATGGTAATAATAATAATGATAATAATAGTCATAACATTTATTTTCTCTTTTTTTTACATTAGAGGAGATGTTTATTGAATGCTACTTGTCAGGAAATGAAAGGTTTACCAAATGATTCTTAAAATGTGCTGTAGACAAGTGTAGAATAATAATAAAACAATCACTTTTGGAAATGTATCAAGTTCTCACAGTGGTCATGTTCATTAAGTATGGCTGAGAACTTGAATTTATCTAAGATTAAAAAAATTTAAAATTTTGAAAAATCAGTCATTTTTATCATCATCATCATCATCATCATCATCATCATTATCATCATCATCTTTGTTCCATCCCCTCAAAGATTTCCAATACCTTTCCCAAATTGAACTAAACCTCCCCAATTAGGATCATAAGTGATGTTAAACCTCAATTTTAATTTATCCAAACCTCAAAGAAATTACTACTTTACCAACGCTTAAGGAAAAGAAACGCAGGCATGTTGACATATTTATCTGGGCCATTAGATCAGGAATGGTTTTTTTTCGGCCTGCTTATGTGTTACTAGTAGACTACCTAAACTTAACAATGTCCTTTCCTGGTCTTTTCTCTGCTTGCCTCTTTACCTTTCGTGAGTCATTAAGCTGAATTAATTTTACAGCCATTTTCTTACTATGCCATTTGATTTTTAGGCCATAATTGTTTTATTATCTACAATTGGAAAATTCTGGGATTTTATATAGTCTGTCTTATTATTTTATTTTACTATTCCATCCACATCTGTCTTTTTCTCTCTTTTTTATTTGACAAGTACCATAAAACACAGAAGCATAAAGATCACTCAGACTCCATTTTAAATAATTACATAGTATAAAAAAGGAAAACACATCCCTTCCTCTGGCTCCTTACACTCCATCTCATCCTGCAGAGGTAGCTGCAGTAAACATTTTCCTTTTTCAATTATAGTTGACATTCACTATTATTTTATATTAGTTTCAGGTATACAGCATAGTGATTAGTCATTTATATAATTTACAAAGTGATTTCCCCCAATTAGTGCCCACCTGGCACTATAAATAGTTATTACAATATTAGTAACTGTATTTCCTATGCTATACTTTACATCTCTGTGACTATTTGTAACTACCAGTTTGTACTTAATCGCTTCCCCTTTTTCACCCAGCCCCTCACCCTTCCCTTCCCATCTAGCAACCATCAGTTTGTTCTCTGTATCTGTGAGCCTGTTTCTGTTTCTGTTTCTGTTTTATTTATTTATTTATTTTTATTTTTATTGCATTTTACCTTTTCACATTTTGAGAAGAAAATAAAATAGGAATTTTTGTCCAGTTTTTCTTTACTGCAGTGCATCCTGTGTTTAGAACAATGCCAGGCATATAGTAGGCACTCAGTAAATATTTTTTTAATAAATAAATGAGGAAAAATATTTTATTTACATAGTAATTTTTGTCCCCTGTACTTTGCACATTAAAAAAAAATCATCTACTCAAAGCTCCAGAGGTATTGCCTGAAGTTTATTCTTTAAGGAGCTGATAAGCATTTAGATATGTTAATAGCCAGTTCTTTGTTACTTTAGGCATTTGCAATAGTGGATAAAATGGGAATACTGTACTTCTTTCCAAGTCCCTCCTTTTCTTCTCTTATAGACAGAGGAACTTCAGATAAAGAAATTATTTCTAGGTCCTAAAGGTGGTTAAGGTTCCTAGAGCCTGAAAGGAAATTTAAATATCAGCTATCTTTGAATAATAAAGATTTGTTTTTCCCTAATTGCTTTATTTTCTTAAAGACTTTATTTGAGTTAAAGCTATCTTACTGTAACCATTGAGGACTTGTTAAAAACAGGGAGAAATGTTAGGTTAAATTTCATTTGACTGCATGATTATTATAATTCCCCCATATCCAAAGGGGACATGTTCTGAGACACCCAGTGGATGCCTGAAACCACGGATAGTACCAAACTCTGTATATACTGTTTTTTCCTATATATACATATCTATGATAAAGTTTAATTTATAAATTAGGTACAGTAAAAGATTAATAACAATAACTAATAATAGAACAGTTATAATAATATACTGTAATAAAAGTTATATGAATATGATTCACCCCCCAAACTGATCTGATAACCAAGAAGGTTACTAAGTGATTGACAGGCAGGGAGCACACACAGCATGGATACAAAGGGTTAATTGACTTCCAGGGCAGGATGGAGTTGGAATGGTGTGAAGTTTCATAGTGCTACTCAGAACAACCCGAAATTTAAAATTAATGAATTGTTTATTCCTGGAATTTTCCATTTAATATTTTCAGACCATGGTTGAATGTAGGTAAATGAAACTGTGGAAAGTGAAACCGTGGATAAGGGCAGACTAGTATAATAGGTTCATACTTATGAGTTATATATTGAGGGTGAGAATCTTGATTAATCAAATTTGCTGAAGATTGAAATAGATCAAGGACTGAAGATGTGAATAATTGTATTTTTTTTTAATAAAAAGTATATGATAGACAAAAAGGAAGAGCATGAACACAGTGAATATGGGATATAGTTTGTAGTTCTTTTATGGATTATTTTCTCTATAGATTTATTGTTGATAGTTATTTCAGGAGCTCTGAGATATTAAGAAAGTAGCATGTTTAAAAGAATTCATTATTGTATATATATATTATTTTTTCTAATTTTGAGCACAGTGATCAAAAAGCAATTAACTTTTAGGAAGAGTGGTTTTAGGATAGGTTCCATTACATCCCAAGGACCTTAGGCATTTTCTCTGATTCTATTAAGAAGGAAACTAGATATCACTTTAGTTCTCTGTGTAATAATGTCTTGGTATATGAGAGGACACGAGGGAAAAGACTGGAATCTGCCCTTTTCAACATTCTATATCTAATCCCTGGCATATGTGGCACTCAATAAATATCGATCAAATAAATGCATACATGTAAATGTTAACATGACCTGCTCATATTGTAGGACGATTTTCACAAATATTCCAAGATATAACTATGTGGATCCTGATTTTGCATATACTAATTCTGAAAAATTAAAAAAGAAAGCACATGAAGATTGTTATGCAAGATACATCAAGGATTTAAGAAATGTGCGCCTGCAGAGAAAAGCAGAGATGTAAGGTTCACTTCCTGAAACGATACGAAATAGATCATGGTGCCTCTAGAGCCAGAATTTTTTATTTACTCCTTAGTTTCTTTTTAGTGATTGAAGTTATTTTTTGATATATGAAAATAGTAAAACTTTGAACTACTTTTACTGCAATTATTTACTTTCTTACCTTTGATTTGAGAATGTCTTAGGTGGGTTTACCCAGCAGCAGATCCTAAGAAGGTTGCCAGCACATGTGATTTTTGGACAGTGTTCTTTTAGGAGAAATCTGTACAGGATTAGAGGAACAGGATAGGGAACGGAGGAAACTGAGAAATGATGTATTTTAAATAAAGTTAACTCTCAGCATGATGCCTAGAGTCTCTTGAGCATAAATTATATCACATAGTTGTTTCAGCTTGAGCCAAAGACACTTGTCTTTTGTGCTTCATGTTAATCATTGACTGTTCTTGAGTATGGTGGGGTAGACATAACTTCTTTGGGGATGTGTTTGAGAGTGGAGTTTCCTCAGCAGAAGGCAATTTTATGCAGATTAGGGGTCAGTCTGCTTAAGCAGATCTCACTGGGGCAGCAGCAGCATGCACAATGGAGCTTACAGATGTATTTTGGGTTTATAGATGTATTTTGAAAAAGACTTGGCATTAATTAATTATTATGATTTCCATAGTTTAGGCAAGTATGCATATGACGATAAAGACATAGGATTACAGCCAGCATCAGGTCTAAAGTCACCCTCACTCTCAGAATCGGAATTAGAAGAAAACCTATCTTCAGGAGGATGTAAGATCAATCCTTACCAACTGCTAAGTACCAGGAATATGGAATCCAAGGAGGCAAGGGCTATGGGAAGAAAGGCATGTATAGTATTTTACATTTGACCATGCCATGAGAATTCTTAAATTACTTTTGCTAATATCAAACAATTCATTTTGGAATAATGTGATTTTTCACAGGTTCTCAAAGGACTTAAATCGGACCCATCTACACCTCATGAAAAACATGATTGCAGCTTAATTTTGACACCAAAACAGATTCATCAAGTAATTGTTGGTAAGAATTTGTAAAAACCTACCACTGTCTTTTTAACAGATGTATTGAAGTATAATTTATATTCCATAAAATTCACCAGTTTAAAGTTATTCAAGTCAATTAATTTTATTAAATTTACCAGATTATGTAATCATCACAATTCAATTTTAGAAAGCTGCCATCATCCTCATAACTGTAGGCAGTTACTCCCTATTCCCACCTGTAGCTCCAGATAACCATTAATCAACTTTCTATCTCTATAGGTTTGCCTATTCTGAATATTTTGCATAAAAGGAATCATAAAATATGTGTTATCTCTTATATTGTTCTTTTACTTAGGTAATGTTTTTGAGGTTCATCCATGTGGTAGTAGGTATACATATCTTGTTCCTTTTTATATCTAAAGAGTATTTCATTTTATGGAAATACCATATTTTGTTTATCCATTTACCAGTTGATGGACATTGAGCTGTTTCCAGTTTGAAGCTATTGTGAATAATTCTGTTATAAACATTCACATATAATTCTTTGAGTAAACATATGTTTTCTTTTGTTTAGATTCCTAGGAATAGAATTGCTGGATTTTATAGAAAATTTTTGCCTAACTTTTAAAGAAACTGCCAAAACTTTTCCCAAGTAACTATACCAAGTTACAGTCCCAGCAACAATATATGAGGGTTACAATTTTACATTTTTATCAGATATACGATTTCCAAATATTTTCTTTAAATCTGTGGTTTTTTTCATTTTCTTAATAATATTTAAAGTACGAAAGTTATTAATTTAAATGTAAATGAATTTATCAAAATTTTTCTTTATGGATTATGTTTTTGATACCATGCCCAAGAAATCTTTAGCTAACTCAAGGTCACAAATAGTCTTCCTATTTTCTTCTAAAATTTTAATAATTTTTAGACCTTATATTTAAGGCTAAAATTCTTTTTGAGTTAGTGTTTGTTATGGTGTGCGTTGAGAGTCTAAATTAATATTATTGTATGTGGATATTCATGTGTCCCAGCACCATTTATTGAAAATACTATCATTTCTTATTTAATTGTCTCAGTACTTTTGTTGATAATCAATTTACCATATATGTCAGGTTTATTTCTAGAGTCTCAATTCTGTTCCATTTATCTGTATATCTATCCCTATGTCTTTGATACTGTAGCTTTATAGTAAGTTTTTGCTCTTCCTTTTCGAGATTGCTTTGGCTATTCTGGATATAAATATGATCTTATTAAGACTCACATTGTCTTTCTTGTTCCTGGATATCTGTCTTAAGATTTCTGGCTCCTTTGTCTTTTCCTTGTCCTAACCAACATTGAAATCTTAAGCTGTAATGTTGATCTTCTCTGAATGTTTGCCATTAAGATCATTATTATTCTGACAACACCCCTAGGCATGAATTAAGAAGCAAGTGACAACTCTTTAACCTTGCAGAGGTGTTATACTATATCCCTCCCTGGGTCACGTTCACCAAGGATGATTACAGTTAAAGAAATAGTAGCTTTATTGGTCTGAAAATAGAGTTGCATTTTATTCTAGAGAGGGTTAGGGTGATCCTAAGAGAGATGTGAGCAGAGGGTGATTAATTGATATGGACATGCCGATTCTCTATCTAGGTAGAACCCAGCACACAAAACACCAAACACCAACTCTGATATTATCAAGATTAAAGGTCACATCCAAAGAGATACAAGATCAGAGAGAAAGCAGTGGGAAGTGATTAAATATCATTTAGTATGTCTCTGTTTTGTGCCAGGCATGTGATACGTACTGGGTTCTATAGCCCTAGGAATTTACCTTTTACTATTAGGTGGTAAATGCTCAGCATCTTCCATATTGGTGACCAAGTAGTCAGATAAGCAGCTCTGTACAAATGCAAAAGGAGCAAGGGTAGAAGACAGTATCCAATGCTTCTTCTACAACTCCTCCACTAACTTCTCTCCCTTATTCACCTAGTATTTTGGGCATTTTAAAAAACAATCCCCTGCAGAGAGGGCCCTGTGTTTATAAGGTTAGCAACTCTAATGATGAGAATTTTGGATCAATGGAGGAAACATGTACAAAGGAGGCAGTTTATGAAAGGGACAGGAGAGTGTAGGGGAGGAAAATGTTTCCCTCTACCCTTCTAGTGTCTTTGGCTGGTTTAATCAAATTGGCATGACAGACTAACAGGAGAAAAACATTTAATTTTTTACATACGGGAATCCCATTAAAAAATAAGAAACCCAAGAGCAATTTCACAGTTGCATTTTTTATACCATCCTGAACTAAGGAATAAGATGGGGACTATGGTTTGGGATTCAAAAAGAAGGAGAGCAAATTCTAGGACAAGAAGAGCAGATATTCTGTTATTGGATGTTTACCCTGCAGTACAGATAGGTCGTTCAAGTAAAAGTTATCTCTAGTAGTAGCTATTTCTCTGATCCAGATTCCCTATGTAAAGTCTTTTAGGTAGGTAAGGAAGAGGTAAACATTTTTCTTGGGTCTGTTCGGTCTTGATTTTTTTCAGCTTAAAATAATCCACATGCCAAAGTGGCACATTTGGGGCCACATTGTCATTTTCACACATTATAGGTGCTTTTCTTGAGTCTCTACACATTATAGGGACTGGTACTACCAAAGGAGATTGTAGTTGCAGAAAATTTTCTTCCATATTTATAATATTTTTTAAAATTGCAGTGACTGTTAAGAGACACAATAGAGGTCTTGGAGATCAATTGAATCAATTAGCAAAAACTATTATAGGAATCTGAGTTACATTGAAAATTGTGCAAAGTGTCGTTTGCTCCATCAGCATGTCCAGTCATTTTGGTTTGAAGCTACCATTTATTGATATATATTATAAACCAGGTATTGTGTTGAACAATTTACAAACATGATCTCATTTAATCCTTTAAATGACACAAATAATTTATGAGGTAACTACTTTTATTTCTATTTTAGAGATGAGTGAAGTGAAGCCCAGAGAAGTAAAACACCTTGATCAAGTTTCTCAGCTATTTAGTGGGAGGGAGTGAATTTGAAATTAGGTTTCTCTAGCCATATTTTCTATCTTGATTTTTCTCTTCCTTCCTCTTTCACGATCTATATTTTTCTCTACAATATAGATCTATAGCTTTTTTTGACAACTTCCTTCTTTACCTCATAGTTTTGTTAAATCATAATATAGAATTTTGCATTTATTTTTGTAAAATACGTTAGTTTGCATTTTTGCTTTGTTTGATTTTGTTTTTACAAAAGTCTTTGTTTTGGCATTAGAGTATTGTTGGCCTCCTAAACTGAGTTAGGCAAGTTAGAAAGCATTTACTCCTCTACTATATCTTAAAAGAGATTGAGTAGAATTCTTTATATGTTAAACATTTTCAGAGAAATCATCTGAAATCTTCATTTTCAGATGATGTTTAATTACAAATTCAATTTACTTAATAGTTGTAGTACTATGCCATTTTAGGAGAGTTTTGGTAGTTTGGGTTTGTTTTTCCAGAATTGATCCCTATTCATCTAAGATGTCAAGGTTATATGCATAGAGTTATTTGTAGCATTCTCAAGTTATCTTTTTAATGTCTGTGTCAGCAGAATCTGTAGTGATATAGCTTTTCTCCTTTTTAATATTGGAAATTTATGTCTTCCTTCATATTTTCCTTTTTCAGTCTTTGTAGAGGTTTATCAATTTCATTATTCATTTAAAAAAACAGTATTTGCTTTCATTGATTTTTTTCTGTGCAGACTTTCTGTTTTTAATTTCAATGACTTCTTTTGTATTTATCATTTTCTTCTGTTTGCTTTGGATTTTTTTGGGGAGAGGCTACTCTTCTTTTAGTTTCTTAAGGCAGAAAGTTAAATTATTGATTTAGACCTTTTTTCTAATATAATCATTTAGTGTTATATATTTCTTACTAAACAGTACTTTAGTTACATCCCACATATTCTTATACATTTTCAATTTCATTCAGTTCAATATATTATCTAATTTTCCTTGAAACATTACCTTTGGCTCATGTGTTATTTAAAAGTGTGTTTAAATTCTAAGATTTATCTGTTTCCTTTCTGTTATTGTTTTCTAGTTTGATTCTGTTTTGTCAGAGAACACACATATATGGGTTAAATTCTTTTAAATTTTTAAAGGTGTATTGAGTTTGACCCTGGATGTGATCTCTCTTGCCAAAGGTTCATATAGTTTGAAAAAAACTTGTATCCTGCTATTGTTGGATGGCATGTTCTTTAATGTCAATTAGATCCCTATTAGTTAATGGCGTTGTTAGGAAACTATGTAAAGCCGGGGTGGGGGGTGGACATTAGAAAAAGATTATAGAATCATCCAGTATTCACACAGGCCAGAAATAGTGACTGAAAGTTCCCACCTGGCAGACTGGAAAAATAAACAAACAAACCTCATATTTTGTAGGACATTAGGGCAGAGTACTCAGAAGTTCTTGCCTCAGTAATGCAGAATGATTATTACTATTCAGAGAACCCAGGTAACTTTCATAAAAGCAAGACCTGGAAGGATCAATCTGTTTCAAAGTAAATTCTTCCCAGAACAAAGCTCAAGAAGATTTATATAAACAAAAAATAATCCAGCACTTAATGTGGTAAAATGTGCTATATCTGACATTCAAACAAAGACTATTAGGCATAAAAATAATCAAGCAAAACAACCCCTAATAAGGAGAATAATTTAATCAATTAAACTTTCCCAATACTGATACATACATTAGGATTATCAGACAAGGACATTAAAACAATTATTATAACTATCTTCCATATATTCAAAAAGTTATGTGGAAACATAGGAGATATGCAAAAATGATCCATATGCTCTACAGATTCAAGACAATTCTAGTCAAAATTCCATCAGGATCTTTTGTAGAAATTGACAGACTCATTTTAAAATTCATATGGAAATACAAAGGAATTAGAATAGTAAAAACAATTTTGGAATAGGAAGACAAAGTGGAGATAAAATACTGCCTGATTCAAGATTTATTTTAAAGTTACAGTAGGCAAAACCATGTGGTACTGACATATAGACACATAGACCAGTGAAGCATAAGTAAGTGTTCAGAAATGTACCTACATACATTGGACAGCTGAATTTTGACAAAGGTACAAAAGCAATGTAGTGCAGAAAAGATTTTTTTTTCAATAATTAATGCTGGAACATATGAGCTATATACCTAAAAAAAAAAGTGGAGTTTGTATTTATATCTTACATCATACCAAAAT
The DNA here is from genome assembly GCA_028627145.1 of Eidolon dupreanum. Lineage (NCBI taxonomy): Eukaryota > Metazoa > Chordata > Mammalia > Chiroptera > Pteropodidae > Eidolon > Eidolon dupreanum. The sequence continues at coordinate 20,944,968 of CM053505.1, forward strand.
TAAATCAAAATCGATCATAAGTCATGCGCTTCCTTGTAGAAGGAAGCATAGGAAAAAATATCCATGATCATAGGAAAACAAAAATATCTCAGATATGACATAAAAAAACACCATCCATAAAAGGGCAAATGAATTTGGAATTGATCAACTTTACATACTCTGCTCTTCAAAAGATACTGATAAAAGGATAAAACTGAGCCATAGACTGAGAGAAAATATTTGCAAATTATATATCTGATGAAAGAATTGCAACCAGAATGTATATAAAACTTTTGAGACTAAATTTAAGAAAACAAACAACCCAGTTAAACACAGGCAAAGGATTTGATGGATAGTTCATTAACGAAGATCTATAGCTGACAAATAAGCATGGGGAAAGATACACAACGTTGTTAGTTGTTAGGGAAACACAAAATAAAATCACAATGAGATCAATCTATTAAAATGGCTAAAGTTAAAAAAAAAAACCCCAAAACAACTCACCATTTCCATTGTTGTCGGAGAAGTGAGGGCACTGGGACTTTTATATACTTCTAGTGGGAATGTGAAATTATATAGCCACTTTAAAACAGTTCTCCAGTTTCTTATACATTTAAACATACATCTATCATATGATCCATCAATTCCACTCTTAGATATTTATCCCTCCCAAAAAAGTGTATGTTCGAACAAATATTTGTTCACAAATGTTTTAACACCTTTAATTGTAGTGGCCGATACCTGGAAACAATTCAACAGGTGAATAGACAAACAGTCACCTATAATGGACTACTACTTAGTAATGTAAAGGAATACAGTATTGATACATGAAACAACTTGAATGAATCTCCAGGAAATTTGCTGAGTCAAAGAATTAAAGAAAAATTTTAGAAAATGCAAACTGATCTACAGTGACATAAGGCAGATGAGTGGTTGTCTGGGTAGAGAATATGGAGGATGGTGGGAGGGGGAGACTCTACAGGGGCACAAGAAAACTTTTTGAAGTGATAGATGTTCACTCTCTTCATTGTGATTTTTTTTCACAGGGGTAGACATGTCAACACTTCCGAAATTCTGTACCTGTAAACATGTATAGTTTACTGTATATCAGTTATAATTAAATCAAACTGTTAAAACAGGATAAGATATAACTATTTATATTGTTATGATATAAAAACTTTAGGCATTTAAAGGGGAAAACTTCAGCAATGAGTCACAAGAAAATTACCAATTTTTGTAAATTCCGGATAAGTGTCTTTATGGGAGTAGAGAGGATGCTGGAGTATGAAAATACATGTACTAAGATGATATAAGTGCTAATAATTTTGTCATATATTTTCCCCACATAATCAGAATGCAATTATATTGAATTTTAGCCAATAATCTCCAAACATCAAATTATGGACATTTAGATAAAAACTTGATTAATAATTTCTGATATTTATTATAATAAAAGTTTTTCAAAGTACCTTTTTTATAAATTAATTGATCAAATTATTGTATGAAAACTTAAAAAAATGAACACATTGCTAACATTAAACTTAATAACTTTTCATTTTTTTAGGGCCCTCTGTTCTTAATTTTGGCGATATTTGTGTGAACTCTACAAATACTCAACCATTGCATGTCATTAATATGCTACCTATGTATATTTGGATCCAGTTAGATATTAATTTGGAAGAACTTCGAAAAACCAACCAATTTTCATATGTGATTCCACCTACAGCCAGTACTTATATTTCAATTGTATTTCAATCTCCCAACGCTGGAAAATTTTGGAAGTAAGATTTATTTTCAAATTTCTATTTGCTGTAATCAGTGTCCTTTGTAGAATGTTTTTTATTTTCTCCAATAATTATAGTATATATTATATTTGATCCAAAAATATAGGAACTATATGTGTTTCAATTTGTAGATTTAAAGACTCATATTTCAGTCATAGTCTTTCATAATCTTTGATATTTTCTTTACTGAGAATCGTGAATATTAGTCAATAGTATATGCATTTTTTCATGGAACTTAATTCTTTAATTGCAAATAGTTATTATCAGTTAAATTTGGATGCCTTTGTTGTGTTACAGGTCTTTCACCTTTACAGTGAACAATATACCTGGTGGGCACATCCTAGTGATGGCAGCTGTCATGCCAGTAAGACTTGAGCTGTCTTCTAATGAGCTAGTATTGAAACCACATGGCTTCTTGGTGAAAACATGTTTTAGAGAGACAGTTAGGTTGAATAATCGTCAGAATTATTTTGTCCACTTTGAATGGCAACCAGTAAACACAAGCAGAGGGATAGCATTTTCCATTCGTCCAATTCGAGGTAATAGTTTCCTCTATTTGTTTGATTTAGACATTTATTTATTGATGTATTTAGGAATTAATCATTTATTGAGTGTGTGCTGTATAATGGTGCTAAGAATATAGAAGTAAATCAGATATGGTCATGTGGGCATTTGTGTTTACATACATAAATTAGATTTAAAAATATGGATCCTGTATTAGGATTCTCCAGAGAAATAGGAACAATAGGAAAAAATACACACACACACACACACACACACACACACACACACACAAGAGAGAGAGTTTAAAGAATTGGTTCATATGATTATGTGGGCTGGCAAGTTTGAAATTTGCAGGTCAAGCTGGGAGGCTGGCTGGCTTGAGACTCAGGGAAGAATTTTTGTTGTAGTCTTAAATCCAAAGGGACCTCAGTCTTTTAAGATATTCAACTTATTGGATGAGGCCCACCCACATTGTAGAAGGTAGTTTGCTTTACTCAAAGTCTACTGATTTAAATGTTAATCATATCTAAAAAAATACCTTCACAGCACCACCTAGACTGATGTTTGCCCAAACAACTTGGCACTATAGTCTGTCCAAGTTGACAAATAAAATCACAGATACTGATAAATTCAGTATTTTTTTTGTTTAGTTTTATTTTGATAATGATAATAGGCTATGATTACAAATGACCTATGTTTTGTTAGATTGTGACTTATTTTAGAAGGATCCATAAATTCTTTACAGTCAATATTTAATACAGGTAATAAAATCTAAGGAATTTTTTAATTAATAGAAAAAAATCTCAGAGTTACCATTTTTGATGGTTCCTTATATTTGTTAACTACCCTCTTAACCTTGCTTCTGCCATTCCCTGGAATCAATAATTCTACATAACGTACCTGTTACAAAACTGAGTCTTGGTAACTGCTAAACTGTCACTTATCTAGTAGCCTGTCAGATTTGACAAACATCATTGTGCTATGCTGCGAGGATCTCTGAGGACACAAACTATCATTTAAAGAAATAAAATAGCAAGTTAGAAGCTGAATGATCAGCATCTTCATTTTATGTACATGTCATGTCTTTCCATTTAGATGGAAAGATCTGGTTCCTTGTATCTGCAGTGACTCACATGGTGCTTTATAATCAGCTGAAGTCCAATTCTGCATGAGTGGAATTTAAAACAAATTTTGGAGTCAGATAGACCTGGTTTCAAGACTAGCCATAATTTTTCCATAGCTTTGGAATCTTGAGAAAAGTACTGTGTAAGCACCAGTTTCCTTATCTGTAATGACTTGCAAAGAACAAGTGTCACATAAATAAATAACTATTCGATCAGGAAAATTTGCTAATTCTTTTTGGAACTTTTTTTTTTGCCTCAAAGTGTCCACAGAGGAATAACAACCTATCATGTGTCTTGCCATCTATGCTGCCTGCTTCCTTCCCTCTCTCTTTTCTTCCCTACTTTCTTTCCTTCTCCTTTCCCCTCCATCCTTCTTTATCTCTAATGTAGGAATAGTCTACAGTTGTGATCTAATTAGACTATACTTCAGATTGCAGAGGAGTCCTGGTTTGTAGAAATCTTGCCTTAGTGTATTTTCTTGTTATCAGTCATTGACAAATCATGACTTTTATTTAACTCAGCCAGTGTTTGTAACAGGGAGTGTTAGAAACAAGCTTAAGTGTTAATTTAAATTCACTTAATTTTAGTGTGAATATAGGTAGGGATGTTGACAAATTTAACAAGTAGAAGAGTAGGACTATCCCTTCATTGGGATTTGAGATAATTGATATAGCCATATTTAATCTTTTATTAGCCCAAATTGATTGAGCACAATCTAGATTATAATTTATTAAGCATTAGAGCTGTCCTTCCATTTAGCTGTTTCATTTGACCAAGTTCTTTTTTTTTCGTTATGAATACTGGCAATACTGGGTGCTGCCCCAATCTAGAGAAAAGCTGAATGAATAATCAGAGAAGAAAGATAAAATATTTCTGTACATTTCAGAGATTCTAGATAAATCTTCTTCAGTTCTTTTTTTTTTTTTTTTTTGAACATGTATCAAACAGTGCTAGTTATATTTTGTGTCCCAGCTGTAGGTTTTGATCAAGCACATGACATGGCGCTAAAGGGGTCTGAACGGCACCAGTGTACAGGCACTTTTCCTCGTTATGTCTCCATCCTAACCAGAACTGAATACCCTTGTGGCTGCCATGAAAATGCAGTGATGATGCTGAATTCACCAAAAGAGGAGTGGAATTACAGTATTATAAACTGTAATACCAGTTATGCTTCTCATGGACTTTAGAACTCATTTTTACAAGGGAGATTTTAATATTTATTTTGACTTTCTTTGGGTTGCTCATAACACCTCTTAAAAATTTTTAAATCGAAGCACAAAAACACGAAGACATTTAATTCTAAATACAATGTTTATATGAGTAATAACATTAGTCTTTAAGTACTTTTGATCTTTTTAGAACATAAATGATGCAGTACTTATATCTATTTCAAATAGCATTGAAGTATGCGCAATTTCTATACATAGATTTTTCTTGTCCTTTTATTTTTGATGTTCAGAATACAGATAATAATTACTCAATTTTGTTTTTGCTTCTTTGTATGAATAGAAAATGAATTTTTATCAAGTTATTTTTCTTATATCTCTCTTGCTATATTGGCTTTGCATCTTGGATAATATATTTAATCATATCCCTCTCTATTTTTATAAACTAAAATGAATAGTTCTAAATTAAATTTCATGTTGTGGTTGTCATTTCTTCCTGAGATGTGATGTATTTTGGCTTTGTGTTTAGATAGTGGATATTTTTAGGGGAGAATGTAAGAGTGGATTGCTGCTTCCTAAGACAGAATTGATTTCTAATTCAGCTTTTCAATTAGATATCATTCATATTTCTGCTCAGTTTGTTTTCATCTTTGTTTTTAACCTCATTGAACTCTTGAAGTCCGCTCAATCTTAAACTTGTCTCCAGTCAGTTCACTGTCTTTCTCGATTCTCTCTCTCCTTGGCCATTTGTAATACCTGCCCTGCCAATCCTAGCCTTGCTCAATCCAGCTATTCTATTGATTTCCCCTGTTCCCTGTTCATTTGTCTTTATATGTCATCCTGAATCCTCTGTGTAGAAGTTACTTCCCATCACAGTCTTCTCCACACACCACTCTCTTTCAGCACTATCACTTGGCTTTTATACTTCCCGCAGCTTTGTCCTCTTCCAGAGTTCCTGTTCATCCTTCAGTCACCACTCAAATGCCGTCTCCTTAAATGAAGTTTTTCCACTTTCTTGGACTAGTTTAGATTCCCCTCCTTTTTTTTTCAGCTTCCACTGTGTATTTGTTATGTCATTGACAATTATTCATTATATGCATCTCCTGTTGTGGTAGTTGTTGCTAAGCCCATATCTGATATCCATTCCCCTTCCTAACAAGACCCTCATTTTGTTTGTGGGAGCAATGTTCTTTTCTAGGAATTTCTTTTCCCAAGCTTCTTTCCAAGGAGATATAGACAGAAGTTTCTTTTACTTCCATTCTCCTTCTATGTGCCAGGCACTGTTTGAAGTACTTCTCTATATCTTAGCTTATTTAATTCCCTACAATGATTCTCTGAGTTAGAGACAGTCATTATCCCCATTTCATATATGAAGAAACTGTGTTACATAGGTTAAGTAAATTGTCCAGGATCTCAACTAGTAAGTGGCAGAACTGAAATTTGAACCAGGGAGTCTGACCCTAGAAATTGTGCTCCTTTAACCAATATGCTGTATTACCTTTTATACTGAGGAAGGCCACACAGTAAGAAATGATAGTGTAGGAAGCTAGAAGGAGAATTGTTTCTTGAAGGACTTTGTAAACCTGTTAAGGCAGCCCTGGAATACCTCTCTGTGGACTTCTACTTACATATGATAAATAAACCCATATCTACCTAACTTACTGTGGCAGGACTTTTTGTTACTTATAGACAAATATAATCCTGATGGACTCCCACTAGACTGTTAGTTCTTGCATGACCAGTTTCTCTCCTTTTTATAAATTACTGTGCCTACAAAGTATTTGCATTCAAGAGTATTAATAATATCTGACACTGGGTGCTTTCTGGGCATCACACACTATGTTAATCCCTTTACACGTGTCGTTATCTCCCTTCATAGTCACTAGAAGGAAGGCACTATATCTTTTTTAAGACTGAGGAAACTGCTATCACCTGAGTCAGCCTGATCCAAGGCAAAGTTTGTGATGGTCACTCCTCTCTTCATTCATTGTCCTATGCCTTTGAATCTCAGGTGATCCTCTCTTCATGAAGGAAGAACTTACAAGTCATTCTTTCCATCAAGTATTATTTTCTTACTCCAAAAGAGATGATGAATTTAAACAGATAAAGTAGCTCACACTAACTGTGCCTGATACCTCATGGGTTCTCAATATATCTGAATTATGGAAATGTGTTGATTACTTCTAGTTACATCAGAAGTTACATTTCTAGGGAAGTGAACATATTTTTAAAAGCCTCTGGTAATTTCTCCCTCTGAAAACTGAATGCGTGTCTGATGTTAATAAGTGTTTCAGAATGCTGCAAAACTTGGAGGGAACACTTGGCCAGGGATCACAAATGGTTTTCGACTGTCTATGTGTAAAGCCATCTCTAATCCTGGAGAGTTTACTTCACTGACAAATTTCTATTTTTTGGTAAATATTGGCATACTTTTTGTCAAACATTTTCTGCTGCCTGTTAAAATTGGAAAACCAGGTATGTGTTTTAGATTTTAATCGAAGATTTTAGTCTGTACTCATTTGATAATCTCTCATTTATCATTTTTCTATATTTTGAGTTTAATTTAAATAATGTGTTATATAATGTCATTACATTTGTCTGCCGGCTCTTATTTTGGATATTAAAAAAATAAATATAATTAAAATGTGGTAACTGTCTTATTCTCTCTAAACCTTCTATAGGCACTGTTGAACCATACTCCTCATTGGAATGTGAAGTAACATGGCAGCCTGGTTTCAGTTATCCAGAAAGGGGAGAATTTATTCTTCACGTCGATGAAGGAAACACACTGACACTAAAATGTGTTGCACGTGTAATTATTTCCCTTGATTATGATTTTTATTTTGAAGGCTCTGAATTGATTTGGGATACATATGTGTATATAGTCGTTGGATATGTATGTTATGTTAGTAAAAATGGATTTTGCATGCAATAGTTAATTAGATGATCGTAGCATCTTCTTCTAGCCAGTTCTCTAGCATAAATGAAGACTTTGCTAAAAAATTAGGTCGTTATCTAGAATTAATTTAGAAAGCCAGGACTTTTGTACCAACAATACTAGATTTTTATTAGAACCTCTATAAACATATAATACCATTGGAGCCACTTGAAATTAAATTATTTCACTAAAAGACTCCAAAGAAAAATAGAGAAAATTATACTTTTGCCCTACCGTGTTACATTTTTAGTGTTCTAGTAATAATAATTCAGTATGAAATAGATCATATAATTTACATTGCAAGGAAATACGAAAAATTCTTATTTTTATAGAATATACTTCTTGTAATAAAAATGTGAGTAAAGTGAAAGCTGTGATATGTTATTTTAACTTTCTGTAGTAGAGCCCAGAAGGCCATAACTTCATGCCTCTTGATCACTAAGAATTCACTTTACTTATGTACCAAGTTTCCCTCGCAGTGTTCTTAGTAATTTAACACAAGCCAAATGCTACTTTACTAAATACCATCTCTGTCTCCAGGCCATGATCATGCTCTTACATATTTCAGCTATGAAGGAGCTTATAGCCTTAAGAGATAAGAGATTCATTTATTTTAATGATGGCAAGTGGCAGTCAGAATCAGTAGGGTCTTTTCACTACTCTAGGTTTGAAATAAGCTGGATCCTACTGCTTTCACTGTGTTTTGTGTTTGACAAGTTTACTAATATAAATTTGCCCACATATTCATCCTATGTGTATTTTTTTCTAACAAAGATGGGAAGTTTAGTATGTAATGTAGATTTAGCATTAATAACAGGTATCAATATTGACTAATTACTTTGTTGCACATGATGCTAAATGCTGTTCACATATTACTTAATTTAATCCTAATAGCTCTATAAGTATGTACTAATAATTCAATTGATGGGTGAGGAAATAAGAGGATTCAAGTGGTTAATTAATTAATACAAGTTTACACATGAAGTAACTTCTCTAGTTGGAATTTATATTGGTATCAATTTGTCTCCACAGCCTTTGCTGTTACCCTCTGCTAAAATTTGCTTTCTGCTTTCCCAACACTAGGATTAGTTAAGAATTAAACTCTGAGATATCAGAATAATGAATTAGATTATTTTTGGTAAAATTTTGAAGTCCTTATGATTAAATGAACTGTGCATTGTTGCTCTTAAGAAAGTAAAGCTGGAGGTACATGAAGTGATTAAATAAAATATTCATTTCAAATTTGTCGTTAATTTATGAAGGACTTGACTATTTCCTCATTAGCTTTGTTTGAAAATTATTTTTCTAATTACCCATGTCATATGCTTCAAATAATTATAAGATTGTACTACAAGAAAAAAAATGTACTAAAACCTCCTAAGATAATAAGAAATAAGGTATCATGGGTAAAATCAGTAGGTTCTGGTACAAAGAGCACTGAATGAGGAATTGGAAAATGGGTTGGCCAAGGGCTACTGTTTGCTTTTCTATAAAATGGGAGAGGTAGATAATATCAGCATTCCCAAAAAGTGTTTTATGTTGCATTAATTCTTTGAAGTGATTTGTGTGGGATAAGATGAGGGAGTCCTGTGCCAAAGTAATTCTGTGACTCTCAGTGAACTACCTCCACATTTTCAGATAAGCAAAGTGTACGTTATCAGCATGTTATGTGCTATGAGAAGACTTCTAGTAGCAATGTGCCTGGATAATCTCATTTGGCACATTATTTCCCACATTTAGGTGACTCCTGAACTATTTCCTTTTGCATAGCACATGGTAACACCCTATACATAGTTGGATAGATGGTTGTTTACGTCCCCTCAGTGATTAATCTACATGATTCTCAGTCCTGGATTTACTTCCTCCATAGAGTTAATCTTACTCCTCCTGCTTTCCTTAATTTAGGAGTACAATTTAAATATTCCATTCTATTTTCCTTTCTCTTAAGCACACCATAAAATCTGATAACACCTCATATTTCAGAAATTTTCATGCAGCTGAAAAAGTTTGAGTTATCTGGTAAGGTTAAAAAAGTATTTACTGTTATTCAATTACATTTTCCCTTTCTTTTTCTTCTTATTAGCTTGGTCACACCAAGGTCTTATTTTTGGAGCCAAAGATACTCTTCAATAATAGCCCTCAAGGTTTAACGACATGGAAGAAAGTCATTCTTCACAATGTAGGACAAAACCATGCTTATTTCAAGGTGGTGTATCATGGAATTGAATCTAGATTAGATCACATTATAATTTGAATTATTTCTTTCTTTACCATGAATACAGTGGCATTAATACTTTAGTGTTTGTAAATTTGCTAAGGCTAATACTTAGATATTTTATGTGAGATTTATCTATGTACATTTTATCTACTTTGTTCTTTTAATAAAATTCATTTCTCCCTCCTTTTCTTTTCCCCTTTCTTCTCCTCTTACCTTTTTTCTATAATTTTGATTTATTGAAAAAAAGATAGCTGATTTGAAGAAAACATTTAAAAAACATACTTTGCTGGTGTTACATTCCATACTTAATTACCTGCTTTTCCTTTTCTCCTCATTTTCACTCTGTCATCAGGACTGTTATGGTAGCAATTGGGACCTTGATCAAGACCATTCTAAAGATACTATACTTTTAGTTGCTGCTCCTGGGAAGTGGGGGTGTATAAAATGGTGATAGTTTTTTTTTAACTATTAAAATCTCCCAAAAGTGACAGTAGACATTTGAGATCTTTCATTCAAGCTTTATATTTACATGTCTTATTTGGCTTGAATAAGCAAATGAGAATACCCTTTTCTACTTTGTTGCTTCAGAATTAGTTGTAAAAGCTATTTGTTCTCTCCTCCCCAAAAATACCTTAACCAATTTCCCTATAAATTATTCTGGCTTAAAGCCTGGTAGATAGGCCTAAATTGGCCTCTGACAAACCACACCATAAATCCTATGGTAAGTTACTTTTTTAAATGTCAAAAATGATAGCTTAGACATCAGACTATCAAAGAAATAATAAAGAATAGGAGGATACTTTATCATCTTGCCTCCCTACGAACTTTGCTTTTAGTTTTTAGGATCAGGGAAAAGGCAAAGCATCAAAGTAGTATGTAGAATTTTGGCATCTTCTTTAAGAGATATATCTTATCTTTGTAAATTTTGTAGAATCTTGGAAACACTTAAGACTAAAAATATCATCTTCTTATTTGAATTGGAGGGTGCCACTAAATGTTTTGTCTGCTGGGTTATGGGTGCAGATCCTTCTTGAAGTTCAAATTATATGTGTGTCTGATCTTTGAAATTCGATGACAAAATCATCTCATCCCCTGTGCCTGGGTGTCCTCTCTCTAGGTAGTAGTTTGGAAGCTTTTCTATGAAAGCTTTGGAACAGTAACTTGAAAGGATAATGTAGCACATCTGCAAATTTTCAATTACAGATTTGTGACCAGAGTCTTTTGTCTACCATTAATATCATTCCATCAGAAGGAATAATTCCATTTGGGGGGCTAACTGTGCTCAATATCTCCTGTACACCTACCGTGGCAGAAAAATTTGAAACAAAGGCAAAGGTATACTTATACACATGTGTGTTTGTACCATATATATGTCTGTGGATCTGTTTAGTTTTTAAGATATTTATAATAGTACATATAATGCTGTAAAATGTACACATATTTATTTTTGGAGAACTCGTAATGATTTCTACTAATGAAAATGGGTTACAGTGTTATGATACTAAAGAGTAATTTTTTAAAATTTCTGTTGTTTTTCTAGCAGTTGAGTTAGCTCTAAAAAAGTACAATTTTTAGAGACCTAAAAAAGAAGCAACCTTACCTATATCATCTATTATAAAAATGGTTAGCAAGAGGATTTGTAGAAAATTTTTTGGTGAAAGTTGGAAATTTCTACTAAGTTGAAATAGATGGATACCTTTCATCAATATGAGGCATTTTTCTAATGAAATTGGAATGATATTTGGTGTCCCTAACTTGTGACAAGCCCTCACAAGTCATAGTGCCAAGGATTTTTTTTCATGTCATTAATTGGATACCTTAGGAAAAAATAATCAATTTTGTAATGCTAATTATAAATAGCTTTAATGACTATATGAATTATAGGCAAATTCAATATGACATTAACACTTTTATAGCACACATCAAATGTTTTACTATTTTATATTCTGGGAATTAGGTAAGTGAAAAGATATTACCTTGATTTTAGGAATATCTCTGTGTTCATTAAACAGATAAATAAAATGTGAAACATCAATCTGTAATTTTTTTATTATAAACTCGTGGAATAGAATACTCTTGATCTTCAATCTGATGATCGACTGTGTTCATTCACTCACATCAAAAAATAATATGTACACTGTCATCAGGTCAAAATGAATAGCCTTAGGTGTATCCCCCATTTATCCTTCAATTTCCCATAACAGTTTTTACATAATATGCAGCTTAATATAATAAAAGCCAATTTGCCTGGCTCCAAAATAAATTACCTAAGAAACATATCTTACGTCTATAAAGAAATATGTTTTGAAAGATGTTTATAAACTATATATTGTGGTAAATGGCCTGAGATTTGAGCAGAATTTTTTACATAGTATTCTGGAAAAAGTAAAAAATTATGGCCACTAAGTACAGATTTTACTAAAAGATTAATTCCTGCTCTATTTTAGAGGAGTATGCTGTTTTTACAAATCTTACTTTTTTAAGATGCTAAGGATGCAAAATTGAACAAGGAATTATGCAACTAAATTCCTATTTCACTATTTTAATTTTCTTGGAAACAGTTGAGTGTTCAGGTAGTCCTTTGTTCAAGTTTTGCTTCTACTTCTTTCAAGTTTGTGACCTCAAGAAAAAGACAAAATACTTGGCCCTTATAAGCCTTAATTTTCCTCACTTGGCAGTTAGGGTATTAGTAGTAGTGACCTCGCAGAATACTGAGGATTTAAAAAGGAGGTTATGTATTTAGCTCCATAGTTGGCTGCTCTCATTATAGTCATTGTGGATATTAGTATCATTCTATGGGAAGAAGTGTGTTTGTATTCAGTTTCCTATTTGTTTTAATTTTAATAATCCATTGAAATTAGGTAAATACAAAAGGGCTGAAGAGAGTTTGAGGCAATGATGTCAAGTCAAATGGGTAGAATTCTGCAATCAAATTCACAAGCTGTCAGGTGGTCCTGTTTGTGGTGGAAGTTTTTAAGAATTGAACACTTTACTCCTTTTAGGAATATCAATTCTGCATTATAAGAAATGTGATAATAAAACTGTCAGAATAAATCTTGTGACATTTATAATATGCTTATTTAAATTATAAAATGTTATATGCCAGGTTATACTTCAGCAGTATATGAGTATATTTTAATGTCGTTTTAACAGAGTTTTATATTTCTCCTAAATAAGGTTATTATTCACCGTGCAAATGACATACACCTTAAGATTGGTGGATCTGTTGAAATTGCTGATATCGAAATCATTCCGGTGAGTGTGTTACCTATTTGTGTAATAATTTATGAGTATGGTATTTTTTATTTGTTATGTGTCCTTAGCCTATTTGTGTTTAAAAAATTCATTATGTAATAATTTGACATAAATTAATGTATGTTTTCTAAATAAATCATAAAGCAGAATATTAAATAAAGCTTTAAGAATCCACCACTGAACTTAAGTATCAGAACTCCACCAGTTCATTAAGTCATCTGTAGGCTTCATCATGATCCTACTCTTTTTAAGAGATAACCACTTAACTGAATTTTGTGATTATTATCCCTTTACTTTTTCTAATTAGGTTACCACATATGTATGACTTCCTTAACCATTCATTCATTATTTAGTTTAGTTTGTTCTTTTTTGAACTTTATATTAAAAACCAACTGTCTTTGGTGTGTTGCTTTTAATCGAATATTGTGTTTCCAAAGTTTATCTAAGTTGTATATGGCTGTATTTTATTCATTATTACTGGAGTTTACTATTCCATTGTGTATTCAAACTATAATTCGTAGACTCATTTTGTTGTCCATTGGTTAGGTGTTTCTGTTTTTTTTTTTTTTTGTAGTTGTTACAAAGACCATAACTATGAACATTCATATACATATCTTCTGAGGTACATATGCAAGAGTTTCTTAAGGAGTGAATTGAGTATTTGAATGTTTGACTCCACGAGATAATTTCCATATATTTTTCTCAGGTTTCCATTGATCCACATTCTAATTCTCCATAAATTACATTGTAAGACTTAATGTTTGCCAATGTATTAAGTATAAAATGATATCTCACTGTGGTTTTGACTTGAACTTTATAAACTATAATCATTTATTCTTTATTCTGTGTCCTGATAAAATTTTGTTCTATAACTGATAGAGTGCATACACATATGTTTTTTTCTTCTTCTTCTTTCTTTCTTTTTTTTTGCCAGCCTTTTCAGGAATTGGATCTGGTCTCATTTACCCTAAGAAACTTCTCCTGATCCTTCCAAGCAGGCCCATATTCCCCTCCATTGTGACATTTATAAGATATTGCAAACATCTTAAACTCTGGGAACACCTTCATTATAGTGATTGTTATATTAGTTTCAGGTTATCTACCCTTTTGCTTTTCTCTTTCAGTAGTATCTCAGCACCTAGCACCATTCTGGTGCTGAACTAAAATGAGCAGAAATTGATGGGGTTTTAGGTTACCTCAGGTAGGGCCTCACTACTCATCTGCATTTAACTGTATCACCACAATTCTAGGATCTGGCTTTAAGTTATAATTGTCTAACCTTTATTTTATTCAGTATTGCAGGCATACTAAGTTCAGATAGATTGACAGATACTAAGCTAGCTTATCCAGGTCTGTGGCGACTCCTAGAGATTATTCCATTGCTATGGTGTCCCTCCTTGAACAATATTAGACAAGTATTGAGACTTTTTTACAACTAAGTAATTTATAGCACTTTACATTAATATATTGATCAATATTTCCTAATTATGTTGGATTTTAAACACAGCTGCCTAGCTGCCTTTTAAAAATAATATTTTAGTATCATCAGATATTGTCAGTAATACATTTAATATGTATATGGCATTGACTATGTGTGTTAATAACAATTAGGAAATTTTATCCAAATGAACACGTGGGCAAGGCCAGAATTGGATAAGAGGAGTAATTTTTTTTTTTTTTTGAGGAGTGATTTTTTTTTTTTTTTTTTGCATCTACAAACCATCAAACTTTCATTACCCATATTAGAGTTTACAAATTTCATCTGTACAACCGGGTTGATATTTTAAGTGAAACAAATAGTGGCCAGTTGACCTTAATGAAGTATTTTCCTTAACATTAGGATACTATTTCCTCTTTCTCTTTTAATGTTATATGTAATTCTTTTGCTAGGGAACCATAAGGTATATATAATAACTACCAGAAAGAGGAATATTACAGAGTTTCGTGTATGGGCATATGCCTGGCATATAAGCTAAAGTCAAGATACATTCAGTAAATGTCCCATATGTATTTTGGCTAAGTGTTAGGTGCCAGGGTTACAAAATGAATCAGGCTTAGGGTCCACTAGGAGAGACAGATATGTAAACAAATAAATGGACTTCATTATGTCATAATGTAAGTAAATATAAGGAACAGAAATAGTCCCAAGCAGAGTAATTAATTGTGGTTTATCTAACAGGAGTTTGAAGGAGGCATAATATTTCATCAGGCAGTTATAAATTAGAGAAAGGTCTTCCTGACAAAAGGGGCACCTTGATAAAGGCATGGAAGGGTGAAGTGTCAGCTATTGGTTGGAAATGAAGAGTCATACAGCTTGTTGAAGCATGAAGTGATGGGGTGAGAATGAAGCTAGGTGAGGCTGGAGCATGAGGCAGGGGAAGGTCATGGTGAATTTTATATGAGCCCTGCTAATGAACTTGGACATTCTTCTGTAGATGGAGGAGGATCATCAAATTTTAAGACAGGAAGTGATATGCTCAGATTTTCAGTAAGTTCAATTGTGGCTTAGTTTTGGACGGGAGAATTGGAGAACATCAGAATCTAGAAACAAAATGGAAGTGATGAGTTATTAGCATCATACAATTACATTAAGGATGAGAAGTGAAGGACACAGAAGTAATTGGATTCGGTAACTGATTATATATAAAAGGTTGGGAGATGAAGGAAAATGTGATTAATTGTTATAGAGTACCCTTGTTTATATCTTTGATGAATGTAACAGTATAATCAGTATAATTTTTTTAAGTATTTTATTAGTTTCAAAAATATATAATTTTTTATTGAGGTATAATGACATAAAATATTATGTTAGTTTCAGGTGTACATCATAATAATTTTATATTTGTATATGTCACAAAATGATCACCACAATAAGTCTAATTAACATCTGTCACCAAACAGTTACAATTTTTTTCTCTTGTGATGAGTACTTTTAAGATCTTTCTTACAATATAATTTTTAGTTTACATTATTCTCATAAGTGATTACTCTACTTTCTAATTATTACTTTTTTTAAATTTTAGGATGTATTTATCTTCAGTGGCACCTATGTTGGCGCTATCCAGGTTATCCCATTTTTAATAAAAAATAAAGGTGCAACACGTGCCAGAGTGGAATTTAATCTAGAAGACTTCGAATATTTTTCAATGGAATTTAAAGACAAATCAAGTATATATTTTATACTATAATGTTATTGTAAAAGTAAAACAGTTTTTAAGTTGTACAGAAGTATAATTCGAAGAAAATATATGTCAAGGGCAGTTATTCTTGGCTACTTTTAATGATTCAGTACACATTTTTCTTATACTGTATAACCCATCATGGTTTTATTTCTAGAAATACATCAGTATTAATGTCATAACACTTTGGTAATACATGACATAACTGTATTTATTAGTTGATTTAATATAGGTAAGTTAGGTATGTAATATATAAATGGATACTATAAATGCAAATAAAATTATTAATTGCTAGTTTTAATTGCTCATGAATTCAGATAAATGTCCTTGTAGAGCTCTCTCTATATGTTTATTCATGCGCTAGGTATTTTTATGTTAAATTTCATTTTTAAAAATATGTATTTTTATAAATGCATTTCATTTGTTTACTCCAGGGGTTGGCAAATCAAGGCCTGAGGGCCAATTCTGGCCTGACACTAGTTTTTATAAATAGTTTGATGAGAACACAGACACACTCATTTGTTTGTATATTGTTTATGGCTGTATGCCTGCTATAATGGTAGAGTTGAATAGTTGTGTTAGAAACCATTTGACTTGCAAAACCTAAAATATTTACTATCCGGACCCGTACAAAAAACTTTGCTGATCATTGATTTAGTCATTTCTTCTTCAATAAATATTTGTTGAATAGCAATTATAGGCTAGATACTAGGCTTTGAGTCTATGGAGATAATAAGATATCTTATATCTTCTCAAGAAATGAACTGTAAGTTTATTAATTAGGGTCTCTGTAGGAAACAGATGACTCACTAAAAGGGTTTAACTGAAGAGGGTTTAATAAAAAAATTACCTATGGACATGTGAGCCAGGTTAAAAGAAACCAACAAGGGATGGAAGGCACTACTACTTCAAGGCCTGAAGGAGCAAGAGGAGGCAAGATATTTTTGGAGCCCTGGGCATAAATACCTCTTACCCTCACATATCCTGCTATCATCTCCCTGTAGTTGAACCAAAAGCAGAAGCAGAAGAGCAAGGAGTTCTAGATGAATTAGTCTGTGGAGGTCAGGACAGAGCAGAGCAGAGAAGGAAGGCTGTTGAATCTAAGTGATAAATGGAGACCATCTATTAGCAGTAGGTGAGATGGACAAAGAATCATGTTATGGCCACATAGCTTGACAGATGCTATAAGACAAGTTAGTGCATGGTGCTAAGGGAGCCTATACTAGGGAAGACTAGCCAAGAATCAGCAATAAGGAAAGATAATTTGGAGAATTTGATGCATAATCCGAGTCTCAAAGAGTGAGGAGGAGATACACAAGAAAAGGCTATAAAGGCTATATGTGAAAGGATTCAAGGAAAGGCCTAGAAATGAGTCAATCTGTTAAGTAGTTCAGTATATATAGAGCATAGGGAGGACAGGACAGGAGAGGCAAGTGCAACCTAGGTTACTAAAGGTCTTTTTGGACTTTTATCCTAGACGTTGGGCAGCACTGTTAAAGGATTTATAACAGGCAGTGGTATGATTAGGCTCACACTTTACTAATTTTCCTTTTGGAGCAAGGTTGAGAATGGGCTGGGGGAAAAGGTGAGGGTGAGAAGGGCAAGACCAGAGACAGGAAGATCGGTTAGGTGTTGTGGCCATACAGGTGAGAAGTGATGAGAGCTTGAACTCAGGCAGCAGTGCTGGGGATGAGAAGGAGGAGAGCACAAAGGTACTGAGAATTTAGAAATGTTGTGGCTTGGTTATCAAGTGCACATAGGTATTAGGGAAGAGGAGGAAGTCTCGAATCACTGCTGGTTTTTAACTCCAAGAGGTAGGTGACTGGACATGCAATTTGTAGTTGATGTAACCCTGGAGAAGCAGGTTTAGGTGAGCGTGCTGTGTTTGAGGAGACTGTGGAAGAGCCCAGGAATGATAACAGTAGGCAGTTGGAAAATATATTTGAAATCTGTATTCATTTTTTAAAAAAATCTGAATATTGAAACAGTTGCTTTAACACTTCATGCTCACTGGCTGCCCCATATACTCTCATGTACCTTGTTCAATGGATCATAGACTCTTCTTGGTTATTCTGCAGAGTGCCTTTCTTTCCACAATTCTGCTTTAGTCCTAGCTCCAGCCTTCCCTGAAGGCCAGGGGTCCCAACTCCCAGGGCGTGGACTGGTAACGGTCCATAGCTTGTTAGGAACCAGGCTGCACAGTAAGAGGTGAGCAGTGGGTGAGTGAGCAAAGCTTCATCTGTATTTGCAGCTGCTCCTCAGCGCTAGCATCACCACCTCAACTCCACCTCAGATCATCAGGCATTAGACTCTCATAGAAGCACCTGTCCCTGGTGCCAAAAAGATTGGGGACTGCTGCTCTAGGCCACTTTATCATCTTTTCAAATAATTTCTCTGCTTCCAAGCTTTCCTTCTCATACTTAATTCAGAGACTGGCCTCCTTAAAGATTTTATCACACCTCTTCTCTGTTTTAAAAGCTTTGCTGATTCCCTATGACCAATAGCAGTGGTTCTTATCAGCCTGCTGCTGACATCTAGGAGGTACATAGGTTGGTCTTAATGATTATTAACAATTTGCAATAAAGTTTATACTTAAAATGCTCTGATAATATATCTTATTATTATAAATGTTTGAACACATAAATTGCCCTTCATTGACAAATTAGATTTGGTTTTTCACATGATGGTTTTGGAATTATTTGATAGGGTGACTTACGGGAGAGGAAAAGTTGAGATACATTTGAATATGACTTTAGCTTGTCCTTCCAGTCACCTCTCCATTACAGGCTCCATTGGCTCTCTCTGCTGTGGCCAGACTCTGTTCTTCCTCCCAATGGTGCTGGACTTCCCTTCCCCTAGGATGTTTCTTCCTCTTCTGCCCCTGCTGCTTGAGATCCCACCTTCTTTTATAAATTAGCTTCAACCTCTTGAGTCCTATGAGTCATTAGTCCCATCCCCATCCCTGTCAGTTAGTTGAAATTATTATTTTTTAATCTTTTCTCCCTTAGGGCATTGTGTAAGTTTTATTACAGCACTAACCAATTCCCACGTTGTATCAAAGAGGGTCGTGTACCTGTTTGTCTCCCCTAGTACATTGTGAGCTCCACGAGGTCAAGGAGAACATTTATGGTTTTTGTTTTCTACTACAGTTGTCCAGTTTAGTGCTATGTACATTATTGGCACTCAGGAAATATTTATTGAAGCCATCTTGCATTATTGCATGTCACAAACTATATGTTTATATATACTCCAAATATAATTATGAATATTTATTTATCTATCTTTGTTATATTTTCCATGTTCTACACATATATCCAATTTAGGTGGATATTCTTTGCTGTATAATATGTGTATCAATTCCCACACCACCAACAATACTTGTATTAATATAAACTTAATGGGGTGTTTTGTTTGTTTATTGGTTTTCTACATTATACAGTAAAGCAAGTAAAATTGAGTAGGATGAAGGAAGGTAAAATGAGCTATCGATGTTCATTGCCAGAGAGGGATAATTGAAATTATCATCATTCCTCGGGGGTAATCAGAAAACCCTAGGGATAAAAAAGGATTGTTAGAATTGCTTAGATGAGGACAGAGGTTCTACTCTAACATTGGATCTTTTAGGAACTTCTTTTAGTAGAAGTTAATTTAAGTGGTTATAATTTTTTAACCTGAAGTTTGCATTACTGTTCAACAATTGTTTCTGTATCTCCACCCACTGCTTTTGTATCTGGAGGGATTTTATTTTGTCAAAAAGTTTCCATGTATAAAATTATTTTTCTATTCTTCGTGGACTCTTTAAGGCATCAGGGAAGGTCTGGGTCTCCCCACTTTCTCAGACCTAAGACTCAGTCAGCTACTTAACCTTGACCTTTATTCCTTTCCACATTAATCAATAGGGCTGTGATTTGCTTCTTGAACTTCGGAGATTTTAGAAAATGGGTTTACCGTCTGTTTTGCTGATTGAATGTATGATTGTTCCATGTTTGGACATCAGTTTCGCTGATTAGAATCCTGGTATTAAGAGCCACTCTTTAACCCAGCAAACTCACTCAGCCCTGCACACATATTTCAGCAACTGTTTTTTTATTGTTATGAACATATTTATGAGGTTTTTAAGTGTTTCATTTCCACATGTAACAGTAGTATTATAGATTTTCATCTGGCTCTTTTTTTTTACATATACTTTTCTCTGTCTTACAGAGGAATTCACAGACTCTGCGTTTCCTGACATATATTTTTTTGAGTTAGAGGAAAAAACATCTCTAGAATGTGGCCTAGTGTTTTCTCCCAAAGAAGTAAGTTCAACTTTCTATTACTGATATTACTGGAGAGTGGCAGAGGTACAGATAATCCTAACCAAAAAGCTATTAAAGATCACCTAAACTCTTTTTGCAGTGGGTCTTTTTCTTACTTGTGAGCATGCCTGGGTATACCGTTTAGTTCATTAAAATGATTGCTAGAGGTGTCTGGTTCATATTTGCAGAGTGTCTCAACGACATGACACAGAAGGAACCTATATAGGCTTGTGGTCCCTGTTATATACTCTCTAGAAAATTTAAGATATGACATGTTATAAAGGAGAGGGAAGTTGAGGCTTACCCCCAAATCCCTTATATTTGAGCCAGCATGTGCTTTGTACTTATATTCAAGTAGGGTATGCTTAATGCTCTTGGAATCACTACCTGAAATTACTGTAGATGTGCTGTGAAGATTTGAGAGGGATTATAATACTGGTTCCTTTTATAGTATCCTGTGATGTTTAGTGATTTAAAACTACAATAATAATAAACAAACAAAATCAAAGAAAACACCTTTCCTGGAATGTGCCAGAGGGACATTGGGTACCACTGGCAAAATTTCAGAGGTAATCTCTGATATATTTTTGCTTCAGAGATTCTGCAATAAGTGATAAAGAGAGAGCTTCTCACTACCCATGATATGGAAGGGCATGTTGCTATATCCTCTTAAACAAGGATCAAACTTCTATATGGAAATTAGCATATGATTCTTATGTCAAAACATTTTTTTGTATTCCAACATAATTAGTATGATGCCTTGTACTAAGGATTAATTTTTCCTTCTTAAGTACATTAGTTGGGGTGTTTTTTGGGTTTCATGCACATGTGAGTCACATAGAATGATATTGTTTACAGAGTTGCCTCTCTGTAAGCATAGTAGATGAAGTAGCCAAGGCTGCTTTTCTACAATTAAAGAAAATGAAAATTCTTTTATATACAACATTAAGTGTATTCAGATGTATACTATACGGTATTCAATTTCCATAGGTTCAGTGTAAAGTAATTATTCATCTAGATTAATGAACAAAGATATTTAGATAGATGCTATTTAGCAAGGTTATCAAAAAGAAAAACATTTTTGCTTTTTTTTTTTTTTTTTTGAAAATCATCTTATGGCGATTTTTCTTTGGCCTAATTTAGGCTCTCAGATAATGTCAGAATATAAATATTATTTAGATTTTCCTTTTACCTTTTGAATGAAGGATTTTGAACTGCATGAAATATTATCAAGGTGTTACAGTTATTCGTTGAAGAATGCAATCTCTAACTTGTCTTTCTCATTCAGACAAAAAGCATAATTATTTGAAGAGATTCAGAGGATGTTATCTTTTTAATTTTTAGAATATTCTAATGTATTTTGAAGCCTATTCAACTTTCACATATTCTAACAAATTGCAAGTTTTGTCAGTATAGACTTAGAATCTTGTGTATCAATGGTATTCTCTTCCTGATTTTTAAAGTTTATTACCAAAATTAAATGGAAAGTTTAGAAATGTAGAAAGAAAATCTAAGCAATAAATAAATTATACTTAACAATGACCCCTGGTTATATTTTGGGATATCTCTGTTTTTCTCCCTTTCCCTCTCTCTATACCTATATTTCTACATCTGTAATTGTAATGAAATAATACTTTATTAACTATTTTTAACCTGTATTTTTTTTACCAAGTATATCAATTAAAGTGTTACAATTGCTTTTGTGTTATTAAGCATTCTAAATATAATTTTATTTTTTAGGGGTAATGTATTGTATTATTTTATGACTATACTCTTATAGTTACTTAACTAATCCTTACTGTACTCTTAAAATTTTTCATTTTGGGAGGCTTTATAATTGATACTGTAAGAAATGTCCTTGTAGATAAAAGTAGCTTTCACATTGTATGTTTTCTTTGTATCTTCCTAGAAGTGGGATAGTTGGGTCAAACTCTATACACATAATTTAGATTGTTGATTTGTATTGCCAAATTGCTCTCCGAAAAGGTTAGGCCAGTTATATTATCTGCCAGTAACAGTGTAAAAATGTTGCTCATTTTCTTCTATCTTTGTTGTGTGTGTGTGTGTGTGTGTGTGTGTGTGTGTGTGTGTGTGTGTGTGTATGCCAATCTGATAGGTGAAAGATGCATTTTAATGCATGTCTCTGCTGCTTCTTGAGTAACAAACCACCCTACAACAGTAATAACTTATTTGCTAATAGTTTGACCCAGCCTATGCTATTAAAATTTTTTTTAACTCCCTGATAGGATAAGTAGCCTCTATTTCTTTTTTTAAAAAGATATTATTAACTATTTTTTTTTTCGTTTTATTTTTTCGATAAACTTTGGAATAATTTTCTTAAGTTTATAGCTAAAAGTTCTATGGGGATTTTCATTTATGTTGCATTAAATTAATAAAGCATTTGGAGAAAAGCAATTTCTAATAAAATTGAACTTATTCAGAAATAAGATATGCTATTATTAAAGCATTTTATACTCCTAAGCAAAATTTTGAAGTAATTTTTCTATACTGTTTTGTGCAGTGTAAAAGTTTGGGTTTTGTGTATTTTTATACTCATGTATTGAAAATAAATGATATTGATGAGGAGAAAAACTATCTATCTCTCTTACTTTAAACTTTAATTATCCTTCAATTTTAGATTTTTCAGTAATACTCTAATAGACCATAAATATTATTATGTGTCACTTCCATTTTAATAATTATATTTTTACTAATATTTCTTATCATATTAAATTGTTTAGAATTTCTAGAATGAGGTCTGCAGCAAGTGATAAATTATTTTCTTGGCTTATTTTATTTCTGATTTTCTGTGAAGCAATATAATGTTTTAAACCCATGTTGGGAAATATCTTTCTAATACTGATAAAACACAAATTTTAATCCAGAGTAGATATAAATTTTTAAATCTAGTTAAATTCCTATATGCCATCAATCATAATATTATTCAAAGAAGGAAAAAAGTGTGATATATAGTTCAACATTATATTTGTATCATTAGCATATATTTTGGCACATATCAGGCAATAGATAAGAATTTATTCAATGAATAAATTAAATTGCAGTAAATAAATCTACGTATTAATTTCTCAGAACTTATTCTGTTGTTTCTTTTGGATACTTAGAATTGCACTTGATGAGGTAAAGAGTATCTATATTTTAATTATAAGTACACATATCCAAATTGTCACCAAAAAACTTACATCAATTTATATTTCTATCACTAGTCATTATTCAACAAATATTTATTTGGTAGCTACTAGCCATCCTGCATTATTCTTGACATTGGGGTTATAGTAGAAAGCTTACATCTTAGTGTGGCACTATGCGATGTTTTCTTCACATCTTCACACAGGGTGTTATAGTTTGCCAGTATCAAAAAACATGCGACAAAAGTCCAATATAACTATTTTTCTTTTGTCACTTGTGCTTTTTGCTGTCATATATAAGAACCTGTGCCTAATCCAAATCATGAAGATTTCTATTTGCTTCTAAGAGTTTTATAGTATTAGCTCTTACATTAGGTCTAAGATTCATTTTGAATTATTTTTTTGTGTATGGAGTAAAGTAAGACCACCTTTATTCTTTATATGTGATGTCCATTTGTCCCAGGACCACTTTTTGAAAAGATTATTTTACCCTGTTCAATTCTTTTGGCACCCCTGTCTAAAATCAACTAAACATAGATATGACAGTTTCTCTCTGGACTTTGAATTCTACCCCATTGATCTGTATGTCTATCTTTATTCCAATTACCCAGTGTTTTGATTACTATAGTTTTGTAGTAATTTTTGAAATTGGAAAATGTGAGTCCACCAATTTTATTCTCTGTCTTTAATAATGCTTTTGGTTAATTTGTGTCCCATGCCTTTCCATACGAATTTTAGGATCACCTTGTCAATTACTGCAAAAAACACAGTTGGGATTTTGATAAGAATTGTAAAGAATCTGTAGGTAAATTTGGGGAATAGTGTCATCTTAATTTTAGGTCTTCTAATTCATGAACATAGGATATTTTCCCATTTATTTAGGTAATTTTAATTTCTTTCAACGATGTTTTGTAGTTTTCATTATACAAATTTCTCATTTCTTTATTAAATTTATGTATAAATAATAATTTTGATGCTATTGTAGATAGAATTGTTTTCTTAATTTTATTTTCAAATTGTTTCTGTCAAGTGTACCGAAAAAGTCAACTTTAAATATTGACCTAGTGTTCTGCAACCATGTTGAATTTATTCATTAGTTCTAATAGTTTGTTAGTAGATTTCTTAGAACTTTCTGTATACAAAAACATGCCATCTGCAAATAGAAAAAGTTTTACTTCTTCCTTTCCAATTTGGATGCACTTTGCTTTTTTTACTGCCCGATTTCTAGAACTTACAGTATATATTGAATAGAAGTGGTGAGAGCAAATACCTTTATCTTAATCCTGACTTTAGTAGGAAAGTGTACATCTTTTACCTTCAAATATGATGTTGGCAATTGTGTGTGTGTGTGTGTGTGTGTGTGTGTGTGTGTGTGTGTGTGTGTGTTTAATAAGATTTCCTTTATCAGGTTGAGGAAGTTTCCTTCTTTTCCTAGTTGAGTATTTTGATCATGAAAGAATGTTGGATTTTTTCATTTTTTAAACATCCATTTTAATGATCATATGATTTTGCCCTTTATTCTATTGAAATAGTGTATTTTATTGATTGATTTTTGTTTGTTAAATCAATTTTTCATTCTTTGGATAAATCCCACTTGATTGTGAGTATAATCCTTTTTATGTATTGCTGGATTCAGTTTTCTAGTATTTTGTTGAGGGTTTTTTTAATCTATATTCATAAGGAATATTGGTCTATAGTTTTCCTTCCCTTAGCTGTCTTTGTCTGGTTTTGGTGTCAGGGTAATATTGGCTTCTTAGAATTAGCTGAGAAGTGTTCTCTCCTTTCTTATTTTTGAAATAATTTGTGAAGGATTATATTAATTCTTTAAATAAGTGGTATATTTCACCATTGAATCAATCTTGTCTTGAGCTTTTCTTTGTCGTATTTTTCAACTACTAACTCAATCTATTTGCTTGTTTTAGATCTATTTAAGTTTTCTATTTCTTTTTAAAAATTTTAATAACAATCTTTTAATTGATAATCATATAGTAATTAGAGTTTATAAAGTATACTCATATTGAATATCACTTTATTTCCACATGAATCCAATATGTCAAGCATTGAGACCTTAGATTTTTTCCCTCTTTTTCTAGTCATAGAGGTTAATGTACAATGAAGCTAAGTGACTTGTCAAGGCCAGCTGTTGGTGAGCTATAGAGCTTGGACAACACAATGTTATGTCCTCAGCCTCCTGAGTCACTGGTTCTTCATGATACCATGTTAGGAATCCAGATATGATGAAGAATAGTACATATTCCTTTAGCTTATAGACAGAAAATTTTCATATCTATTATTGAGGTTTATTACATTTCTCCTAGTCCTTAGTGTTCAAATCTTCAATTTCATAAAGTTGCAATCACCAGCTATCAATAGCCATATTTATATAATTGATTTTCTGTTCCATTTTCTATATCCATGGAAAGAAAATTGAAGTCACGATATGTTTCTTTTGGGATAAAGCTATTTGTGGGATAATTTTGTAGAGCTTAGGCCTTTAATTACATCTACCAGGGTATCTTTAGAAGCAAATAAAATAAAAACCCATAATGCAATGGAAAGACAAAAAGAAGTTGATATTTTTCAGGATTTTGTAGATTATTGGGAAACATTATCTGGTATAAGATAGATGATAATCTGTATAAGACACCTGAAAAAAATTAAATCCATGTCATTGGAGGTGACATGATTACATTATTTGATACGAGGTATCTGCCATCCCAATTTTTAAACCTGAATAGCATTTCTGTGTCAGAACAAATTATGGGCAGACTTTTAAAAAAATTGCATATATTCCTTGTAAAAATTTATAGCATCCAGAACAAAAGAGTTTCCTATGTTTCTCATTCCTCAATTCTTTCTTTGTCAGTATTGCCTGTTAGATTTCATATAGATTTTACATGAGTTTTCTCTGTCTTACACCCCACTTTGGATGGGGCCCATTGAATGTTGGTTTAATTTCCTATTGCTCATTCTGAAATGGCCTGGTGTTCCTTTAGTATTTATGTTTTCTCTCTTGGGAACTTTTCGTTTTGCTGGAATCAGTTCTCTGGCTTCCTTTGAGAAAACTAAGGCTGCTAGTTCTTCCCTACTCTCTCCCTGCACCGCCCCCCATTTATATCTTAATAGTTTACTCTAGAAACTTGCTTCTTCCAGGCAAGTTTCCCTGTTTCTCTCTTTTTTTTTTTAATTGAGATATAATGGACATGTTATATTAGTTTTAATATGTACAACATAATGATTTGATATAGGTACATTTGCAAAATGATTGCCACAATTTTAGCTAACATCCTGTGCCACACATAGTTACAAATTTTTTTTTCTTGTGATGAGGACTTTTAAGATTTACTCTCTTAGAATCTTCAAAGTAACAATACATGATTGTTAACTATAGTTGCCATGCTGCACATTACATCCCCAGGACTTATTTATCTTATAACTGGAAGTTTGTACCTTTTGACCACTTTCACCCACTTCATGGGTAAAAATAGAAGTTTTATCTACTAATTTGTTGGCATAAAATAATATATAATGTTCTTTTATTATTTTTATTTCTGTAAGATAGGTAATAACATCCCCTCTTTCATTTCTGTGTTTATTAAATTCAGTCATTTTTCTTTTCATCTCAGTCAGCTTATCTAAAAGTTTGTCAATTTTGTTGATATTTTCAAGATTCATCTTTTAGTATTGTTGATTTTTTGTACTGTTTTTGATTCTTTATTTCATTTATTTATACTTTATCCTTTATTATTTATTATTTCTGCTTGCTCTGGGTTTAGTTTGCTTTTTTATTCTTGTTTTTTTAAGGCTCAAAATTAGGGTACTGATTTGACATCTTATTTTTTTATGTAAGTTTTACAGCTATACATTTCCCTTTAAGCATTACTTTATCCATATTCTAAAAGTTTTGGTATGTTTTGTTTTCATTTCCTTTCATCAAAGTCTTTTTGTAGTTTCTTATGTAATTTTTTCTTTGACCCATTGGTTATTTAGGATGTGTTAATTTGTAAATTTACCAAATTTTTTTGTTATTGATTTTTAATATAATTTCATTGTGATTGGAGAATATACTTTGTATTATTTAAATAAATTTAAATTTATTGAGACTTATTTTATTTAACTATGTTGAGGTAAATGTAAAAAAACTGAGAGAGTTGGAAATGTTTGCATCTGAATTTGTGTATTTGTGGGTGTACATGTGTGAGAGAGAGAAAGTATACAATGGTAGAGGGAAAGGAATGCTGATTTTCAAAATAAGCTTTGTAGGATTATTTTTTTTTTTCAAATACTACTCATAATTTTGATTTAAAAAATTTCAAAATAAAAAGAAAATAAACTTTTGGTGACAAGTTAGTATTTTGAAGCATTAAGATAGTCATTCTCCTACCCAGCCACCTGCATTTTGTATGTTCATAAAGGTATTCAGACACACACGCACGCGCACATAGTTTTAAATAAGGGTAATAAGCTAATAAGTACAATAATTTAATCTATAGGGTTTTTTAAGTGTGTTAAGATCAAGTTACATCTTTTCTTAATAAATCTGTATTGTGATTTTATATTTTCATACAATGGATGTATATACTATTTTTAATGTTATCATTTATCCACAAAAGCATTTAACTTCAGGGTCACTAAAAATTAGAAAAAATGTATAATCCCATTTAAATTCGTTACATGACTTTTGGGAAAGATGCATATGCAATTTGTTATTTTTATTTTTTGAGTCCAATTTACTATTTAACATTGTCAAGAACTAAAAAAACTTGTAAATCTATTTCTTAATGTTTAGATTGTAGATTCTGAAAATTGATTATAAAATTAAAATATATAATATAAATATATTTATAGTGCTCTGGAGTGCTACACATTACTTAAGATTTTGAATCATTCTACAATTTACTGGGCATTTTAAAGGGAGGTTTACTTAATGTATTGGAATGTAATTCAGTCCAACAATGAGAAGAACATAAAAAACCCTAGAGATGGCACAGACTGAGATTTTGCTCCATAAATTTGTTCTACTAAGGCCGATTGACTCTCTGGTTTTCAGTCATTTCAAATGTCCTTCACTGTATTTATAGCTAGCTGTAAATTGTCTCTGTGTGTGTGTGTGTGTGTGGTTGTAGATGTGAATAGCCAGTGGAAGCTCTCCTGGTTGACCTCTGTAGCAGGAAAATGAACAATCAGCAATAGTGGCTTGATTTATTTCCAGTTGTAACCCTTCCTTTTCTGCACCAGGTTTAGGTACCATCAAAAGTGCTGGTGGGCAATTGCAGTTGTATTTAGTATCATGCCTGGACTGGTTGTCACTCAATCCCTTACTTTCCTTGTGGGCCACTCGCATGTCTTCTGGGCCAGTGTGTAGCGTTGGGCTTTCCTATATGATAGCCACTGGCCATATGTGGATATCTAAGTTAAATCTTAAATTATTTAAAATTAAATATAATTAAAAATGTATTTTCCCAGTCAAAATAACCACATTTCAACTTCTCAATATCTACACATGGCTATTAGAAAGTGCAGAAATTTCCATCATCACAGAAAGTTGTATTTGGCAGCTCTGGTATAGATAGATCTTCCCCTGTTTTTACCCTCTCTATAGCTCTCATCTCTGCTGCTGTATATTTTCACTAAAGCTTTTGAAAATGAGAGAGAATTATTCATTCTTTTCTGTTTTTCACCAACATTTGTGTGCCCTTTCATGATATGAAACCTTTGGGTAAACATTTCACAGTGGTTATTCTGGATTTATAATCATTCTTACAGGAAGCTAGGAAAGATCCTTCAAGGATTAAAATAGAGGACATTAAAATGCTGCCTGTCCCTTTTCTAGTTATAAACAACATCGGCCAGAAGACTGAATTCTTTTCTTTATCAGAATATTATTTTTCAACTTGAGGTATTCCTCTGTTTGAATGACAGCATCTAGGAAAGCACTTAGAATGGCACATATCACAAAACTTTCAGTATTTCCTCTTTATTAGACATCTCAGTTGTTTCACAGTGATAGAACTCATCTCTTTTTCTATGTGTCATGGAGTTTCTGTGTAAAAAATGTCTTATATTTTTAGTTTTGTTGAGGGGATAACACTTACATGGGTGAATAAATCATGGAACCCCTCAATTTTGCGTTCTGAGTAATTACAGGACTACTTTGGATTAAAACACGTTTTATGTTAACTGTGAAGATATGAGTTAAGAGAAGACAAGTCCCATATGACTTCCCACATACATATAATTGGCAGTTAGAGAAGGCAGGGATTGACTCAGCTCTGTGAATTTAGCGCTCAATATTTTAGAAAATATATATATGTTTCAGGAGGGAAAAGGGCTGAGATTATCAACATTATCATCATCAACAACTTCAGACATTCTTGCATGAAGCCCAGTCATGCTCTGTGTTAAAACTCTCCCATTACTCCAATCTTCCACTCCTATCATCACTGACTTTAGGACCCAGCAACGGAACCAATGTCAGTCAAGACTTAATACCCAATGACTGTCAGGAGTTAATCCCTCATGATCACTCTTTACCTCAGTCATCCCCAAAGTGGAACCCTCTATAAATAGGTTCTCATCCCTACTAGCTCTGAGCTCCCTCACACCTGACTTTCTTTCCCTCTCTGTCCTTTAGGATCCCTAAACTTACATAAGTCCTTGCTGTTTTTTAGGGCTCCTTTTCCCTTTGTGGTTTCTCTAAGGCACTGCATCTTTTATCCTCTGTGGATCTGGAGCGTGGCTCTAGAGGTAATACTTTCTGGAAGCCCTGCTCCCTGGGTTGATTTTTCTAGATGGTCTTTACTTGTTAAAAAAATGGCTGTTTCTTTGAACTTTCTAGTAAGTGAGTTTACCACTTACCCTTACTCAGAGTAATAATATCAGGACATTGCTACCAGCCAGGCTCATTGTGTATTCTGCACCCTACTCCTCTCATTTTTTGACTGCAGTATCTATGGAGGGGGGGGTCCATCCAGAACCTTGGCCTCTCAGTTCTTTGTCTTCATGTTTCCATTGACCTCCTCCTCCATTACCCTCAGTTTCTTCCATTGGGAACCCATCTCCATCCATCACAGCCTGAGGAGGATGATGTTTTGAGAAACATACTTTTAGGTATTATTTGACTTTAAAACATGAGTCTATATTATTTTTAAAAATTTGAAGACTAAGATAGTATCCTAATAATAATATAAATACTATAAAAATACATATAATAGAAAGTATAGATTTATATTTATACTGAAAGTAAGAAAAACAAAGACAAATCAGAAGAGGAAAAATAGAAATGAGACAAAATATAGCTACTCGCTGATGAATAATAATGAAAAATTCCAGGGAAAATAAAATCAAGCAAAGTTTTGCTTTGTTTTGTTTTATTTTAAGGACTGAAAGATGAAAGCAGGTAACATATGTACATGAAATATATCTTTATTTAATTTACTCCCTGACATCTGTGTGCTGGTATCACTGCTGAAATAGATTATCATGGGAATGAGTTGCTTGCTCTGATTTGTTAAAATAAATGAAACATCCATGAAAATAAAACATGCTATGATATTTTTATGCTTCTCTAATTCTGTTATGAGAGCAGACTATTTACCAAAAAAATCTGTGACAGGAGATGGAATTGGCAGTCGTATGGCCAGTGTCTTAATCTGTTAGGGCTGCTGTAACAAAATACCACAGAGTGGATAGTTTATAAACAACAGAAGTTTATCTCTCACAGTTCTGAAGGCTGAACTGAAAGTCCAGAATCATGGTGCCAGCATGGTAGGATGAGGTCCCTTTTCTGGGTCACAGACTTCTTGCTGTGTCCTTACATCGTATAAGGGGCCAGGGAGAGTCTCTTTTATAAGACACTAATCCCATTCATGTGGGCTCCACACTCATGGCTTAAGCACCTTCCAAAGGTCCCACCTCCTAATACTAGCATCTATAGGGATTAGCATTTTGACATATGAATTTTGGGGTGGGAGAGGATACTTTCAGACCATGGCAGCCAGCTAATGTTAAGTGAAACAAAATTAAAGTCGAAGTGTTTTTTCTGGTAGGGTAATATGAGATAAGTATATACTTCTTTTATTATTTAGCTCTTTATTTAAATCTTTTCAGATTGTCAGCGTGGGCTTTATGAGTATAACACAGCACTAGGTATATATACCTCTGAAACCATCAATTCTTGTTTTGATGATCTTCAAAACTCAGATATAGTGGTTCTGTTATTCTCCTTTCCTACATATTTAAAACATTTGCCATTCTTGCCTGTTTTCCTCCTCCTCACTCCTACAAACTTATCAAGAAATCATAGAGCAAAAATTACAAGACTGGTATTTTAAAAATTATTTGAAACATAAATAATTCTAGGTTTTAATTTTAAAAATAATTAAAAAATGAGTCTTTAGAAAAAATGAATTTTGATCATTTTCATGTTTTATAATTAAGTTGAAATACAGTAATAATGTTTATATATAAATATTTTAGCACTATTACTTCAATTGTAACTTTAATTATTTTATATGTTTTTGTTTTTTGTAATTTTAAATTTCTAATAAATTGCAAAATTTATTAAATTTACAATCTCAAAACTATTTGCGGCTGGAACCACTTCTAAATCCTACACACACACTCTCCCCCTGTTTCTTCAATTTTTAATTGATGAGTTCATGGTGAGGGAGGAAAATACCAGTTAGAATTGAAAGGTTTAGGCCTTTGAATTTTCAAGTGAGCTATTTGCCTTTTGTAGGCATCTATCTAAAGACAGGAGAATATTAGGTAGAAAGAATAGTTAAGCTGTTTAGTCTTAATAAATAGAATAATCTCATATGTGACCTAATATAATATAGTCTCTCAATCATTTTGCAAAAAGACTTATTTTTTTTTATTTCTGTAGAACCTTAAGATCATCAAATGGTGGGTGCCTGAGGAATTTCTGGAAACCTCTGAATGACTTCCTTTATTTTTTAAAATATAATTTATTGAGGAAAAATTTATATAATATAAAATTAACCATTTTAAAGTAAACAGTTCAGTGTTGGTTAGTGCCTTCACAATATGGTATAACCACCCGCTCTCTTTTCAAAACATTTCCATCACTCCAAAGCAAAACCCTTTACCCATTAAGCAGTTTTTCCCCATCTATCTTTTCATCAGCCGCTAGCAACCCAGTACTGATCTGCATTTATTTTCTATGGATCTATCTATTCTGGATATTTCATATAAAAGGAATTATACAATGTGTGACTATTTGTGTCTGGATTCTTTCACTTAACACAATGTTTTAGATTTTCCTTTTTTAGTGGTAAAAAAAACATGTAACATAAAATTTGCATCTTAACCATTTTAAGTGTACAGTTCAGTACTGTTAAGTTATATTCACATTTTTGTGAAACAGATCTCCCTAACTTTTCCATCTTGCAAATCTGGAACTCTATATACATTAAAAAACAACTCCTCTTTCTCTCTTCCCTGCAGACCCTGACAACCACTATTCTACTTTGTTTCTATAAAACTGACTATTTTAGGTACCTCATTTAAGTGGAATCATACACTACTTGTCTTTTTGTGACTGGATTATTTCACTTACCATAATGTCCTTGAGGATCATTCATGTTATAGCATGGGACAGGATTTTCCTCATTCTTAAGGTTGAATAATATTTATACTGCATTTTGTTTATCCAGTTCATCTGTCAATGGACATTTCCTTTGCTTCTACCTCTTGGCTATTTTCAATAGTGCTATTATAAAGATAGATATGCAAATATCTCTTCAAGATCCTCTTTTTAAATCTTGTTGGATATATACCTAGAAGTAGAATTGCTGGATCAAATGGTAACTCTAGTTTTTAACTATTTGAGGAAGCTCTATCTGTTTTCCATATTTGTAGCACCATTTTACTATCCCACCAATAGTACACAAGGGTCCCAGTTTCTCCACATTCTCACCAACACATTATTATTATTATATTTTGGGGTTATATTTTATTGCAATTTTGATTTGCATTTCTCTGATGTTGAGTATTTTCTCACATACTTCTTGGCCATTTGTATATTATCTTTGAGGAAATACCCATTCAAGTCCTTTTTTAAAATTGAGTGATGAATTTTTGTTGTTGAGTTGTAGGAGTTCTTTATATTCTGGGTGTTAACCCCTTATCACATATATGATTTGCAAATATTTTCTCCCATTTCATCAGTTGCCTTTGCACTCTTGATTGTTTCCTT
This sequence comes from Eidolon dupreanum, assembly GCA_028627145.1. NCBI lineage: Eukaryota > Metazoa > Chordata > Mammalia > Chiroptera > Pteropodidae > Eidolon > Eidolon dupreanum. The sequence continues at coordinate 20,978,778 of CM053505.1, forward strand.
TGATGCACAAATATTTTTGTGTTTGATATAGTCCCATTAGTCTATTTTTACTTTTGTTGCCTGTGCTTTTAGTGTCATATTCAAGAAATCATTGCTAAGTCCAGTGTAATGAAGTTTCCCCTTCTAAGTTTTCTTTCAGGAATTTTATAATTTTAGGTCTTGCATTTAGGTTTTTAACTCATTTTGACTTAATTTTAGTATATGGTATAAGATAAGGGTCCAAGTTTTTTCTCCATTGAAATGTCCTGGTGCCCTTGTAAAAAATTAATTGGCCATAGATATATGGGCTTATTTCTGGATTCTCAATTTTATTCCATTTGTCTACATGTTTATTGTTATGCCAGTATGACACTGTTTTGATTACTGAGGCTTTATAGCAAGTTTTGAATCCAGAAATATGAGTCCTCCAAATTTGTTCTTCTTTTTACAGATTGTTTTGGCTAATTGGAGCCTTAGCTTTACTTGGGAATTTAATGATTGGCCTTTTCATTTTTACAAAAATGGCCATTGGAATTTTAATAATGATCACATCACAATGAATTATAGTAGTACTGATTTCTAAACAATATTAAGTCTATCAATGAATATGGGATGACTTTCCATTTTATGTAGAAATTCTTTAGTTTCTTTCAACAATGTAATGTGATTTTCAGTGTACAAGTTTGTCACCAATTTGGATATTTTTTTCTAGGAATTTTATTCTTTTGGATCTTATAATAAATGAATTTGTTTACTATTTTATCTTTCAGAGAGTTCATTGCTAGTATGCAGAAACACTATTGATTTTTGTTTGTTGAACTTGTACATTGCAACTTTGCTGAAATAATTTTTTAGGTCTGTCAACTTTATTATGGATTATTTATGATTTTCTTTATATAGGATTATTTCAACTGCCAGTACATATAGTTTTAATCCTTCCATTCCAATCTGAATGCCGTGTATCCCCCTCTTCACTTCCCCTTTTTTCTAATTGCTCTAGCTAGAACTTACAGTACAATATTGAATAACACTGGTGAAAGTGGACATCCTTGTATTGCCCCTTATCTTAGGGAAAAACTTTTTGTATTTCACCATAAAGTATTGGGTTTTTCATAAGTGCTCTTTAGCATGATGAGGAAGTTCTCTTCTATTTCTAGTTTTCTGAGTGCTTTAATCATAAAAGACTTTTGGATTTTGTCAAATGTTTTTTTTTTTTTCTCTATCAAATGACATGACCAAGTGTGTATGGGTCCCTCTCCCCTTCATTCAATTAATGTGGAGTATTTCATTGATTGATTTTTGTATGTGGAACTACCTTTGCAATCTTGGAGTAAATCTCACTTGGTCAAGGTGTATGTAATGCTTATAATGTGCTCTTAGATTTCAGTTACTAGTATTTCTGAAGGACTATATCATCTATATTCATTAGGGATGTTGGTCTGTAATTTTGTTTTCTGTAGTGCTTTCATTTGTCTTTGATATCTGGGGATTGTTGACCTCATAGAATGAGTCAGAAAATTATTCCTCCTCTTCTTTTTTTTTTTTTTTGGAAGAGTTTGAGAAATATTGGTGTTAATTTTTTAAATGTGTGGTAGGATTTACCAGTGAAGCCATCTATCCGGTCCTGAAATTTTCTCTGTTGAGGAGTCTTGTTGAATCATTCTACAATTCTACAGGTCTGTTCATATTTTCTGTTTCTTCTTGAGTCAGTTTTGGTAATTTTTGTTTTTCTGTGAATCTGTCAATATCATCTAGATTATTTACTGTATTGGTATATAATTGTTAATAAAATTCCCCTTGAATTCTTTTTTTTGTAAAGTTGATAGTAAAGTTCACACTCATTTTTTGTTTTAGTTATTTATGTCTTATATATTTTTTATTTTTCTGTCTGGCTTAAAGTTTTGTTGAATTTTTCATTGATTTTTATTCTATCTCTGTTGATATTCTCATTTTAAAAATATATCATTTTATGTTTTCCTTTTCTCTTTTTCCTTGTTTCCTTTAGCTCTGTGAGCATATTTAAGACAGTGGATTTAAAATCTTTTTCTAGCTAGTCTGATGCCTAGGCTTCTTCTAGGATGCTTTCTGTCATTTTTTTCTTTTAATGGGCCATGCTTTTTTGTTTCTTTGTGTATGCATTGTGATTTTGTTGTTGAAAACTGGATATTTAAATATTATAATATAGTAACTCTGGAAATAAGATTTTGTCTGCCTCTTTCAGGATTTATTGTCTTTGAGTTTTGAAGGCTGCAGTCATCCTTTGCTTTAGAGACTTTAACAAATTATTGTTTGCAAAGAATGTGTTCTTTACTGTGTGTTGTCACTGAAGTCTCTGTTCCTTTAACTTGTATTCAACTAATGTTTTGATGAAGATTTCCTTATGAATTGACTCTGTGCCAGTGCACTTGTTTAGCAGTTAGCCAGGCCATTTATAACTGTTCTTGCCTAAACTTCCTGATTGCACTTAGCCGAGAGAACAAAAAAAGTGATATCTTAGGGTCCTCAAATTTTTTCTGAGCATGTACCCTACCCTGGGCATGCTTGTGGCTTCCTAAATAATCTAGTGCATGGTGCTTTTGAATGTCCTAATTTTCCAAAGAAATGCTTTCCCTAGCTTTTTCTTTCCAAGCTTTAAGCTGCTCTTGCACGTCTCCACCATAATTTTTAGTCCTACATGGCTGCAAATTTTTTTGTTTGGAAATACTTTTGAGCAAAGTCTACTGCTTTTCTGATCTGACTGAGTTTGAAGTCAGGCAAAACCCAAGACAGGCACCTTGCATCAGTCCTTCAGGTAGCCCCAGACAGATTAAAATAGACAAGTACAGTGATTTGTGAATAAGGGCTGCTCTGCTCTATCCCAAACCAGATACCAGGGTCTGACGCTGGGACGCAGGCTGCCATCTTCAAGATTGCCACTGAATCAGGAAGGGAGAGGCATAAGGACAAGTAAAAGTGCCATAAAGCTTTCCTGCTCTTTTAAAGTTGTCTTTTTCTTGATTCAGTATTCACTTAGTTGCTGTAAACCTTTGACTATTTTCCAGAGTTCTAAAGAAAGTTGATCCTGACAGCTTTTGCTTGTTTTTCAGTGTTTGTGTGGAGGGATTGGACATTTGAAGCTGGCTGTCCACCGTTTGGCTGACATTATCCTTTCCTTTCATTTTGGTGTGGGCCATAAACATCAAAATGGGCTCCTTTTCTTTTCTTTGATGCCAACTGTGTTCTTATCAAGGCTGGACCACAGAGTATTAATTTAAAAATGAGGACTAGCACTATATAATTGCCACAATGTTATGAAGCTCTAGTATTCATTTTTCTGTGATTCATTTGAGTAGCTGCATATATTGTTAGTCTGTTTTAGAGTTTGAATCCAGATGTGTAAAAATCAGAGCTAAGGAATTAGCTTTAACTTCATTTATTTTTAAAATGTGATGCAGTAAAATTCTCTTTGTTATATGAATATTAGTAAATTATACAGTTTTATAGCAAACATGAAAATCAGTATAGAGAGCAGTTCCATTATCTTCCCTAAATTCTTCTCTATCTCTTTGTAGTCAGTCTCTCCCTCACCTCCTGTTCATGGCAAACTCTGATATCATTTTATTTGTATAATTTTGCCTTTTCATTTATATAAATGAAATGATAAGGTATGTTGCCTTTTTAGTCTGGCATCTCTTATGAAGAATAATGAATTTGAAATCCATCCATATTATGTGTAACAGTAGTTCATTCTATTTTATTGTTAAAAAAAGTATCCTATTATATGAATTTACCAAAATTTGTTATCCATTTACTATTTGGAGGAAATTAGGCTTGTTTTCAGGTTTTGGCAATTATGAATAAGGCCACAATTAACATTTACATGCAGATTTTTGTATGAATAAGTTTTCATTTTTCTTTGGTAAAAATCTAGGTTTGGAAGTTCTGGGCCTTATGTTAAGTATTTAATTTTCTAAGAAACTGGAAAACTGTTTTCTAAAATGACTAGAGATTTTTACCTTCTATCAGCAATACATAAATGTATTAGGTGCTCATATCTTTATCAGTACCTGGTAATGTCATTTAATTAGTGGACTTTGTCCTGTCCATGGAAACATTTGGTCTATAGTTCAAATAAATCTCATTCTGCTGCAAGATTCAAACCCTGACCCACCTACCTAACCCCATGTGTTAATCAGCTAGGCTACTGAGGCAATTGACAGTACAGCCACAATATAATTATTGAATTAATAAAACATGATAGTATTTTTTATGTATTAATCCTGTAAACCAAAAATAGAAATAAACATTATGGGCTATTCAAACCCAGGGACATTTTCTAAGCATGGATGTTTTAGACAGTACCAAATTTCAAAGACCTTTTGTCATGTACTAAATGTCGCATGGATGTATGAACAGAACGAAATGTCCTACAATCTGTCCTTTTTGTTTAAGCCATTGTGATAGGTGTGAAGCATTACCTCTTTTCATTTAATTTACATTTCCTTAATGTCTAATGATGTTAAACATCTTTTCATATGATAATATGTCATTTTTTGCCAGAAATGTGTGTTTGGCCTGCAATTTTATTTGTTAACATTATCTTTAACAGATGTTTTTAATTTTGATAAAGGACAATTTAATCATTTTTTAAAAATGTTTTCTTTTGATATTGCAAAGAAATCTTTGCCTAACCAGTGATCACAAAGATTTTTTTCTTCTATATTTTCTTCTACAAAGTTTATATATTTCGATTTTATATTTATGTCTTTGGTTCATTGTTAATTGATAACATTATTTTTAGATTTATTTTATGTATTTTTATTTTTAAGAATTATTTTCAGACTCATGAAAAATAAATCAAGTCTCATTTTGAAAAATGTACTTTCAATGTCACAAAATAATTTTCTTTTTGAAACTGTCTTTTTCTAAATGGCTGTTTTACTAAATCCATAGTATTTCATTAGCTCTCCAGAACTTACTCATCTTGCATAACTGAAGCTTTGTACCCTTTCACCAACATCTCTCCACCTTCCCCTCCCTGAAGCCCCCAGTAACCACCTTTTTACTCTTTTCTTCTATGAGTTTGACTATTTTAGATTCCACATATAAGTGGAATCATACATTGTCTTTCTGTGTCTTGTGTATTTCACTTAGTATAATGTTCTTCAGGTCCATCCATGTTATTGCAAATGGAAGGTTCTCTTATTTTTAAAGCTGAACAACATTCCACTGCATGTAATACATGGAATATTCCACTGAATATACTACATTTTCATTATCCATTCATCCTTTGATTGACGTTTAGATTATTTCCATAGCTTGACTGTTGTGAATAATGCTGTAATGAACATAGGAGTGCAGGTATCTCTTCAGGATCCTGATTTCCATTCCTTAGGATGAATACCTAAAAGTAAGATTGCTGGGTAATATGGTAGTTCTGGTAACAATACTATACTTTATACTTGACATTTGCTAAGTGTTCTCATCACACACATACACACACAAAATAAATAAGGGGACTATTTGTTAATAGATATGTTAATTAGCTTGATAGTGCTATTATTTCATTATGTATGTAGATCAAGTCATCAGGTTTTGTATACTTTACATATTTACAATAAAACTACTATTTCAAATTTCTTACAGCAAAAATAGTCATAGGTGTAATGTACTTTTTATCTGTCAGGTAGCAGCATACGAATTTAGCTTTCAAGTTCGAATTAATTTCTTTGAGGCTTCAGAACTTTACACTCAACGTTATTTGTCAAAATCTTCTGTGACTCCAAAGGCAACACCACTTATTCGACCATGTTATGTTCAAGCTACTGGTATGTAATATGAAACATTCAATTGATGTGTAGAAACCAAATATTCAACTTCAGCAGCTGAAAGTTTAAAAATCAGAATATATTTTTTAAAAAAGAAATATTAGAAAGTAAAATTATGATATGATTCCTGTGTGTTTCTTTTAAATTGAGTCTGTGGGATTGCATTTTGATTAATAGCATGGATATTACCTCAGGTGAGTGATCATTGCTTAAAAAATAAGATATAATTTTTAAAAAAGATTCGTTTAGTACTTTATTTTGTGGGCAGTTTTAAATGATTAAATTAAAATTTAAATTACTAAAATGAAATACATTGGATAAAAAAATGAAAGGATGCAAATTTTATTTTAGAAAATATTTTTTCCAAAGTACCAAAGGACTAAGTACATATAAAGGATAAGTATATTAAAATTTTGAAATATTTGTTGAGTATTTACTCATTTTCTCCAAATATTCATGTATAAATCTGATGCACTCTGGAAGCCATACTTTTGAAAAGCTTTGGCTTTGTAGTTTATAATATATGCTTAATTATTTTTCATAAAAAATAATTCTAGCCTATATTATACTGTATTTTGTTTTTGTAGTCTGACATTGAGTTGTCAATAATAAAATAGTGATCAGTTAATAATTACACTTGGCACCTAGTAATAGAAGCCTCATTAAGGTAGCATATACAATATAGAAATTTATTTCACTCTCATTTAAAATACAGAATTAAGAATTCCACAGCTGGTAGAGAGGCTCCATGAAGTTAAAGTTTTCCCTCTTGTTTTAAGATATCCTTTTAGGGAAACAAAGGGTAAATTACTTTCGTGAAAAATAAAATAAAATTGTACTTATTTAGAAATTAAAAATTAATATATCATTATTGAAGAAAATTTCAAAAATATAGAAACACAAACTATCATCTGCAGTGTGCATATTTAGAACATACTATTATTAATATCTTGGTATTTTACTCTTGTTCTGTACTTGGCTTTTATTAGTTTCTTTTTCTAACATAGTTGCTATCTTACTGTTTATGTTAAGTTGAAATCTGTTCACTCTTAATATAAACTTTTACTTGAATGTTATAGAACCTTATTAATTATATAAGTTAACACTGATAACTATTATAGAATATTTCATCCAGTAGGTGTCTCTTATAGGTTACTTAAGCATAATCAGAAGCATTTAGGTTCTTTCCTTCTTTTTATTTTCTTGTTAATACAACTATTGTAGTAGTGAACATTTTTGTGTATAGTACTTTCTATTTATATTTTTTCTTTTTCTATTTAATGAAATTTATTGGGCTCATATTGGTTAATAACAGTGTGTAAGTTTCAAATGTACAGTTCTGTAATACATCATCTGTATACTGCATTGTGTGTTCACCACCCAAAGTTTAGTATTCTTCTGTCACCATATATTTGACCCCCTTTACTCTCTTCATCCTCCCCCTACCCCCTTTCCCCTCTTGTAATCACCATACTGTTGTCTGTGTCTATGAGTTTGTTTGTCTTCTTTGTTACTTTCTGTTTTACATTCCACATATGAGTGAAATGATATGGTTCTTGTCCTTATCTCTGAATCGACTGCATTCCTTCTAAAGTATATACATGTTAAAGCTATTGAAGCATTTTGCAAAAGGGCTTTTGAAAAGAGTTGTGCTGTTTTACCCCTCTTTCAGTGTAAACTCTAATCAGCATTGAATTAAAGAAATTGGATATTTTATATGTGATTTAAAATACATATTTCAATTTTCATTTTTTCAATTGCTTATGGATTAAAATTTCTACCTATGCTATTAATTGTATATTTCTTATGTAAATTATCTTTTCATGAACTTTGCCTCTATCACCAAGGTTTTGTATTTGTCTGACAGATGTCAGTGATCTTTTTATAGTAGTGCCCCCTTAACCAAGAAGGATAAGTTCCAAGACACCCAGTAGACCCTTGAAACCATGGATAATGCCAAACTTTATATATCTGACATTTTTTTTCTGGATATACATACCTGTCATAAAACTTCATTTATAAATTAGGCACAGTAAGAGATAACAATAACTAATAATGAAATAAAACAGTTATAACAATATAATGTAATAAAAGTTATATGAATGTGGCATTATTAAATAAAATAAGAGTTACTTGAACACAGTGTGATACTGTATAGTCCATTTGATAACCAAGATGGCTACTAAGTAACCAACAGGCTGAGAGCATATGCAGCATGGGTACACTGGACAAATGGATGATTCACGTCCCAGGCAGGATGGAGCAAGATGCCCATGAGATTTTATAATACGATTCAGAATGCACAATTTAAAACTTATGAATTGTTTATACAGATTAGAAAAGAAGAACTAAACTGTCTGTTCACAGATGACATGATTGTCTATGTAGAAAATCTAAAAGAAGTGATAAAAAAAATTCCTAGAAGTATAGCAAGGTTGAAGGATACAAGGTTAATATAAAAAAGTCAATTGCTTACCTGTATACCAGCAATGAACAAATGGATTTTGAAATGAAATACAAAGTACCATTTACATTAACAGCTCTCAGAATGAAATACTCATGTTTAATCTAACAAAATATTTACAAGATCTATATGAGGAAACCTATAAAACAAAAGGAATCAGAAGAATTAAATAAATGAAGTAATATATCATGTTCATGTATAGGAAGACACTATTGTCAAGATGGCAGTTCTCTCCAACTTGATCTAGAGACTCAATGAAATCCCAATCAGATTCTTAGCAAGTTATTTTGTGGATATCGACGATTGATTTGAAGTTTATATGTAAAGAAAAGGCACGCAGTAACCAAGATGCTTTTGAAGAAGAACAAAGTTGGAGGACTGACATTATCTGACTTCAAGATTTACTACAAAGCTAAAATAATCAAGAGAGTTTGGTACTGGCAACAAAATAGACAAATAGATCAGTGGAACAGAAAAGAGAGCCCAGAAATAGACCCACAGAAATTTAGTCAACTGTTCTTTGCCAATAGAATACAGGCAATACAATTCAGAAAAGGTAGCCTTTTCAAAATTTGGTGCTGAACAACTGGATATCCACAAGCAAAAACAAAAAGCAAATCTAGACACAGTTCTTACATTTTTCAGAAAAATTAACTCAAAATGGATCACAGACTTAAATGGAAAATTCAAAACTATAAAACTCATAGAAGATAACAGGAAGAATCTAGGTGACTTTGGCTTTGGCAATGACATTTTAGATACAACAAGAAAGGCAAGATCCATGAAAAAAGAATTGATAAGCAGGACTTCATTAAATTAAAAATATCTGCTCTGCAAAAGACACTGTCAAGTGCCAAAAGGACAAGCCACTGGCTGGGAGAAAATATTTGCAAAAGATATATCTGAGAAAGAATTGCTATCCAAGACATACAGAGAACTCAAAAACTCAAGGAGAAAACAAATAAACCAATTGAAAAATGGGCCAAAGATTTCAACATACACCTCACCGAAGAAGATATACAAATGGCAAATAAGCATATAAAAATATTTCACATTATATGCATCAGGAAAATGCAAATTAAAACAATAAGATACTACTACACACCTATTAGAATGGCCAAAATCCAGAACACTGACAACACTAAATGCTGGAGAAGATGTGGAATAACAGGAACTGGTGAGAATGCAATTACTGGTGAGATTGCATTGCTAATGGGAATGATGAATGATACCGCTATGTTGAAAGAGGGCATTTGGTTGTTTCTTGCCACTAAACGTACTCTTACTATATGGTCCAGCCAATCCTGCTCCTTGTTTTTCTTCCAAAGGAGTTGAAAACTTATGTACACACAAAAACTTATATATACACAGATGTTTATGGCACATTTGTTTATAATCGCTAAAATTTGGAAGCAACTAATATGTCCTTCATTAGGTGAATGGCTAGACTTTGGTATGCCCTGACTGTTATTCGGCTCTAAAAAGAAATGAGCTATTAGGTCATTTATACAGGTCATTTATTATTAAGTGAAAGAAGCCAATATCAAGAGGCTATATACTGTATCATTTCAAGTGTATGACAGTCTGGAAAAGGCAAAACTGTGGAGACAATGAAAAGACTAATGGTTTCTAGGGGATGTGGGGAGAGAGAGATGAATAAGTAGACTACGGAAGATTTTTTTAGGGCAATGAATCTCCTCTGTATGATACTATAATGGTGGGTGTATGTCATTATACATTTGTTCAAACCCATAGAATGTTCACTGCCACAAGTGGTCCCTAATGTAAACAGTGAGCTTTGACTTATAATTATGTGTCATTGTAGGTTCACCAATTATAGCAGATGTACCACCATGGTGGGAATGTTGATAATGGAGTAGACCATGCATGTGTGGGGGTAAGGGAGATATGGGAAATCTCTTCACCTTTTGTTCAGTTTTTCTGTGAATCTAAAATCGCTCTAAAAAATAAATCTATTAAAAAAGATAAGCTTTTTCCATCAGATATCTTCTCTAATGTATTTTTTTCAGATTCCACCAATTCATTTTATGTTTCATGTATGAATATTAGATATGTGATCTGTATCTGTTCCCTTTATTCTCATATTTTTTCTGTGTTTCTTTTCACTTCTGTACTGCATTGGTCAAACTCTAGTATGGAGATGATTTTAACTTTGTTTACTTTTTTCTCTGCTTACTATTTCTTATATCTTATATTCTTTTATTGTCTCAAGAGTAATTTTTCTATTTTACTTGTAGTTACCATTAAAATTAAAAATTGGAACTTTATAGATATGATAAACCAAGGTAGTCTAAAAATGTTTAAAATTTAATTTTTTTTTGTCTTACTGGGAATGTAACAATAAAAAATAATGGAGTTTTATTGTTTCATATTGAAAGAATGGTAAGAAATATCTATGAGCTTATATCTATTAATATTTTATCAGTCTATTTACTTTCCTCTTACAGTATTGCAAGCACCATTGAATTTATCCAGCACTGATTTTACATTTGTAATCCCATCATATACTATGAATCCTAATAAGAAGGTCACAATAACTCAGGTATGTATAGAGATTAGTACAGTTCACAACTGTTTTTCTGATTGTGGTTTGTTGAGTTGATTATTATGAAGCATGTGTTAGAAAAATACTTTCATTTTTAGAGAACTTGCATGCATATGTAGCTTGCATACATATATACATATATATCTCATTTCTCAGAAGTATGTATATGTGTTATATATAACATATATATAGCATATGTGTTATATATAATATATACTTCAGATTTCTCAGAATTGTCAAAGTATACAAATGCATAAAATCATTCATTTTATAGATGCATATATTTAATGACTACTCAAAATATTTTAAATAGAATTAAATTGTCCCTCTTTCCTTGTACAAATGGAAGCTATGATTAAAATTAATGTGGAAAATATTCATACAGGTAAGGAAATGTGGTGAGAGCCATAAAATTTGGAAAAGTCTGGGTATATAAGAAAGTGACCTCTGTGATAATCTACTCTTTTTTTGTTACTCTATATCTCTGCTTCTCTTCTAATTATGACTCCATCTAGAAAGAAAAAAGAGAGGCATGCATAAGAAGGAAGCTCATATATACATTGTAGAAATTTGTATTTGCAGTTTGCCTTTTCTATCTTATATATTGATTTTCCTATAATAAATGTTGAATCTCTATAGCTTAAAGAAAATTTATCTGGAGAAAATACTTAACATTACATCCATAAAATAATAGCAGAGTATACATGAAATTGTAGTTAGAAAATAATAAAAGACCTCTTCTGGAATTTAAATGTGACTGTTTTAAGCATAAAGTGTCAGGAAGATTGCTAACTGTAATATAACTTCAAGGATGCAAAAGACCTTGTATGTGAGGCTAGAAAGGAATCTAGTGAACTGAATTGGATTGAATTCTAGAGTAAAACAATCCCTTCATAAATTCAAGATTATTTTATATCATAATTTTATTCAGGGGGTGTGATAAAAGATGATCTAGACAATGAGAGTCTTCCTCCTTGAGTGGCAAGAGACACATTGGCTCTACAGAGAAGGAAATATGATAATAATATACCAGATTTGCCATGAATGGCATTTACAGAGTCAGAATAAAATATATAATACAGAGAAGTCTTAATATGCTTATGGAACAGAATTAAAATGTGATTATATATAACATAGTATATGTAAAATGGCATGTGAATGATATGTACAATGTGTATGTGAAGGTTAAGTTGACAGAAGGGTTTGGGGTTGGTAGAAGAAAGAGGAGTGAAACTCATTTTACATAGTTGGTAATTAGAGGGAATTGTGTAAAGGTGATGGAGAAAGAACTAGAGATATAAATACATGCTTAAAGTTACAGGTGACTAATGGAAGAATTAAAATAATATAAGTATCCAAAATTGGAAGGTGGGGAGAGTAGTGGTGGTAGTGCAAATGAGCTAAATCTTCATCTTTACTAGTGGCAATCAAGACAAGATATCTGAATCTGATAAATCATGAAATAGCTATGTTGTAGTCAGAATTATAGCCTCCAAAATTGTCCAGTTCTTAATCCCCAGATTCGTGAGTACAGTACCTTATATTACAAAAAATACTTTGCTGATATGTAATGTCATTAAGATTAAGGACCCTGAGCAAGGGAGATTATCCTAGATTACCTGGGTGGTCCCAGTCTTCTCATAGAAGTGGTTAAAAACAGAGAACCTTTCCTGACTGTGATCAGAAGGAAATGTAATGATAGAAGGGCAGAGAGTTGTGATGATGCTGGATTTGAAGATAGTGGAAGGAGGCCACCAGCCAAAGAATGTGTCTGACCTCTAGAAACTGGGAGTGGCAAGGAAGGAGATTCTTCCCTAGAGCCTACAGAAATTTTGAACCTTAGAAGAAAATCATAGTTTTTTCTAACACCTTGATCTTAGTCCAGTAATATCTGTGTTGAACTTCCAACCTATATAACATTGTAATATAATAAATTTATGTTGTTTTAAAATGTTTGTAGTAATTTGTTATGGCAGGCATAAAAAAACTAAAGTAAGCCATTTCAGCATCACATTTTTTATTCATTTATTTATCTATTTATCTATTTATTTATTTATTATAAATTTATTTAAATTAGTTGCAACTATACAGTACATTGGTTAAACATTTATAATGTTCATAAAACAATCCCCCCAATTGCTCCCTCCCTCCCTGGGCCCTCCACTTAGCCGTCATATTAATGCTAACTACATTCCCTCTTCCATGCTCTCTGTGTCCAACTATCAACTACTAATTTGTACTTCTTTAACTTTTCACCCCATAGAATAAGATATAGCTATTAGAGAAAATCCAAATCAGAATGGGCTAAAATTGGTTGCTTCTGGGAAATAGAACTGTTAATAAGGAGGAGTTGAGTGTGACACCTGTTTTTTATAGCATTTTTGAGCTATTTATGTAACCTATGTACATGTATTATTTTGATAAAATTATAAAGAAAAATAATAAAATACTAAACAAACTGAATGTTTCTCTGCAGCTGACTATATCAGTACTATTCTTAGGATAAGATATGGAAAGTGGATAGTATTTTAGAGGTCTTATACCATTTTCTCAATTTCAGAATGAGAAAAATGAGGCATTTAAATAGCTAGTACGATTTATGCCCACCTGTTTTAAAAGATGTTCTCTTTATAAGGTGCAAATTAATTTTGTTACACAGTATATGAATATTAGAACTAAATAGATGTTTGAATACTTAAAAGATATCTGGAGTAAAATTTACTCATTTTTTTAATTCTAAATATTTCAAATCAATGATGCTTTAGAAAGAAACAAAGTACATTATTTTGTTGTGATCGCAATTTATGGATCATTCTATGTGCTTCAAATTTTTGAATAGTAAAGTCGATAAAAAGCCTGGTTTAAAGTTTTACTTTAATAGTATGTTCTACTGGAAAGATGAGTCTGCACACAAGTCATCTTCATAGCTCCCAGATTTACCAAAACATAACAAAGTGCTGAGATTTTCTATATACACTTCACACAACTTCCCCTAATGTTAATAATTTATACAACTATAGAACATTTTTTTAAAACTAAGAAATTAACATCAGTACAGTATTTTTAAGGAAACATCAGATTCTACTTGAATTTCACCAGTTTTTCACTAATGTCCTTTTACTGTCTCAGGGTCAAATCCAGGATTCCTTGTCACAGGTTTATGACCTCAACGGTTTTAAAATACTAGTCTAGCATTATTTTCAGAATGTTCTCTGATTTTGGTGTATCTGATGTGTTCCACCTGACTAGACTGAATTCTTATTTTCCATGGGTTTTGAGGAGGAATGACAGGGAGGCAAAATATCCTTTTTGTCACGTTATGTGAAGGGAATACATGATACCAATATTGACTTTCACTGGTTATATATGCCAAGTTTCTCCACTGTAAAGTTGAAGAAATTGTTTTTCCCTTTCTACACTCTATAATTTGGAACTGAGTTGTCAGTTTCAGCCCACACTCATGGGGTACAGGGTCAAGCTCCACTTTCTGGAAGGGAATATCACTTGGAATTTTTCTGTAAGAAAAATTATTCTCTTCATCTGTCTGTCTATCTATCTATCATCTATCTATCTATCTATCTATCTATCTATCTATCTATCTATCTATCTGTCTGTCTGTCTATCATCTATCTATCTATCATCTGTCTATCTGTCTACCTACCTACCTACCTACCTATCATCTATTTAATCTATCTGTTATCTATCATGTAGCTATTTATTTACATAATATATCAGAATGAACTCAAATATATTTATTTTATACTTGCAGTTATAACACAATATTGCATTATTTAATTAGTAGCTAAAATTATTCCAGCTTTGGTAATTGCAAGTTCTTTTAGACTTGTCCTTTAACATACTCTCAGCATTATGATATTTAAGCATTCTCTTACTTTCTGGCACTATCAATTATCCAGGCTCATCTTTTATTTTACTTGTTCAAACTCTAGAATCAACATTTTCTCCAAGAAACACCAGTACCTTTTATGGGAGAATGGTATTTGGAAATCGAGATCTGTGAACTAGGTATGCTAGGTGCTTTTGAGGTGTCATGTGTTCTAGATTCATTCAGCAAATAGAGCCAGGAAATATTTGTATGTATACTAGTCCATGAATATTCATATATCTATATCTATCTATCACATGTTTGTATAATTACCTATCCATCCATCTATCCATCTATTTATCAATCATGACTCTCTGTCAACATGAGTTCAAACTGATACCGCTAACATTGACTCTAATCCAGTACCACAAAGTAAATTCTACCCTTTCCTCTTTTCCCTTGATTATTTTATTTATTATAATTTTTTAAAAAGACATATTTACTCAGCATCATGATCAGACTATTACAATTAGCAAGCAACAGCATGGGTGCAAAAAATATCTCTACATTAAAACCCTTTGTTGGAATGCTTTACACTTTCCACAAAACAGAAACTCAAATAACCTGTTATAAAATTTTAGCCACAAATACGGTCCTCAAATTTTTTGCGCATACACATGAGCATTGTCTAAAACATGTCTTTTTTTGTAGCAGCTAGGCCCCACCACCATTGTGCTTGGATGAGTTCACAAATCTGTTCTAACCTGTAGCTTCTCTGTCAATTCCTTGGCTCTCCTCTCCTGCTAAGCTTTGTTTCCTGGCAATGATTAAAACCTTCTGCCACTGCCACAGCTACCGCTGCTGCTGGAACCACCATAGCCACCTTGGTTTCATGGTTTGGCAAAGTATTGACCTCCACCACCATAGAGGCCAGTGCTTCTGCTTCCAAAGTTTCTTCCTTTCATGGGTCCAAACGTTGAGGATGGGTTATTGTAATTGCCAAAATCATTGTAGCTTCTGTCTCCTCCAAAATTGCTTCCCTCCTTACCAAATTCATTATAGCCATCCCCACCGCCACCATATCCTCTACTGCCATAGCTGCTATCAAAGCCACCTTGACCACTGAAGTTTCCTCCATGACCAAAGTTGTTATTCCCACCAAAACCACTTCTATGACCACCACCAAAGTTTCCAGAACCACTTGACCTCTTTGGTTGGATGAAGCAGTCACCATCTCTTGCTTAGGTAGGGCTTTCCTTACTTCACTATTGTGGCCATGTACAGTATGGTATTTCTGAATGACAGTCTTGTCTACAGAGCCATGGTCATCAAAGGTTATGATAGCAAAGCCTCTCTTCTTGCCACTGCCTTGGTCAGTCATGATTTCAATCACTACAATTTCCCCATACTGTTCAAAATAATCTCTTAGGTGACCTTCTTCAGTGTCTTCTTCAATACCACCAACAAAAATCTTTTTTCACAGTTAAGTAGGCACCAGGTCCTTGAGAACCTTCTCTTGAGACAGCTGTCTTTGGTTCTATAACCCTTCCATCCACTTTGTGTGGCTTTGCCTTCATGGCTGCATCCACATCCTCCACAGTGGCATAAGTGACAAACCCAAAGACTCTGGAGTGCTTGGTGTTTGGATCTCTCATCACCACATAGTCTGTGAGTGTTCTCCATTGCTCAGAATGGCTCCCCAGACTCTCATTGGTTTTTCAAAGCTCAAACCACTGATGAAGAGCTTCTGCAACTCTTTGGGCTCTTTGAAGGACTCTGACTTAGACTTGATGACTGCAGGAGGGGAGACTTTAACAATGCTTATTTGGTAGCATCTATCAACAAAAAGGCTCCTTGCTTATTTTTAACCACTTTCTCTGACAGATAGAAATCTGGGTCTCTTATTTATTATATTTTTACTTATTTTTTAACCTTAGTATACTAGTAAAAAAGTTTCAGAATTTTTAACCTATAGCCTGTTAGAAGTGCTAACACATTTGCCAACAAGAGTACGTTGTTTATAAAGAGTAACTTGTGTTTTGCTTTATAATTTCCAGTCAAAACATAGTTTCTCAAAGTTACTTATGCCATTCCTCTGCATTCCCACTGACATCAATGATGTTATTTCATACATTTGTAATACAGTTTGTCATAGTCTAAGATCCATCCTGGAATTCCCAACATCTTGATTGATTGTTTAAAATTTACATACATTTAAGTTCACTCTTTGTAGTATGTAGTTCTATGGCTTTTAGAAAATGTACACAATAATTTATCTAACACTTCAGTACCATACAGAACAGCTTCATTACAGTGAAAATTCTCTGTGTAACCCCTTTGTAGTCAATTATTCTTCCTTCCACCAACACTTGTCAACCACTGATTTTTTTTTCCATTCATATAATTTTACATTTCTAGAATGACAGGAATTAATATAATTATATAATATATAGCCATTTGGGTCTGACATCTTTGACTTAGTTAAAATATATTTAATATTCATTTATCTTTTTGTGTTAATATTATACTTTACTTATTTTATCACTGAATTTTTTTCATTGTATGGATGTGTACTATATTTTGTTTATCTATTCATTAGTTGAAGGAAATCTTGTTTTTTTCTGTTTGTTTATACATTTACATATAGATTTTCATGTGAACATAAATTTTTGATTCTCTTAAGTAAATAATTAGGAGTGAGATTACTGGGCGAAGTGGTAGGTATATGCTTGACTACTGTTTTGCATTCTCACAACCATTAATGAAGGTTTTTTGTTACTCTGCATCCTTGCTAGCTGACATCACAATTTCGATATTTTTGTTTTACCTCATTCTCTATCCTTTGTGTGCTTTTCATAGTTGTTAATAATAATAAGCTATGAACATGTTTGCATATGTCTTTGTTTGCCTAACATCACTTTTAAAACATTTTATCTATGATTACCACTTTTAATTGCTTGACTTTGTGCATAGGCCCATCAAGTTGATATGGTATTGCCAACCAAATTTTATATTGTATATTGCAATTTTTATAAATTTCTATTTTTGTGTCTTAACAGAATCTTGTCTTATTTAATACTTCAACAAAAGATGTGCAGTGGACTTTAGATATTAGTAATACTGGCAAACTTTTCAAAGATGGCATATTTAAGCTTGGTGTACTGAGTGGGATTCTACAACCACATACAGAATGTAATGTTTCCATAAATTTCTGTCCACGTAAGTACTTTTTCCTATATTTGTTGTTGATGTTTCCATTTATCTTTCATGCATTATTTTCTAATGAATACAAAAGTTTAGATTATTTGTTATATGTTCTCTAAAACAGTTTTAAGAAGTTTCTTACTAGAATTTTGTGACTATCTTAAAAAATGGCTCCCAGTCATCCTCATCTCCTGGTATTCTTGCCCTTGTAGTCCCATCCCACGTCAAATAGGGTTAATTTATAAACCATGTGATATTATAGTTGTGATGGTGTGTGACTTTCAAGACTAGATCAGAAAAGACATTGCAGTATCTGGCTTGTACTCTTGGATTGCTTGCTTTGAGGGAAGCTGGCCAGCATCTCTATCTATATTTCCACTTCATTTCTGGTGTTTTCTTTTTTAATTATAACATTTTTTTGTATCTTTTTATAATTGGCATGACAAATTTTCTCTCATTAAATATCTATTGCAAAAATTCATGGCAATCTTGCACATTTACTTTTCTTAATGAACTGTAGTTTATTTTTCCAGTTTCTAGAAAAAGGCACATAATTAAGTTTTTCCCTTTAAAGAATAGCATATTTTTCTAGTAATTAAAGTTTCATTTTATATGCATCATTATTTATAATGAGATGTTTTCCATTATTCTTTTTAATTAACTATCACTGTATAAAAGGAATATATTTATATTTTATCTGGTACTTCTATCCTGAACATCTCTGGTTAGATCTGGAAGTTTTCAAGTATTTTTCTACATTGTTCTCTAAGTAAATATTTTATAATATACAATTATGGTAACTAATAAATTTGTCTCTTTATTTACAGTATTGATATTTTTTCTTTTCCTCTTTCAGCTCTCCTCCTACTCTTTATTCTCCTCCTGAATCTGTTAATACTATGTTACTACATTACAATTACATTACATTATGTTACAGTTGCATTACAATTGTTACTGCAGTCTGTTTCAATATGTTATTACAATGGCAGTTTGTAAAGTTTTTCTTGATTCCAATAGTTTTGTTTTGTATGTTTAAATGTTATAAAAGGTTTATGTCTAATGTATCTTTTGTACATAAATCTATACATTTAAAGTAATGGGTTTTTTTTTTTCCCTACAAAATGCTGTTATTTTGAATGCTGATTGTATGATACATTGCCCTTTTTCTTCCCTTTTATTGCTTTTGGATAATATATCACTTTATTTTCAATCTGTCTTTTAAATTTAGAATAAGTTATTATAAACCAAAGGACCTTGCTTTTCTTTTTGAGCAAGATTGAAATGTGATTTTTTAAGAGGGGGATTGAACTTATTCATATTTCATGTTATATATTTGTTCATTTTCATGCAATTTTATTTCATATTTTATTTATACTTATCTTTTCTTAAATTTTATGTATTGATCAAGTTTTTTTACATACTGTACATCCACTTTCTATTCTATATGTGATTATATTTAAACCTTTGATAATACCTATTTCAAAATATATTTTCCTATCAGTTCTAAGATGAAACTGTCAATGAACTTACCGCAGACAAAGTAAAAAGTATAGTTTGAGTTCCTTTCTACTCTCAGTATCTCAAGAATTTGCTGAAATAATTTGGAATTTTATCCAGCTAGTGTGTTTTTCAAGTTCCTCCTTCTTCTCTTTTTTTTTTAACTTTTTAAAACTGAGTTTATTGAGGTAACAGTGGTTAATACAATTATATAATTTTCAGATGTACATTATCATTTGACATCTGTATATTCTATTGTGTGTTCACCACTGAAGTCCAGTTTCCTTCAGCTACCATATATTTGATCCCGTTTACCCACTTCACCCTACCTCGACCTCCTGTATTTGACCCCCTTTACCCTGTCAACCTTCCCCCTCCTCCCCTACCCCACTAGTAACCACTACTGTGTTGGTGTGCAGTTTGGGTGTTGTTGGTTGAGTTTTAGATGTTCAGCTTATTGTTGTTTCAGAGGGAGAGATCTGCAGACATCTCTCACTCCGCCATGTTTCTCAGAGTCTCCAAGTTCCTCCCTCTTCTTGATCAGTTCTGGAGACTTCTCCATCTCTAAGACATTGAGGTAGTGTGAGACAAGACTCTTGCAGATCAAAACTAACAGATTGGATAAGAATGCTGGGATTAAACAGCTGGATGGAAACTGGAATCCTTGGAGTTGGAACTGAGTTCATGAGGCCTTTTGAAATGGAACCAGGGAAGCATATGCTTGACCCTTGGGTTGCCACCATTTATTTTCTTCCAGTGCAGACAATTTTTACTTTTCCTGGCTCACATCACACTGAATTCAGCCCTCATAACTTTTCCTTAGTTATTTCCAAATGAAGTATGTTATTTCTTGTAGAAAAGGTCCACTAGTGATGAAGTCTGCCAGGTTTTGTTTATCTGGAAATGTCTTATTTTTT
Organism: Eidolon dupreanum; assembly: GCA_028627145.1. NCBI lineage: Eukaryota > Metazoa > Chordata > Mammalia > Chiroptera > Pteropodidae > Eidolon > Eidolon dupreanum. Next base: position 20,999,038 of record CM053505.1, read on the forward strand.
TCTTCATTTTTGAAGGATAACTTTGTTGGATATGGAATTCTTGGATGACAGCCTTTTTCTTTCAGTACTTTAAGTACGTCTTCACACTGTATGGCCTTCACAGTTTTTGATGAGAAGTCAACTGTTCATATTATTAAAGATCACTCGTTTAATAAGTCATTTTATTTTTCTGCTTTCAAGATTCTCTCTTTTCTTTGTTTTGGCAGTTGGACAAATGTGTCTGAGGATAAATCATTTTGAGTTTATCTTACACGGAGTTAATTGAAATTCTTACATGTTTAATGTTTTCATCAATTTTAGATGTTATTGGCCATTATTTCTTTAGAGTATTTCTGCTTTTCTGTCTCTTCTTCCTCCCAGATTCTTGTTTTACATTATATTGGTATACTTGATGGTGTCCTAAAGATCTCTGAGGCCCTGTTCATTTGTCTTCATTCATTCATTCATTCATTCATTCATTTCTGTTCCTCAGACTAGATAAGCTCAACTGACTTATTTTCATGTTGGCTGAGTCTTTGTTTAGCCACTTCAAATCTACTGTTGAATTCCTCTACTGAATATTTCATTTCAGGTATTGTGCATTTCACTGCCACAATGTATATATAATATACCTTTTTATATATACATATGTGTATATAGCCAATGCTTGAACTTTCTCAGGCACAGTTTCTATTGACGGCCTTTTATTGTGTGTTTGGATTATTCATTTTTGTTTTTTGTGTGTCTCATATTTTATTTTTTAAAATGGGACATTATAAATAATGTATTATGGCAACTATGGAAACGAGAACCTTACCTTCATTCAGTAGTTATTGTTATAAGTTTTTTGTTTGTTGCTACTGTTTATTTGTTAGTGAAATTCCAGAACTAATTCTGTGAGGTCTGCATTCCTTTTCTTGTATGGTCTCTAAAGTCTCTTATTTACTTCTTATGTAAAAACTCTGGGTTAGTCAGAAGTGAGCTATTAGGACTTTTACAGGTCTTCTTTGGTCATGTACACAGGAATTAGATCAGTTTTTTTGAAATTCTCCAATGAATGTCTAATTTCTCTGTTTTTTTTCCTGTAAGTTTTGGTCAACCTCTTGTTTGCCAAAAATGTTATCAATGCCAGAGACAGCTTTGCTGTTAAAACAGTTTCTAATAATTGTTTATTGCAAACATCCTAGGGTATTCCTACTTAGTGAGCTCTGAGTCAGATAAAGTAAAGCCATTAGAATAATTTTTTTTTTCCTGGAAGCTGTCAGACTGATCACATAATGACGATTTTCTAGGAGTGGAGCTGTTTGGAAAGCTCCAAACCCATTGTGTTCCCTTAAGTTGTATGCTGGTTTTTAAGCTAACTTAATAGAAACTGCTAGTTTTAAGGATGACACAGAGCTGAGAAGAGCAGATGGGTAAAGGACAAGTTAAAAGTTAAAACACCAAAAAGCCTACTGTTCTTACTGAAATTACTGAAGTTCAGTAATTTCTCTTAAATAAATGTTCCCTGGATTATTGCAAGCTTTTGGTTAATATCTAGAGTTCTGAAAATATTGATTTTGACAGTTTTTTAAAGTGTTGTCATTGCCTTCATGCAGGAGTGGATTTTCGGAGGTCCTAGTTCTACTATTCCCACTAATAATACTTGGACATTAATTATATATTTAATATATACTTGTATCTTACTTTAGATTTTAGAGTATTTGGTCCTTAGCTTCCATGTTAAATACTGAAGCATTTGTTTCCATCTAAGATATCTTTTAAAAATCATGGGCTCAACAGACTTATAACTAGTAAGAAGATTGAATCACCAATTAAAAATTTTCAACAAAGAGTAGCCCAGAACCAGATGGTTTCACTGAATAATTCTACTAAATCTTTAAAGAAGACATAATGCTAATCCTTCTCAAACTCTTTGAAAAAATCCTAAGAGGAAGGAACGTTTTCAAACTTATTTTATGAGGACAGCATTACCCTGATACCAAAGCTAGACAAGATTATAAGAAAGTAAGGCCAGTATTCTTGATGAATAGAGATGCAAAAATTCTCAAAAAAAAATACTGGCAAGCTGAATTCAACAGCACATTAAAGAATCATTCACCATGATCAAATGGGATTCATTGCTCCCATGCAAGGATGGTTCATCATACACAAATTGGTGTGATACACCACATTAACAAACTGAAGAATAAGGATCACATGATCATCCCAATAGATACAGAAAAAGCATTTGATAAATTTCAACACTCTTTTATGATAAAAACTTTCAAAAAACTGAGAACAGAGGGAAATTTCCTCAACGTAATAGAAGCCACATATTAAAAGCCCACAGTTAACTTTATACTTGATGGCAAACACTTAAAACTTTCCTGTTAATATCAGGTGCAAGGCAAGGAGACTTATTTTTACCACCTCTACTCAACATAGTACTGGAAGCCCTAGCCAGAGAAGTTAGGCAAGGAAAAGAAAGAAAAGACAATCAAACTGGGGTAAGATAAAGTTAAATTGTCCCTGTTTGCAGTTGACATGATTTTAGGTATAGAAAATCCTAAAGGCTCCATAAAAAACTGATAACTAATAAACAAATTTAGTAAAATTGCAGGATACAAAGTCAACATGCAAAAATCTGTTGCATTTCTATGCACTATTAATGAACTATAGTCACGTGCAGCATAACAAAGCTTCAGTCAATGGTACTACTTATATGGCAACAATTTCAAGGATATGACATCAAAAGCAAGGCAATAAAACAAAAATAGGCAAATGGGACTGCATCGAGCTAAAAACTTGTGCACAGCAAAGGAAAGAATCAAATGAGTGAAAAGAAAATCTAAGGAATAGGAGAAAATATTTGCAGATATATGTATGATGAACTCAATAGCAAAGAATTAATATCCCAATTAAAAAATGGACTAAGTACTTAAATAGACATTTCTCCAAAGAAGACATACAGATAGCAAATAGGTATATTAGAAGATGCTCAGCATAACTAATCATCAAGGAATTACAAATCAAAACCACAATGAGATATTACTTCATACCTGTTAGGGTGGCTGTCATCTAAAAACAAAAGACAACACACCATTTTCTACATGGAAGAAGGTTGTATATATGTCTCTGTCTCAGCTTTAATGGCAGCTGTAAAAAGACAGGCCAGATTACCTGCTTCTGATAGCCAAAGGGGCTTCCATTCACGAGTTGACAGTAAACAAAAAGGAGATAAATATAATTGCTAGAAGAGTGTTTGGGAAGTCTGTACTCCTCCCTTAATCTCTGATGCAAGCTCTTTTTATGAAGTTGACCTGGATTTTATTCAAGAGCACTTACCTGGTGAAAGTGTGCAGCTCTGCCCACTGAGACATAATGCTTCTCTGGTCAGGGGAGACTGGAATGTCCCAGAGTCTCTGGGCTTGATCTTGAGAGTAGCATGGGCTTTGGGTGAGGCAGGACCTGCCCAGTGCCTGACACTCAGAGGAGAAGGGAAAGCATGAAACGAGGTCAATCAACACTGTACCTGGAGCTCAAATTCTAGAAAGAAAAAAGATGCAGGAGTTTCAGTCAAAATGGCGGAGTAGATAAATACTGTGCTTGTCTTTTCTCAAAACCACATCAAAATTACAAGTAAACTATAATCATAACCATCGGTGAGAATCGCCTGAAGTCTGGTTGGACAAAAGTCCTACAACTAAAGCTATATAGAAGAAGCCACATCAAGACTGGTAGGAGAGACAGAGACTCTAAACAAGGTGTTGAGAATTGTAGTGGTTGAGAATTGGAAGGGATATATCAGCTGCGGAGGTCCTACCAGATAAACGAGGGGTCCCATCTCACATCAGGTGCCCCACTTAGGGTTCCAGTGCCCAGAAGAGAAGTCCCCACAACTTCTTGCTGTGAGAACCAGCAGAGAGTATGGCTGAGTGAGACATGGGGGCTGCTGGAGTCACAGATGTTCCTCTTAAAGGGCCCACACGCAGACTTACTCACTGACGAATTCACTTGCTCTGAGCTCCAGAGCTGGGGCAACAGATCTAAAGTTGCCAGGGACATATAGGGAGAAACTGAATTGTCTGTCTTCAGGTAAGGGCTGGCAGAGACCACTGTTCCTTTATTGAGCTCTCTTCCCTTCCATTGTGAAGATGCAGTTGGTCACTACATCCGAGTCTCCATCAACCTGGCTAACACCGGTCACCCCCCTGTGGTGATTCCCTGAGAGTTCAACCCGCCCAACTTATGGGCTAACCCTAGTTGCTTCCAGTAGCTTTTCCATACAAATGGCCTGTCTTGGCTCATGCTGCAGAGTTTCCTAAAATCTCTTAAAGATTCACAAACCCTGTAACAAGTAGGATCTGCCCTCAGTATGCCCTGTATCTCTTGCTAAACAGCCCCAAGCCCGGCACTAGCAGTATCTGGCCTCAGTTTTACAGTTTAACCCCTCCCAGGCACCTCTAAGCCCAACAAAGGTGGAAGACATCTGTGGATTACGTTGTGGCTCATACCATGTGGCCTCAGGCAGGGCACAGGTGGCGGTTGAACTTGGCCTGTGGTGGGGCCCCTCTCAGGAGGCTCCAGGGCTGGCATGCCTAGTGGTTACTTCAGACTGAGTTGGAGAACCACCTTCACAAATGACACACCCAAAGGACAGGCACCTGCTAAAGTGAACCTGTTCTGTAGGGTCAACCCCTGCAGAATAGCTTCTTCAATGGTCAGGCCAGTCCTCATAGTCAATCAGCCTGAGGGTCAGTCCCTCCCATTGACATACAAATAGCAAACAAAGCTCGACTACAACAGGAGGGCACACACAACTTAGACAGGAGACACACACCTGGAGCAGCTGGCTCAGGTAACCAGGGAGACTATATCACTGGGCCCCATAGGACACCTATTACATAAGGCCACTCTACTAAGGTCAGGAAACATAGAAGCTCTCCCAAATACAGAGAAGCAAACAGAGGGAGCCAGCCAAAATGGGATTACAAGAAGACGTGTCCCAAATTGAAAGAACAGAACAAAGCTCCATAAAAAGAACTAAACAAAATGGAAATAAGCAATCTACCAGATACAGAGTTCAAAATACTGGTTATAAGGATGCTCAATGATCTCAGTGAGAATTTCGACAAAGAGTTAGTTAACATGAAAATGGAGCTAGAAACCAAAAAAAAAAAAACCAGTCAGAAATGAAGACTACAATAACTGAAATGAATAATACAGCAGAAGGAATCAATAGTAGATGAGATGAAGCAGATGATCAAATCAGAGGGCCCAACCACAGACGATTTATAAGATAAGGTAGCAGAAAACACCAATCAGAATAGCAATAAGAAAAAAGAATCCAAGAAAATGAGAATAGTTTAAGGAGCATCTGGGACATCATCAAGCCTAACAATATTCACATCATAAGAGTACCAGAAGAGAGAGAGCAAGAAATTGAAAACCTATTTCAAGAAATGATGATAGAAAACTTGCCTAACCTGGCAAAAGAAATAGACATACAATCCCAGGAAGTACAGAGCATCTCAAACAAGATGAACCCAAAAAGGCCCACACCAAGACCCATCATAATTAAAATGCCAAAGGTTAAAGACAAAGAGAATCTTAAAAGCAGCAGGAGAAAAGCAGTTATTTATCTACAAGGGAGCTCCCGTAAGAATGCGAGTTGATGTTTCAACAGAAACTTTGGAGGTCAGAATGGACTGGCACAAAATATTCAAAGTGATAAAAAACAGGGACCTACAACCAAGATTACTTTACTCAGCAAAATTATAATTTAGAATCAAAAGACAGTAAAGAACTTTCCAGACAAGAGAAAGCTAGAGGAGTTTATGACCACCAAACCAGTATTACAGGAAATGTTAGAAGGATTTCTTTAAGAAGGAGTGTAGGTCTCTAATTGACTTAAGATTTCTTCCAGTTATACGTGGTGAGATCTTTGCCTTGTTCTGTGGGCTATCCTGGAGCATCTGCCACTTTGCTCTGGTAGGCATTGGCTTTGATTGTACTTTCATGCTGCCGTTTTCTCCTCTTGTAATCTGACAGTGGTATAAGCCTCTTTTCTGAAGCCATGGTCCTTTATGTCCCCTTCTATTTCCTTTGCCTTGTAGATGCACCTTTTGACATTAATAATCACCTCAGGTGTGGCAGATATACTCTGGCTAGACCCCATTATACTGGCCACCTAGCAGGGCTGCCTTATATACTTAGTGCTTTGAAGAGTTTTAGTGAGGTGGTTTTTACTTTTCATTAGGCTTTTATTGTCCTTTCCTTGGACTGCCACAGAGACAGAGGCTGGGGATGTGATGGTATATGTGACTCACACTGGTCTCTAAGCAAATCTCCAATTCCTTCTGAATCTGAATCAATGTTCTTGAATCTAATTTGTGTGGCTAGACTCTTATTCCTCTTGGATAAGCTTGTTCTTTTTTTCTCGTGTAAATATTTTCAGTTTTTCAGAAGCCTGATACCCATAGTGCGCATACCTCAGAAAATTCTCAATATGAGAATTCTTGCTGCATAAAAACAGTTTTTCTGGTAATGAGCTTGAGGAGGTGAGGGTATTGACATCTTGTTTCTTTAAGGAGACAAGAACAAAGGAACAGCAGGAAGCTGCTTGAAAAAGCAACTATGCTTTTTTTTTTTTCTTTTTTTGAGCAAATCTATACTGGTATTTGTCTCTAATTTAAAGCATCTGCTTCAGTATCTTTATAGTTTGTATGCTGTAAATAAGCATTTCGTATGCTTATTTAGTCATGGCATATAAACTATATGCCATAGTTTTGACATATGTAAACTATATGCCAAATAACAAAAAAGCATACCATTTCCAAACTATTTTTCTGTTTAGAAGGTGTTATGGTAACTTACCTGTTATTCTTCCTAATTATCCTTATTTATGAAGCAATATTAGGATTACAACCTATTGTATATGCTGTTTGGGCCTATCCAGACTCCCATGACTAGACTTTTCCATCCATCTTTCACTTGTGGGTGTTGACTCCTGATAGGTTCTGTCTTTCCCCTTCTCCAGAGGATTACCCTTGGCTTAAGGAAGATGTCTTATGCAGAGATGCCCAGGAAGTCAAGCTTCACCACCACCACTACCTCAGGTGGCCTAGCCAACTCTCCCTTGGGAGGGACAATCCCTATGTTGAATTCAAACATCCTAGACCTCCCTGTGTGATCAGGTTGAATCTGGATTCTAAAACCACAGCTTCTCATACCTTCTTGCCCTGCCCTATTTTGCTTATCCCTTTACCTTCAACTTACTCCTGAGCGCACTCCCTCAGTAAATCATTTGTATTAGAACTTTTGGTACACCACTAGGTTTTACACTCATGGCAGTCTAAATAAAATGCCCATGACTAGCTATGATATCAATAGAGAAGGCAGGATAAGAACCTATTATAGCTTTTTAGAGAGTTTGAGCTATGTATTCTCTCTCTCAATAATATTCTATTAGCACTCTGTTGCTTTAACTTTATATCTTACTAAATCTATTAGCATGGCATTGTATAACCACTTTCATTTTATGTGTGAGAAACAGTACCTAGGCTACTGTGATTAGTAGGTTTAAAAAATATTTCACTTTTTATTACCTCTGTTTAGAACTCTGAAAATATGATAAAGACATTATTCTCTGCATTCTTAAATTTATTTCGTATGCGTAATTAGTTTTCATTATGTATTTCTGTGTATTTCTTCTCAGTTTCTACTGTGTCTGGTATTGAAAGAAATAGCATGAAGCTAGTTTAGCTAAAGCCACCATCTGTATTTCTATACAGAGTTTTTCCTTTATGTCTCTGTTAAAATTTACATCCAGATGAAATGAACTGGACAATCTAGAAGGAAATAAGGAATATTTCCATTTGATTTTTCCTTCAGTATGGAACTGAGCTCAAGCAGTCAAATCTATGGGTTCCTTCCTTAGGATTCCAACCTAACTCTAAAAAAAAAAAATTAACATGCCTGTAACACATTTATGTAACTTACATCTGAGATGAAAGAGAAAGCACACTCAACCTTTAAATAATGTGTTATTGAATCCCTGGTAGTCTGAGGTTATACAAGGAACCCCCTTCTCTATGACCCTAGAAATAATCTCAAAGCAGATCATTCAAAATTTAGAATTTAATAAGTCTTAAAACCTTGCATAACTCTGAAATCTATTTTCTTTTTCCCCAAAATAATTTTAACAATATCATATTTATTAAGTGAAACCATCCATTATACAATGTTTTAAGTATATAAATTCCATTGTAACTCATTTGATCACCTCAAGTCGCAGATACAATGTCATATTTTCACATAGTCTTTCTAGTAGTCATCTGTCATTATTGGTACGAAGTCTCTATTTCCTTCCCTCTCCAGCCACCTCCCATTTTCCAAGGGTCCTAGACTATTTAAACAAGTAAAGTGCTTATTTGACCAAGTAAAGGCATCCAGTACAGAGAGAACTAGTGGGTCTGATCAATTCAGTGAATCCATTGCTTTTGTTTATGGTTCACAATGATGTCACTTTTGAACATGGTTCTACATCATCCAGAACACTATCATTCTCTGCCCTGATAATACCCTCAATGGCCATGATCCCTGCCAGGCCACTCCAGTGTCTAGTTCTTGAATTCTAAGACATTATCTTGAATTCGCACTCATCAGATAACATTTTCTTCCCTTTGAGACACAATATTTGGGGATTTGAGTCTAAAAGGGCATTGGCAACTTTTTGTGATGGAATCTGTCCTCTAGGACTAGCCTGTGGCCTCCTAATGCTGATCCCTTTCTCCAATACAAACTGCCTTTCCTTATAGTGAGTTGCCACATGGGAATTTCCTGTCTTTTCCTAACAGGTAAAATTAGCCAGTTGACCCTAGGCGGCCTTTCATAAACTTAAAAATCTGGAAGAAGGCACATCCCTTTTCTCTGAGCACATCCATTCCCCAGTATTCCCCTAAGATCCTTATGGTAATCATCTAACCTCATCTTCATACTGCATATACTAAAGGGATGGTCCCTCAAGATGTATGTGTGTGTGTGTGTGTGTGTGTGTGTGTGTGTGTGTGTGTCCCATAATAATGAAAATCTGCTTTAAGGAGATTTGCTCTGTTTTCAGACATAGTACACTTTGAAAGATTTTTATTTCAACAACTCCTCATTACATGTCTTAAGTTCCATGGCAATATAAATCCAGTTTCTGGGCAACCTATTTTGCTCCATTGAGCTGTAACTTCATAGTATATTTTAAGATTTAGTAAGACTTAAACTATGTAAAGTTTTTTGTGTGAACTAATCTAAATATATAATTTTTTTCATTAGATCATCATAGGAAGTACACAGCTAATATTCCTATGCATTTAAATAATTATTCAATTCGCTATCAAACATTACATCTGGTTGGAGAGATAACATCACCCAAGTTATTGTTTGACCCTCCATTCATGTTTTTCACCCCTGTTCCTTTGGATGTAACAACTATGATGACTATCAACATTTTACCTCAAAATTATATCAGGTAAATGCTTAATGTGAGTTTATCATTTTATGTGCTTTTTTGTTTGTATTTGTGTTATATGAATCATGAGCAATGTCTGACTTGTTTCCATAGTTGGAACAAACTATTAAAATATTTAGCTGTACATTTAAATTAAAACTATAAAAAAAGTCCACTTAGTTATCTAACAGTCATTTAATTTTCTTGTAAAAATTTTTGATATGTCTCTTCATGGTTTAAGAAGCAAGCTTAAATACTCAGTATGTTGGTTTTTAATTGCTATATGACAAATTACTATAAACTTAGTGCCTTAAAACATGAATTTGTTATCTCACAGTTTCTTTAAATCAGGAGTCTGGATCAGTTTAGCTGTGTCCATTGCTCATGGTCTCAATAGACAAAAATCAAGGCGTGGGCTATAGCAGCAGTCTCATCTGAGGCTCAGTCCTCCTCCAAGCTCTCTGGTTGTTGGCAGAATTTATCCTTGCAGTTGTAGGACTTAAGACACCATTTTCTTGCCAACTATTGGCTGAGACCATTCTCAGCTCTTAGAGGCCACCTGCAAGTCCTAAACCTTCTTTTAAGATCTCATCTAATTAAGTCTGATCCACCCATGAGAATCTCCCTTTTGCTTTATTCAAACTCATTTGACTAGGGACCTTAACTACATGTGGAAAGTCCCTTTATCTTTGCCACATAACATAAGTTAATCATCAACATGGTATCTCATCATATTTATAGGTCCTGCCACCCAAAGGGTGGGAATTATATAGAGTTCGTACTCAAGGGACAGGACTCTTGAAGGCTCTCTTAGAATTTGCCTAACTTATGCATGCACTATAGCTGAAGACAATACATTTTCATTTTTAAAAAATTTATTAACAGCCCAAACTCCAATACTATATTGGCCTGGATACATTGTGAACTCTCACACTAAAAAACAAGTAGATTGTATGTGTGTGTGTGTGTGTGTGTGTGTGTGTGTGTGTGTGTGTGTGTGTTTAATTGCTGGGCTTCTGAGAAGTATGGGAGGTCTCCAAAGAGCTCAAATTAGGTTAAAAAAATACATATTTATAAACTGAGAGCAGAGTAGTGGTGAGCTGTAATAACATGCCAAATGCAGCCTTGTTCTTTAATCTCGAGATAAATTCAAGGTATGAAAATGTAATCTTAGATTTTTGGATTAATCCAGGAACACTGGAAAAAGCTACAGTGGTTCCATGTAAGTCCTGCCTATCAGAAGAAGCAAGCAAATCATCTCTAGATCAGTGGTTCTTAAACTTTAGTGTATATCAGAATCACCTAAAGGACTTTTTAACGCAGAGCTTGTCAGGTCTCTTTCCCAGAATTTATGATTCAAGAAGCCTAGAATGAGATGTAATTATTTGTATCTCTAATATGTTTTCACATGATACTGATGCTGCTAATCCATGCACCACACTTTGTGAATCTCTCCTCTAAATGATGCCATCTTCAGTTTGGGCCCATATTTTAATTTCCACAGGTTTCTATCAGTTAGACATGTATCAGGCATCACTTAACTCACAAATAAGGAAGACTTTATTAATGTAAGCACAACCAACCATCTTGAAATTTAGACTCTTAAGTAATTCAGATATTAGAATTATCAGACTCAGAATATAAATAATTTATTTTAAAATATGGCATTACTAAAATTAGTTAATAACATGGGATTATACAATATATATTTGAAAATCAACTAATAGTACTTTTAGAAATTTCAAAGCATGTAGGGTTAAAATTTTAGGGCATCCACTAAACCTAAGTTTGTGTAACTACATAAGCAGTATAGAAATGAACAAAACCTCATTTAACTTGGTATGAAAAAAGGACACATACTTTAACAATTAAGAGAAAACTAAAACAAAAATATGGCAAAAACTCAAAAGTTGAGTAATGCAATAAAATTTACATAAATTACTCTAGTTAAAAGACAGAGAATGTTAGAGTAAATAAGAAAAATATCAACTGCCTATTAAAAGCATATATGAGACCTAAGGACAAAGAAAGATAGAAGTAAAGCAGGGTTTCTCAACTTCAGTACTGTTGACATTTTGAGAAGGATAATTTTGTTGTTGTTGGAGGCTATCCTGTACACTGTAGGGTGTTTAGTAGCCTCACTGACCTCTCCTCAGTAGCACCTCTCTGCAATTGTGGCAGAAAAAAAAAATATCTCCACGCATTGCTACATGTCCCCTGGGGAATAAAACCACTCTCAGTTGAGAACCACCAAAGGAGAACCATAGAAAAAGATATATCAACATATTCAAAAGAAAGCCAAATAGCAGTATTAATTTCTCATGTGTTAACCTTTAAGAGATAAGACTTATTTTAATATAGAAAAGTCATTAAATAATTATAAAAGAGGCAACTCACCTGGAAGCTATAGAATTCTAAAATTCATTGCATGATTAAAGTAATTTAAAAATGAATAAACCCCAAATTAAACTAACAAGAAAATTGACTAGTTTTTTTATCACTGTAGGATATTTCAACACATAACTTAATTACTGAGGAGTCCAGAAGACAAAAATATTTTTTATAAAGAGTATTTGAACACAACATTTAAAAAGCTTCATTTATTTGATTCTATATTATTAAGAATACTAAAAATAGTCTTAAAATAGTATTATAAAATACTGAACCCTGTAATTAGAGAATACACATTTTCCTCACTCATACATGGGATATTTACAAAAACTGAAAATGTATCATTTCATAGTTCAGGTTTAACAAATTTTAAAGAGTTGATACGATATAGACTATGTTCTTTGATGATAGGGATAATAAACCAAAAATCAATAAAGAAAATGTTAACAACATCTCATATACATTAGGAAATGTTAAAAAAAAAAAACTTCTATAGAGTCAAATAATATATTGAATTTTGCAAACAAATCATTAAAATACTGTATTTCAAAACATGAAAACGACATTAATAAATGAGTGAGAATCATGAGTCTATAAGTCAATTGTCTTTTGAATATAGATGTAATAATATTTAATGAATTGAACATAATATAATATATTAATAGATCATGTCCAACCTGGATGTATCCCAGTATTGCTAGGTTTGCCTAATGTTAGAAAATCTAAAATGCCTTTTCATTTCATCTGTCACATTTACAAATAAAAGAGAATAGTGATATGATCATTTCCATAGATGCAGAAAAAAAGCATTTGATAAAATTCCAAAACCATTCTTGACAAAACTCTTTAACAGGAGTAAAAGAGATATTCTTTAAATTGTTAAAGTTTGCTATCATAAACCTAGAAGAAACATTATTATGGATACTGGAATACAAAGGAATTCCCCTTAAACAGGAAAGGTAAGGATGCCTATTATCACTGCCTCTGTAACACATTTTACTAAAGAACAGAATTCTTGCAGGGAGTTAAGAGAAATAAAATATTTAAGGATAGGAAAATAAATTACAAAACTGTCATTATCTGTAGATTAGATGACTTTCCATGTAGGATATTAAAATAATTGACAGGTAAAATTTTAAAGCTATTAAGATGAAGGTCATATCAAGATAGACAAATACAATGCCAATATTTAAAATTCAATAGCATTTCAGCATACAATATTCAGGACATGTAACTCTAAAATTACTATTTATAAAAACATTAAAAATTAAAGATAATAAGAATAAACCAAACTAAAGATCTAGAAGAATGGTATAGATCTATGTGGAGAAAATTATAAAACTGAAGCCAAAGAACTCAGACATTAAAGATTTATACCACATTCAAGAATTGAAATAGTCTACATTAGAAAAAAGATAGTTCTTCACAAATTAATTTACATCTTCTATAAAACTGCATTAAAAATTCAAATAAATTATTTCATAAAGATTGACAAGTAAAATTCTAAATTGTATATGAAAGAACTAAGGGTCAAGAATAGCCAAGAGATCCTGAAAAAGAAGAATAAAATGAAATGAGATGGACTTGCTTTACCAAATATCAACACTAAGCCAATGTGACAGTGGTGTTGCAATAGGTTAAATGACCAAAGGATTGGAATAGATTTGAAAAAGACTCACACATAGATGGATACTGACTATATGACAAAAGTGGTATTGTAGATCTTTAGAGAAAAGAGGTTACTATTCAATAAATGGTGCTGGAACAATTGATTATCTGTATGGAATATTTCAAACTGTACTCCTGTCTCACATAATACACAAGAATCCATTTCAAATGGATTAAAGGCTTAAATGTAAAAAAAAATTAATAATTTTTTTATGTCTGTGGATAAAGCTATCTTAAGCCTTAAAATCATGCTAACAAAATAAATGACTAGTGAAAATTAGTCAGAAAAATATCAAATAGTTTAATAGAGTTGTTGACAAAAAGCTTCAATAGGTATTTCACACAAGAGAATTCGTAAATGAAAAAATGAACATCTGTAAACATGTAATTGACCTTTTCATAAACTTGGAGATGAAGATTAGAGACAATAATAATAAGATGGCATTTTGCCTGTCCTAGGTAGGCAAACATTTAGAAGTCAAGTAATTAGTTACAGTGTCAATGATAATACTATTGAAAGTGTAACATCTGCATATTTTACAGCCCCCAAATTCCACTTTGTAGCATATATAAGAAAAACACCTGTACATGTCTACTACAAGTTATATTTGAAATTTTTCATAGTAACATTATTCAGAATAGCAAAATTTGGGAACTGCACACATATCCTGTGACAAGTAAAGGGATACATAATTTGCAGTATATGTGTACATGAATATTCTAGAGTGAAGTGAATGAACTTCAGGTAATGAGACAACTGTATTAGGAATCTTAGAAACAAAATATTGAGATAAATTTTTTTAAAAAATCAAGGAAGATTACTTATGTTGATGATATTTATCTAAAACAACAAAAAATAAAGCCAAATTCTTATTTATAAATCCACACTTATCTATAGATACAAAGAGTAGCTAGTTGACACTTAGAATTATATAAATCATGAGGATTTATATACCAATGTGAATTGCCTATAAGCATTATTTTCATTAACATTTAGATTTTGTACCCACCTCAGAGCTTCTCTAGTTCAATTCCTTATTTTACAGTTAAACATCCTGAGATAGAGAAAAAAAAAACAGGTTCCAAATGTGATGTAATGGTTGAAAACAAATGAAAATTATCCAAGTTGAAGAGTATAGAACAACCTTTATTTTATAATGCTTGGCCTGCAAGATATGATGAATGCTTACTTATACCATGGAGCTTGGCCAAAATGCCATTTTACGAGAAAGTGTAGTTCTTCAACTTTAACTTAACAACTTTGGGATTTGCTGTTCTTTCAAGACCTTATCTTATAAGTAGACACTAGCTTCTGTAGCTTAAACAGGAAATAGAAGTGGCTTATGTTATTTTGTACTAATCAGTATTTTTTTTATCGAGAAATATTGTCTAATATATGAATATCTTAATCTTTCAATTTTTGAATTAAAGTATAAAGATATCAATTTAAAACCTATCTCAAGTCAAAGGTTGAGTTGCAAAATATGCTCTAATGAAATAAACATGTGAAAGGGACGAAAGATGATGCAGTGCAGTCTCTTCATTGTATGTACAATAAAGTCAACCCCATTAATGATTCATCCAATGACACTTAGCTAAATAGTGACATGACTGGATTCAAACTTGATTCATAAATTACTTTTTCATGTTTTATCCAATGAACCATATCAGTTTAACTCATTCAAGTTGAGATATTTCTTTTCTTTTTTTAGTTAATTAGCTGAATTGTCTTCATTCTAATTAAAATACTAGGGAAATATGATTCCCATTTGATAACACTTATTTGGTATAGGAGCCTACATATGTAATAAAATAATATGATTAAATATTTATTGACCACTAAAACATATCAAGTATTAATTAGATTTAAAAGTGAATACTACATACTATGTATTTCAAAACTACAAACATTTTAGATTTGCTAAATAATTTATAGATATATAATGAAATGTATGAACATTAAGTGGAAATTTTTAGTAGTAACAATTAAAAAATATTTATGATATATGTATACAAGTGCTTAATAGTATTCAAATTTAAAAAGAGATATGCGTATATGCATCTATTATTATTATTTAGTCTACATATGATGAAGCTTTAGCTATTAAAGTGGTGATTTTCGGTAAATTTTTGTCACTGTATATTTAAGGAAAGTACTATTTATATCATGGCTGTAGTTTAAAACACGTAATATTTAACCAGGTGTTCTAACACTCTTTTTTAATCCTTAGAGGATAAAAGGAACTTTCGATCATCTTATATGGTCCTTTGTTAAATTAATATATTATCAATCTTACTATGACCAGAAAATAAGAGATATGCAAGAATATCTTTAATAATCAGGTATTTTATTGTAAATATTTGTTGTTTTAATTAATGATCCTAAAGACAGAGGAAAACACATTTAAAGCTAATTACTTGCATGTATTTTGAGCTACAATTTTTTTTATTTTTAATTTTAAACAGAGATGCAGTTTTAAATGTCGAGATTCCCCCAGCAAGACTTCTTGATATTGATGAAGAGGGTCACCCTCTTTCTGTGGAGTTTCCAAAAGGCAGAGCCATTACAGGCTCGCCCACTGGAGCCAATGCCGAGCTCACCTGCTGCTTCAGCTTCAGATCATCTAAACCCGTGTCATTTTTCACACATGTTCTTTTCTATGATAACAGAGATAACCGGTAAGATATTTAAATGTAGATTCTTTTGTATCTGACAGTGAAGAATAAAAAGTTTATGTTCTGTACTATTGTAAATGTTGAGGGAGAGACATCTAAAATAATACCTTTGGACGTAAAGATTTTTTTAAAGTTCCAAATGCAGTGTTGCTCTCATGAGAAACAGCATAATCGTGGCCACCAGCACACCATCTGGAGCTAGGCTGCATGGGTTTGATTCCTGGCTCTGTCAACTTTGGCAAAGATACATCATCTTCTGAGGCTGTCAGTTTCCTCATCTGTAAAATGGGGATAACCGATCTCATATGTGATCGTAAGAAATTCATTGAGTTAATACTTACAGAGTAATTTGATAGAAATTGGCACAAAGGAAATGCTAAATAAGTATTAAATGAAAATGAGAAACATCAGCATAAGGAGTTTCCAAACAATATAACTTTGTTACATGTTGCCTTAACGATCTCAGAGAGATTCAAATACACCTTGAAAAAACCATGTTTTTGGATTTCTTACCTTTTAGGACCAGAAATCCATTTTTACATTATACACTGAGATGATTTGACAAACCAAATGACTAGAAGCTAATGTGTAGAAAATAAAGTTTATTTAAAAAGTAGCATTAGAGTGAATCGTACACTGAAGACTACTGTCAGTATATTTACCCTATGTGATAACTTATTAATTTTCGTAGAGTTTTTACTATATAATATACAGTATATTCATTCCTAGTCAGAGAATTGATTTATGCTAGGAATTAAAAGGGAGAGAAGCAGGTGGTACTGGAATGTTACACCCAAGGCGAAATGTGGCTATATCCAGAACAGTACATGGAGTTCTCCTGAACTCCAGCTTCCATGTCTCTTTCTTGCATCCGTCGATGGATAAAATCTTCTAAGTTACATGTTTCAGACTCCCATTTTAATCTTGTGATGCTAACAGTCCATCTTTTGTTGACATTAAAAAAAATTAATGGCGTTGCTTTAGGCTCTTATCAAGCACTGAACTCCATGACCCTATCCTGGGAGGAAACTTCGGTTACTGATGCCTAACTCCTTTTCTAGTTTCTTATAGTGCGGATGATCAGATCTTCCTTCTCTTAACTCTCCAAAGCTGTCTTTGTCTTTCTCTCTCTGGGCATTCCAGCTCTAATTACACTGAGATAAACGAAGTCTTCCAGCAAGAAATTCCTCAAGAGCTTTCCTTTCACTTCAGAATTTCTCTTTGGAATCAGTTAAACTCTTTCATTGCTTTTCATCTATTTGTATTTATTGTAGGTAATCCTTGTGTGTTCTAAGATTTTGAGTAGACAAAGTTGCCTGTCCTTGGTCGAGGTCAGTATAGTAGGGAAGGTAGATTTTAAACAAGTTTTTAAATATAGTCTTTCGTGCCAATAGAAGCAAATAGAAAATGCAACACAAAAGGAGTTACTAATAATGTTCTGGGTGGTGGAGGTATGAGGGATGGCTGTATTGGCTTCTGAGTAAAACGTCAAAGGGTAAATTACACTTGCCACTGTTTGTCCTAAATTGAAGCCTTTTATTACTTCTGGTTTGTCCATGTTGAAGTGCACAGGTTCAATAAAAATTAAAACACTCCTTCATGCTTTGCTTTTTTTTTTTTCTACTTAGATCTAAGACTATTTCATACTCTGGCTTCCCTGGGGGAGCTAACATGTGTGGCTTTTAATTTAGTTTCCTTTTTAGACCTTGTCATATTTGGATTGGTTCAACTGGCCCAAGACTATAAATTATAGCTGCTATTGTTCCTGCTAAGATATCTGCTGCCACTGATGATAGACCCCTCTACACTCATGTGCTCTCAGCTCAGAGGTTGCACACCCTGCTTGTCTGCTTCCCAAATTCTCAGGAAATCTGGGGATGGAGGTTGTATAAATCTATGGGAGGGATGGTGATTCGGGTAGAGTATTACAAGTGGTAAAAGCGTACACTAGGTTTAGAGGATGAAGCGACCTCATGTTTGGAAGATAGTTTTGGTGTGTTTAGTTTGATGGTTACTGGCAAGGTAGAGCTGAGAGATGATACTGAAAGGGCATCAGTAGCAGATTTTGAGAGTCTTACATGCTCTGCTATGGTATCCATGAGTGAGACATAGGAGGAACACCAGGGTTGATTATGGAAGCCAAAACTTGGATAAACACAGGAAGCAGGTCAACAGCTATTAAAACAAGTCAGGTCCAGGTCCTAGGCAAGATATCATGGATTCCAAGCAACAACCTGGGAGGTGGATGTTTTTAGATCTTCATCTCTGTTTTACAGAAGAGGTAAGTGAGGCCCATAGTGAGAGATTATGCACTTAGTCACCTTGTTTAACACCACTTAGGTGAGATAGAATCACTTAGAAATTTTTATTGTAGGTATAGTTTTTTGAGAGTAATACTGTCATGTCATATATGAACTGCAAATAATAATAATAGATGATATATTTGTCTCTTTTCCTGTTCCTTTGCATGTCTGTCAGTCGGTCTTTCACACATAGACACACACATACACAAACACACATTAATAAAGAGTCTGTGTTTGCCATATGGTAATGACAGTAATTAAAGTTTACCCAATAAAAACTGGGATATTTATTTTATTGATATATTAATTTATTGATGAGACAAAAACTCATAAGTTGTCTCTGTGGTATTAGTATAAATAAGAATGTTTACAGTTTCAGTGAAAGAGCCTGTGTTACAACTACCATCAGTAGACTCTATGGAAAAGGAATTTTACTTAAAAATAAGGTTATTATATATGGGTACTTATAAAACATACAACTCTTTTAGGTATTTTAAATTAATAGTGTTTGCAAAAGGCTTCAAATCAATGTAATAAATTGAAACCCAGTATCAAAACAACTGCTAAAGCTCTTTTAATATTATACATTTCATATCAATAAAATTTCAAAGTGGAAAACATTTCTTCTAAAAATTAAAATATTTTCTTTTTCTACAAAAAATTAAAGAAGCATGTGCTTATTATCGAAACAAAATATATATCTAATTTTAGAAGTTTATGATTTTATGATGGATTTTTGTAGCTGTTTATAAAATTGTTTATGTGATATTAAGAGTGGTTTTTGAGGGAGTCAAGGAATGCAGTAGTAAGATAGAATTCAACTCGTTGCTGTTTTACAAATCAACGTCTATTTGAGGTTAACTTATTACCTTGTGTCCTTATCAATTCAGCTTTTTTCTTCCTGACTTTCCTTATTTTTACTTTTGGTATATGAAGTAATAATGTAGGATCAGGAATTCAGTTGTCATGGGGGTGAGATTGCTTTGGATATGTTCAAGTCATTTATATTACGTTTCAGACTTGATATTTGTTCATATATTTGAAAATGCATATTATCTGGGATTTCACACAGAGATCAGATAGATTAAGAGGTGCCAGAATGTTGCAATTCCCTATT
The DNA here is from genome assembly GCA_028627145.1 of Eidolon dupreanum. Lineage (NCBI taxonomy): Eukaryota > Metazoa > Chordata > Mammalia > Chiroptera > Pteropodidae > Eidolon > Eidolon dupreanum. The sequence continues at coordinate 21,018,653 of CM053505.1, forward strand.
TTGCATCATGGTTTCCACTCTAGGTTGAAGAAGAGGGAGCATTATACCCTGAAGGAAATTGTCATTTTGAGAATGAAGTCTTGCCATTTGCTCTTGCTTTATAAGTTCACTGTCTGACTGGTATTTTACCTAGACCTTGCAAAGAATGAAAGTTATGGTTTTGGGTGATTAATTTCACAGAAATATTAAGAATACCAAAGACAGCTTAATATTTTCCTACAATTAACCCCAAACATAGAGGGTTTCCTTTTGTAGAATTCAACTGAATGTTTCAGGTATCCAGGAAGTGTTGACCTGAGTTAGCCATGCCTCACTGTTAAAACAGCAAACACAAATTGAGAGTTCATAATTAAAAATATGACATGTCAGAACTCTGAGGTCCTCCATACATTTTTTTACTATATACTTTTTAAAAATCCCATACTTAGCACATATCCATTATACTCAAAAGTGATTATAGGGGTCCTAGGTTTTTAGTACTCGAATTTAATTTGAATAACTTTAGAGCAAATGGGGAAAATCAGATGTTTTATGAGCGCTAACATGAGTAATTGAAAATTAAAATTTAAGCCAAATGAAAGAAATTTAAATGACTTATTTATCAAATAAATGTTGGGGAATGGGGGGAGATAGCTAACGAGATATCAGCTGCTTTCTCCTTTAGAGCTGTCGTTCTCGTTGCTAGACCCTAGAATCACCTGGGGAGTTTTAAAAAACACACATGCCTCAGTCAAACCCAGAGAGTACGATATAATTTGTCTAGTGAGTGACCTAGGCATTGCAAATTTTAAAAACTCCCCACGTGATCTGAATGGGAACTCAGAGTTGAGAACCCTGTCTCCAGAACAGTGGTTATTAAACTTTACCCTGCATATGACTCACCTAGAGTGCTAGTTACAACGAATTCCAAACTGCTCCTCCAGAGTCCTGGTTTAATAAGTCTTGGGTGGGACCTGCAAATTTGCAAGCCTAACAGGTTCTCTTTGATGCTGAAGTTGGTAGTTTGGGAACAAACAGTGAGATTGTTTGAAAGGCAGAATTTCCCGTCCTAATCCAGATGTAAGAAATCAGCAGCATCTGTATTTTAAAACTATTCTTAGGTGATTCACATGCACAGTAAGTTGGTGAAACATTGGACCCAAAAGGACTGAATAATGGAAAATGCCATCAAGAGGAATTAAACAGTAGAACACTGTTCAATATTTGGCATAAAATAACGTTAGCACCAGGAAAGGGTGTTGCCGTGAGAATTCTTAGACTTTATACCCACCTTTCTTTTAGAATAGGTTTGGATAGAATAGGATTTTATTGCTATAACATGGTCATTTTAGTAAGAAAACTGAATACAATTATTTTTAAGTTTTGATATGTCATGTGGTATATAATCCACCATGAATAGAAGATTTTGGATTTTTAAAAAAATTTTATGACTTTATTGAGCCAAACTGATGACATACGGTGGACAGCAAGATCATAAATGCTCTCGATTTTCATGTTTTAATTCAAGTTAAACCATACATTATGTTCTAAGCGAGAGGCCAGTTAGAAGTGTACAGTAAGAATAGCACAGGAATGTTCGGTAGATGAGATTGAATTAAAATCAGAGCTGCCAATTAGCTGGCACACAGTGGTATATCCTTGTCATTGGATAAAACCTTGAAATATTTCTTTGCTAGTTGGTAACCAGCCATTGTTCTAAGTACTCATATCTGGTGCCTGACCTGCCTCTGGACGTTGAATCCACTTAAGACCTAATAACTAAAGGGTTAATGCCTGTTATAGCCAGAGTTGATAGGGTCTTGAACTATTTTATTTGGGGTGGGTCTCAGTCTGAAGATAGTTATGCTGTTGCCCAGAAATGCTTGGGGCACTCACCGGGGCAGTGCTACTTGTGGCAGAGTCCCCATAGACATTTCTCCTTTTAGAGCCAGTGTGGTGGCTGCATCGGCCCTTGTGGTTCTTGTTATGATTACAAGATGTACCTCAGCAACAACGATCAGGGAACTTGGAAAAAAAAGCCCAAAGTTTATTACTCACAGGTCCTGGAGGGTAAGTGCCAACCCTGGGGCCACCTGGGACCAAACACTGAGTGTGCCAATAGACAGGGAGTGAGCAAGAATATGCGAGAGAGCCTGGGGTTCTGCCTTTATTGGAGTTGAGAGCGAAGTGCCTAGGGTTTCACATGTTTACTCTTCACTGATGAATTTAAAACATACAAGTGGAAATTAAAGTGAGAGAAAAGCAAGCAGATTTATTACTTAAATCTGAGAATATACAGCTCTTAATTTTCTCACTCTTTTCCTATATACTGTAGCATTTTATCAACCTTGTTATGGATTCAATAACATTTTTGATGCATAATAAAACTCGTTATGCTTACTCTCATTAAAATAATAGGACAATCACTTAAATTGAAATATTTTTAAAGCATTCAGCACAATCAAAAGAAAATGAGGAATATTGAAAACTGATTCTAATAATTGTTTTACTCGTTGCATAATTCTGTATTTTGTAAGGTACACCTGGAAACCTTAGGTCCGATTCTAATATTTTGAAAACTATTTTTAACATGCCAGTTCCAGACACTTTCCTGTTTTTTAAAGGATAGAAACCTGCATTGCATAAGGGAGACTAGTAGAGAATGAATCAGACCCAGAGTCCAACCACATGGAGTGCTAATGCATTCAGGTTTGCAATGCGACCTTAGTAACTCTAGTATAAGTTAAATCTCCTCTTTATGTGTTTTTCTGGGGTATTTGGATGTTTAAAATAAATATATAAAGTGAGTCAAGCACCTCTAAGGGACATTACCACATAGCTAGAAGCAACTTTTGAGGTATTCAAATTTCCCCTTGTGGATTAAGAGGAGAAGTTATTTAGGACTTGCTCATCTTTTGGAGACTACAATCTTAGCACAGATTTGCTAACCATAGACAATGAGCCATCTAGAATTTTAGTATTGTGGCTGCTGAAAGGCAAGCAATGGAAATCTCAAGAGTATTTCAATAACCATCTAATAGATCATACTGTAGGCAGTGTTGGAATATTGCCTGGAAGCATTATCTGTCATGATTTTGTGGGTTGGGTTATACATAATACCATGCATTTTTCCACCTTTCTTGGTGTTGTATGTGTAGGTAGAAGAGGCAGTGAGGGGCTGTGCTTTGTTCTGATATAATCATCTGTTCCTTTTTCCTTCACCTAGCCTCTTGGAAGGCTGTTTGTAATGAATGGTGGCTTCATTCTATGAAGAACATTATTTTCACAGTATACTTGTTAAAACAAATCACAGGCTTATACCACAGTTTCAATTATAAAGTTGAATGTTTATTTATATTTAACTAAAACATAGAATGCCAATGTATTATAATAAACTATAAACAGAAAAATATTCATAATTATGATTTGTTCAGCATTCACTTGTAGCAAAATGGTGGTGTTTAAAATTTGTATAGAAATTGCAAAACTCAGAAATTTTCAAGGTAATATGTACCATGTCTTAGATTATTAAAGTCATAGTACATTTAACACCGGGTCACAGAAAGAAAAGGTAAACATAGATGATGTGGTTTCTCTCTTTTCCTCCTTTTTCTTCTCTCTACCCCCAATCTCTTTAAGCCAGTGATGGTTGGTTGGAGAGCCTCTGCCCTGCTTAGAGATTTTTCATTTTAGAGGAAGTTACAGTGTCCTGCCCATTGTCTCTCCCTGAGTGGTTAAAAGCACTTGCCTGATTGCTGGTCCTCATGCTCCTAGAAGTTGCATGTCCATGCAGTTGGCTGCCACAATTCTTTCTGGAAACCTAATTTTAAAGTTTGTTAGCAACTGTAATATTTTCCCATAAGAACACTGAATTAAAAATAAAATATATTGATATGTCTTAATCAATGTTAATGATTTAAAATTGTAAAAATAGCCCCTAAAGAGAGATTTTGAGATTTAAAAAATGGCTTATATTAATTATAGGATTATTTTCAAATTGCTGGGCAGACTGAAAATAAGATCATTCTTATAAAAAGGATTGATATATATTTAAAATATTGCTAAGTGGACATATATTGCTATGCTTGATGAATATCTATAGATCTCTCATATCTAAAGAATTCTCTGCCCTTACCTTACTGTGCTGTAGTACAAATTGATGAAATACATTCACATGTGAAACATATTTCCATGAATTTATGCACATTTAGATCAACCTAAAATCTTTTTTAAGGTCATTAAGTTGGTTAATGGCACATATTTGCTAGAATTATTTATGTTTATAAATAATAGTGCCTTGATGGGCTGCAGGTAACATATATTGTGGGTGGCTGCAGCACCTAGAACAAGCTATATCCTTACTCCTTTTACCTCCACTCAAGAAAGAATATTGAAAATCAAATAAAGTGAGAATCACATTATCACCAGGAATTTTTTCAGACGGTTTTGATCTATTAAATAAATCAATCAAAATTATTTAACTTTATTACTGATTAACAAAATGACATTTGGGGTCCTTACTTGTGGTAGAGAGATTCTTGTCTAGCCACATCGTGGATGATCTCAATTGTTGTAAATATACATTACAGCACCAGATTAAGTCCCATCGCTTGACCTAAGATAAAAGTACTAGCTGTAGTAAGCATTCAGTATTTAAATAAACATATCAGCTCACCCTTTTTGTATGTAAAGTTATATGTGAATTATTTTACTAGCAATTATTGAATTGAGAAACATTGTGAATAGGCGTGGATAAGCCATTTTGAAAAGGTTGCTCAGGAATATTTTGTGTAATTCTCCTGAAGCAAACAAATACAGTCATCCAAAGTCATTCCATTATTTGTAAATCTTATTTAAATACCAGTAGATAGCAATAAGCACTTGTTTTTGATGGTGATGGTAGTGGTAGCGGGTTTTACATGAAAAGCATATTCAATGAGCAGACCCAGATATTTTCTTCTACTTCTCACTTTATTCAGTCCTATAAATAGAACTCTAGATTATTAATCGAAAGTAGTATTAGCTGTAAACTCTTCTTTAATCCTTCATAGCCACTGCCAGTTTTTGCAACATGTGATTTTATAATTTTTTAGCTACCTTGCAGAGAAAGGTTTGGACAGACAAGCATATTAAGACTAAAGAAAAAACAAAACAAAAGAGACACGCTTCCAAAAACCAAACCCTGCAGCGCTGCCCCTTCTTGCTTTGATCAACTTTTTAAATTGAAACCATGTGTCATAGTGCTGCTTTTAGAATGTCAGATTTGTCTATAAATAGTAAAGATAGGAGAAGAACCTTAGTTAAGATGATAAAGATATAAATAATATAATATTTCTCATGGTATTTGATATATTGTTAACAGGCCATCACTGTACTTTGTACACTGTTGGAGAGTGATAATATACAGTAATTACCAGGCCATTTATCACATAGATTTTATTATGAAACTTCAAAATTTAATCTCTAAAGTGATGAGACATAAAAGTCTGTCTTCACTATTGTTGGGGAAATAATTAGAGATGTATATTTAGAGTATTAATTATTCACCAGCTAATGATCATAGAGATGAATGCTGAGACTTTTTATACCTCATTTAATGAATTATATTTGGTCACCATACCATTCAATACCAAAGTTATGGTTTGTAAAAATATAATGTTATTTTATTGGTTATTCTCTGTTGTAGACATAAACATTCTTACTTGACTTTTTTTTTTTCTAACTTAGATTTGTTGTTGGTTTTACCTTCCCTAGCATGTAGTAGCTTCATTTCTACTAGTGTGGAGAATGACCAAATAGAACTAAGGCAATAATGGCTGTTTGGATGTGGATAAAGGTATATAGTATGTGGTATGTGTGTATGTGTGCTTATGTACATGGCTGATTCAAAACTAAAATTATCTTGATATACTACTGCAATACAGAACTAAAACCAATAAGGCAATATGAAAGTGGTATAGATACTAAATATAGTACTTCTATTAAAATCTGTTATACAAGAATAGAGTTGTCACATAAGTTAGAAAGGCCCAATATAATCTAAGAGTGTTTTGTGGCTGGTAAAAATAAGACAATTTCACAACGCTTTCATTAAATAGAATATGTAGGCTGTAGAAAAGCATAATACTCTCTACTGGTTGAATAACTTTTGCAGTATTGCTTTTAGTTCTTGGACACATTTAAAGGAGGACAAACACAAAACAAAAGGTCATCTAAAAAAATTAGATGATGTGTGAAATATTTGGAGACCTTGCACCTGAAAAGACCCTTGACCTTTCTAAATGTTGGGAATCCAGAGAAGAGAAACCTTACAGAAGATATACTGTATTTAAATATTTGAAGGAATATAATGGGGATTGGATTGTAGATTTTGTTCCATGTTGCTCTGAAACAGAATGTCTGAAGTTACAGCTCTCCAGATATGAAATGGGTCATGAGTGTCACCCTAGTAGTGTCTCCTTACTAGTGTCATCTGAGACTAGATACTATTTGTCAGAGATGCTATAGAAGCAGATGCATAAATTAACTCATAAATTAAGCTCCTTCGGCTCTAAAATTTCCTGAATCTGGTTTTGAACCTGTATAACTACAAGCTGTGTTCTAAAGCACACCTGACAGTGAAATTTACTATCTTTGTTAAAAGCTTTAAAAGTTAATATTGTTAAACCATAAAAATAGATACAGTTGGTGGTTAAGAAAAACAAAGTAGATAGAAAGAAAAATGATGAATAATTCATGCCTTGACCCTTAAAGTCACCCAGGATACTTAAAAAAATATTTTATTGCATTTACTGCATCTGAAATTTTTATTTTATTGAAATACAATGTTTTTACTTTCAGGTTTTTACTTCCAGTTACTGCAACAGCAGAAAACTGCATGCTTACTACTTACTCATATATGGCAGTTCATCGTGATATACAGGACATTATTGTAAGGAGTGGTGAGTTTCATATGACAATTTTCTCTCTCATTCTCATTGTTTATGTTCTCATTATCCAAGGCTTACATCTAGAATTAAAGTGACCTTAAATTAACAGATGTTTGTTTATTAAACTCCTGCCATTGCCAGGAGCCTTGTTTAGTATTGAGAGTAGGATATGGCAGCATCTCTAAATTCTAAGAGTTGTCAATCTAGTGAAAGGCACATAAATAAATTAATACAAACGATGGAATTAAGAGCTCTGTGAACGAGTGAATTGAAGTATTGGGAATGTGGGAGTAATGCAAAGGTTAATGCAGATGTTGGGGTTCTGGGATGACATTTGTGTAGAGCTTGACAAATGATGATCTTGAACAAGATAATTTGGGCAAAGGTGATATAACAAAAGCATGGGGGTGTGACAGCAGATGTAAGGCAAGCAGTGTAGGGACAGAACCATGCCACTGCACCCTTTATTCTGTTACAGTGGAAACCTTCTGTGGTTTTTGAGTATCAATTATTTAGAAAGTAAGCAATTGTTGGGATGTGAGATGAATTAAAGTGGGAAAGAGAGTGGTCAGTAGACCCACTGGGAGTTGCTGCAGGATAAATGGTGAGAGAAGCTAAGAACAGTAGAAGAGAAGGTACTGAGCAGGGAGAGATGTGAAATACAAGACATAAGAGGATGGTTGGTAGAGTAAATCTCAGAGGAGGAGAAAGGATGGGGAGCAGGAAAACAATTACACCTGTGTAGATTGTCAAAGCCTTACATTTCAATGCTGAATTGGAGGTCTTTTCTGTGTTTTTAACGAATTTTCTCATATTCTCCACTTGCTCATTCAGATGTTTACAATACCTATAAAACCTATTCAGTCCTGTTCTGCCTCAGTCTCAGGGGATGAACTTTTCTCTGATTTTCAGAAGAAATAAAGACTCTCAGGCAGGCACACTCTAAACTTCCAAATACCAATGTGCATTGGAACCCATTCTCTTTCTCATTGCAAAACTGAGAGGCAAGACTCTCACGACTAGGCCATTCTTTTATCTGAATTCCATTATTCAAGGACCTTGCTTAATCAACTGACCTAGTTTACTGTTGCCCTTCAGCTTCTGCCTCTGTCTTAGCTGCTTTTGGTTGGGGGAGCATGTAGGATGACAACAGGGAGGACAGGCGACAATATTCTCTCAGTGGACTGGCTCATTCCCAAAAAGGAAAGAGGGTGAATTCAGGCCATGCATGCCTGATTTAGTCTTCCCAATCTTACCAATCAGATAAACCACTCAGTTTCTCAGGGAGACAGAGAAAAATAGCAAAGGAAACTAGGCTTTTAGGGTATCTTAGCTCTCTTTAACAGGAAGGAAATGTCAAGGCTGAGGAGGAAGCTTTCTTCCATTATACTGCTGTACTTTCACTACTCAGTGGCAGTTTATGCTGTTGACTATTTTTCCTTCCTTCCACTTCCTCCTCCCTCTCTCCTCCCTTTCATCAGACTCTGTAGGCTTCCACATACCGTACTGCCCTGGGTCTCTTCTCACCTTTCTGACTGTTCCTTCTGAGTACATATATATTACAATTTTTTACACACATTCTCAAAATTTAAAAGATTTTTCTGACTAACCCTGATGTTATTTTTTAATATTTTTCTAATATACTGTTGGGATGGGATAGATTTCAAATAACACACAATAGAACGAGCAGTGGATGAAAAGTCCATAATCTAAATGGAAATTTTTTTTGTTTTAACCTCACCATTTTGCCATATGATTTTATCTTTAATTTTCAGATCCTCAAACATCTGTTACTGAATAAAATGTGTATGGTGGGGGAGTAGCAGTGTACTAACAATATCTGTTTAGTTAATAGTATCTTAAAAGGCTTTTATGAGGACTTATAGACTTTTAATACCTGGAAAGTATTATTATTATTATTATTATTTCATTATTATTGCTATTATAACTTATAAAATATTTTCATAATATCCTCACCCTAAAAATAAGAGGAATTACTGTAAAAAAATACTGCTATCTCTTTAAGAGAAAAAAATGAATGAAGTCTTTGTGTTTATACAATGATTATCAGAATATGGTTTGAAAATAATGTATTCATTTGAGTAAAATATTACTATAGAAAGACATCATGATTCTTAAATATTCTAAAATATCTTTAGAAATATGTATAATAATAACTTACAATATATATTTAGTGCTTTCTAGATATACAGTGCTCTGCTAAGTGCCTTATAATTATTTCATTTAGTCCTTCCAACAGCTCTAAATTTGAAACTCATTAGTCTCACTTTACAGATTCAGAAACTGAGTCATAGAGAGGTTGAGAAATTTACTCCAGGGAATCCAGATTTGTGAGACCTCAAAGCATACACACTTAGTAGCTACTATGCTCTAGAGCAGCGGTCCCAAACTTTTTTGGTACCAGAGACTGGTGCGCCTATGAGAACCTAATGCCTGATGAGCTGAGCTGGAGCTGAGGTGGTGATGCTAGTGCTGGGGAATGGCTGCAAATACAGATGAACCTTCACTTGCTCACCCACCACTCACCCCCAGCTCTGTGGCCTGGTTCCTAATAGGCCACTGACTGGTACCAGTCTGCGGCCTAGGGGTTGGGGATCCTTCCTCTAGAGTATATTATGTTCAATAAAAATGAAAGTTTAAAACATATGAAGTATATCTAAAAGTAAAACAGTGTGATTTACTTGTTATAGTCAATATGCTAAATAAAAACTATTATATGAATTGCTAACTTATTTAAAAGGTACAGACGTGAGTTTGTACTCAACTAGGAAGTTTTTATAATTTGATGGTAAGTTTAAAAGGTACTGCCTAATGCATCCACAATTAATCATTCTGTTGTTGAATTTCCTAAAGGTCACTTCTATGAAGTCTATAGTGGCATAGCATTCTGGAGCTGTGCAGCACACCTACTGGCTAATGATTATCTGGCAAATTCTGAATTTTTTTTTTTTTTTTTTTTTTTTTTTTACTAAAGGAGTGGAAGAAACTTAGTATAAACCAGCATATTAATATGTGTTATTGCTCATAAAGTTATCCTCACAACAAATTCATGAGCTCAGAACCTTTGGTTTCATTTTATGGATAAAACAAATTTCAGAGAACTTATATAACATGGTTTCAGAGAACTTTTATAACATGGTTTAACAGCTCAGGAGTTGTAGTACCAAGCTTTTAAATTAGATCTTTCTAACTGTAAAGGTCATGCTTTTCTGACAGAATTACATTATGAATGTATGTATATGTATATATATGCACACACATACACTCCTATTGAGTTGGCAGGTGGGTGGATGGATGGATGGATGAGTGAAGAGAGAGAGAGAAAGAGAGATAATAGATCAATAGATGATAGATAGATGATAGATCAATTGATTGATATAGGTAGGTAGGTAGGTAGATAGGTAGATGATAGATAGATAGATAGATAGATAGATAGATAGATAGATAATCTGAATTTAAATTGCATCTACTGCTTTTTCTTGGTCAGCTTTCCCTTGGTTGGGTCGGATTACATGGTGGCAAACTCTAGTGTATATGCAGCAACTCAAACTGGAATAGAGATTGAAAGCTGTGCAAAACGGTGTCAGCTTGTAACCAGCCAGGGATTTCATTTCAGAAAAATAGTGGAAGAAGTTACTTTTGTTAATGACACTCTTTTTTAATTCAATTTTCAACACCATATATATTAATTTCAAAAATTTTGGTGTAGAAACATGTAAAATGTTTTACATGTCTCTGTTTATGATGGTTAATCATTGTTTATTCTCCAAAAACTTTGATATACATAAAAATTGCCTTATCAAAGTTTATTTTATTCAGATAACCATATCACCCATTAATTTTTTTCTTATTTGACATTTTATTTTGTGTATAATAGACATTTAAGGTTTTTTCTTTTATTTTGTAATATGTATATATACACACATATGTATATTTTATATATGAAATTATGACATTCAGGTTCTATAATTTAATAGTGAATTTTCAAATGTTTGGTTGACCTACTATGATCCAATGTGTCATTTGCAGATAAAGATGACAGTCCTGTGAAGGCTACAGACAATGTTTCACTTCCCTCCCGAGAAGCTGAATTGCCTTCTCGTGCTCCTCCTAAATGTAAAGATGCTGAGTCTGCAAATAAATTATTTGTTGGTATGTGGTAAATACATAGTATACTGCTTAAGCCCATTCCATAACACAGTCTGTTTAATAATATTCAATCAAAAACTTTGACTTTTTCAGGTAGTACGAAATCCATGAAGTAAACAATGAGTTTGTCATTCGTTTTAAGTGGGTTACTGCTTTGGGAACTCTCTCCAGTGATCTAGAGCAGCTGTTCCCAACCTTTTTGGCACCAGGCATCAGTGCTCTTATGAGAGTCTAATGCCTGATAATCTGAGCTGGAGCTGAGGTGGTGATGCTAGCGCTGGGGAGCAGCTGCAAATACAGATAAAGCTTTGCTCGCTCACCACTCATCTTCTGCTGTGTGGCCCAGTTCCTAACAGGCCATGGACTGGTACTGGTACCGGTCCATGGCCCGGGGGTTTGGGACCCCTGCTCTCGAGCAGAGAATCTCCAATGTTTTTGATTCAAAGTGCACTTAGTAGCTCAGTACTTGCCCCTAGGCCAAAAGATGTACTAAGCAGTTCTATTTAGTAAGTGATTTGGTCTAAAAACCTAACAGTAGTAGTTCATGTGATAACCAACAGATACTGTAGTGATATATAATTAAAATGTTAAACATTCTGCAGGGTCCCTATAAATTTGCTGTAACATTCCAGGTATCTTCTGCCCACAGTTTGGGAACTGCCAAACTGGGGGTTTGTCTCCTAATTATCTAGCAGGATCCAGTGTTGCCTAACTTAGAGATGATGAACACAGATGAATGTGTGAATTTGATAATATTATTTGCAGTTAACTGTTCAGATGTTCTTTTCTCTGGGTATGAGTAGTATTGAAAAATTTTCTTTTATTGAATATTTTTTAACCAAATTAAATATTGTGAGGTTTTAAAATGAGTTGTGTTTGTGCCCTTACATAGGGAGATATTTTTGAAAAAAATTGATAAAATCATTTTATAATTTTGAAAATTTCTCTAATTCAAAAATGTTTTGTTTTATTGAAGTGCTTCACTCAGGTAGAGAGTCATTTTGAATCTGAAGCCAAAATTTCATTTCTAGATAAGTTTTTCAGCTAAGATGTAATTCTAACAAGTAATGCTAAAAAATTGTTAAAATATTTTACATAAGTAATTGAAAATGAAAAGTTCCATTTTGGGGAATATTTTCACATACCATTATGACAAGAAAATACTTTAACAGTTTTCTTTATTAAAATTCATATATATTTAAAGTATTTCTGTTGGGTATTTGAAAACAAATCTGTTTTCTTTATTTTAAGATAATAGTAAATTGATTCAGAATTTCTTTTAGAGCATAGAATAATTTATAGAATAAGCTATGTTTGTCTACCTATAAATAGCAGTGGCTGACAGAATATTTTACTCTATGGTCAAATAATGCTTTTTACAAAATATGTGAATTTTAGGAATGGAAATAATACCTGAAAAGTTGAATTCCAGCAAAGGTAAAACATCAAAGAAAAAAGGAGGTAGACTGATGGAAAAAGAGAAAAATCTGCATTTTTTTCCTGAAGAAGGAACAAAGGCATATGACTTCTTTCAGAAGGTTGTAAATGCAGCTGAGACCTGGTTCAGTCTCTTCGGCTGGCCGGAAGGACCCCATTTTCTTTCCATTCCAAAGACTATAAGAAGGTGACAGTTACATGTTTCTCTTGCTTTGTATCATATAATAAAATATCTTTTTTTATTGGGGTGTTTTAAGTAAAACACAATGTTAAGTAATTTATTCTAAATTGATAAATTTATTCTAAATTATGAAGAAACTAGTAAGAAAAGCAGAAAGATACAAGTATAAATTCTTTAGTATACATGTACTATTTTACTTCTTCTGAACTTCCAGTGATTTTAGGCAAGCACTGAAAATCTCTGAACCTCAGTTTCCTCATTTGTTAAATACAAAGGGTAAACTATGGGTAGGAAAAGGCTTTTTAAATTTGAAAAATTGGAAACTCCACATTTCTCTATAAGTGAAATATCAGTCCTAGATCTAGAGTATAATTTGGTGAACAGTAGTATTAGTGAACAGGGAAGACACAATTTCTTTGAAACTATCTTGTCTTTGACAGTATATTTACCTCACTCTTTCATGTGTTGTTTTATTACTCAGCATGCCTGAAATAGTTAAACTGCATTGGTTATATCAAGCTATTTTAATTCTGTTTTTAATTTAAACAGGATGTTAGGCACCTCCCTTGTAACGTTGCTGGCATAGTGGTTATGAGAGCATTTCTGCCTCCTTTGTAAGCACTGGGGTAACTTGCTGAAACCATAGGGGTGAATGCTAAGCTCTATCTAGAAGCACTATATTAGAATTAATTGCATCTATATTCAAGAGTCAGCTAGGTTTTGTGACATCTATGGTTTTCCTATAAGTTAACTTTTTCAGTTTTTAAAATTAATCAGACAGTATCAGCTTCATAGAATAAATTACCTAATATTTCATCTTTTGTCTATGGTGAGTGAAAATTGATGTAGCAGGCACCTTGAAAATTTACCAACTTGATCATAAAATCATCTGACTCCAGGGAATTTTTAAGAGAAGTTATTCTGTTATAACTTTTCAATTTTTTGCTTTGGTGTTTGTCCTACTGAAAATTTTACTTCTTTTGAGTAAATTTTAATGATTTCTTTTCATTTTAGTGGAAATCATTGACAAGGCATTTAAAATTCATTATTTAACAGTTGTGACTACTAATATTGTTTGTTTACGGTCTCTTTTTTATAATTTTAATCTTTTTTTATTATAAGTATTAACAGTTTACTTTTATGTCTAATACAACAAATAAGTTCTTAGATTAACTTATTCATTTCTATATTTTCTAAATCATTTAATGCTAACTTTTTTCTGTATAATTTATTTTTTCTGTAAACTTGAATTGTATACTTAATTTTTTTAAGTTTATAAATTTATATCTTTATTCCACATTGGATGCATCTCAGAATTTTTACCATTAAGTGTTTTCATTGTTTTTTTTTAGTGCCTGTGATTTTTACTTTCATTTCCTATATTTTTACCATAATAATGATTGCTAATTTGTTGTATAATATGTTATTGCATTCATGCATTATTATTTACTTGCCCATTTACACTAATTATTGGGCTGTTACTTGTTATTTTTAAAAATATTTTATTAATGTAAATAATGCCAAGGTTGACCACATCTATTTATAAATGGTGGCAGACATTTCTGGGTGTTACATAGGAAGATTCTCAGAGGTGCGATCACTGAATTAAATAACATAAGCTTTTTAAAATCTCTTATACTTTTGGGTGATTTTCTAGCAAATGTTTCATTTTATATTCCCACTAATGAGTTACATTGTTGGTCTGGTTCTGTCCTGATAAAACTGAGTGCTTTGCTATTTTGATGAATGAGAAATAGGTTAGGTCACTGGGTGATATCTGGGGGAAAGGCAGTTTTAGAGGAATATGGAGGCCTCTCTAGCCTTGGGAAGGAAGCTGCCTACAGCCAAACAACTTTGAATAAACATAAACTTTGTCAAGTGGCAATGTTATTCAGTGGCAGTTCTTTATTATTTGGACTCTTTGGATCATGGACTCCCCGGCTAAGAAAATACTTCCAAGGTCATGTATTGTTGCCAATATTTGAACTCCTTCCTCAGTGTCTCCTATTTCTCCATCATTTGGAATCACTTAGTGTTTCTGGTAAGACTAATGTCATATTTTGTGAATACTTGTTCATTCTCTCAGTATTATTTTATAGTTCCCATTTCTCTGCTACTCTATTCTGTTATTTATTGAAATGAAATCTGAACATGGGGATATTTTATGTCATTTCATCTATTTGGCATTCAGTAGGCCCTTTCACTTAGAAAACTGATCTTTTAACTGTTCTTTTCTTCCTCCTTTTCGGCTATTTCTCTGTTTTCTTCCTTAATCTCATTTGAGAATGATAATGAACTTGCATGGCTGATCCTTTATATCACTATCAATTATGTTTTTTGTTTTTCATCTTTTTTCTACCATTTGCTTTCTTATACTTGTAGATCTTTACTTCCTCTTCCAGTCTTCTATAAAAATTTTAAATTGATTCTTATAATTTTATTTTCTAGAAACTTTGTGTTATTCTTTATTTCTTCCCTCTCTCCCAGTCTTTCCTCCTTATCTCCTCCCTATCTCTTCCCTCCTTCATGCCCTCCCTCCTTTCTTTCCTTCTTTCTGTCTTTCTTTCACAATAGCATCCTATTTTTTTGTTATTGATGCACACCTTCTAAAATATCTCTTCCATATATAGTATTCCTTTAAATCATCATGATTACTGTATCACTGGTCACTTCCTCCTTCTGCATCTGCCGACTGTACACTTGGTGCCTTTCTTATGGTCCTTTAGGAAAGGCTTCCTTTCCCTCTGTAACCTACTGCTATGTAGTACATCATTTTGATTTATTCCTTAATATAATTCCATTCATTCTGTTTTACAGATATTATTGAAAGTTTCTGGTATAATGATAGTCCTACTTCATGTGGGAGGAGTAGGATTTCCAGTGCAGATGAGTGTTGGTCCAAGCTTCCACTCCAACATATACCTCCCTCCAGCTGCCACATACCAAGAATGCCTCCAGGGATGTCAGTCAGGAAGCTTAGGGGAAAGGGATCGAGTTGTTCCAAAGCTAGGCATTACATTCCAGAAGCTCTCATTTAGTATAAATATGTAGAATCTCACAGAAAATCAATCAGTGCATGTTTGTTCTACCATTCATATTGAGCACATGCAAAATAAATAAAATATTTTCTTTATGCCTCTATTTTCTCTTTTGTGAAAAGGAGGTAATGATAATATTATAACTATCTCTCTTTTTATTTATTCAAGGAATTTTATGAATTTTGTATGTAAGTTCATTATTGGTTTTATGTATTACATATATCTTCTCCATAACTTTAATGTAGTCTAATTTTGAAAATTTATCTTGATGGATAATGCTTTCCTCTTGGAATTGACTTTTGTGTATGTTGTGAGATAAAGGTCAAGATATACTTTATTTTCCTCTGTTTCTTAAAATAAGAATATCCTGTTGACTCAATGCCACACTGCCTCCTTTTTCATAAGTCAGACATTCATATAGTTGTCAATCTGTGCAGTAATTTTTTTTGATTAGTTTGTATATTTTTTGCATCAATACCAAATTGTATTAAATTCTGTTACTTTATCATTCTTGATATTTAGTAGTACAAGTACTCAAAGTTTGTTGTTTTCCCATATTTTTTAGCTATTTATGCCATTTACATTTTATATAAATATTAGAATCACTTATATCTCCCTCAAAAATCCTGCTGTTATTTTTATTGTGAATGAATTTTTTTCTATGATAAATTTAGAAAGAGCTGACAGCTTTACAATATTTCCTCATCAAAAAAAGTACTTCTTTAATTTAGCTCATTTAAAGTTTATCTTAGTGATGATTTACAGTTTTCAATTAAGTCCTCCCACATAATTTGGTAGAATTATCCCTGGGTATTTAATATGCTTTGAAGTTACGATAAATGGAATTTTTCTCTATTTTATTTTCCATTTTTCTATATGCTATATATGCTATGTGCTATATGCAATATATAAATAATATGATTTTCTATATGCTACATATAAATAATATAAACAATGTCAATTATTGTAGGCTGACACTTTTTTCCCTTTTTAATCCTCACATCTTTTTCTTGACTTGTTACATCAGCTAGGATCTCCAGTTAAATATTGAATACTAGGTATCCTCCTCTTAATCTCAATCTTAGAATACCTTTCAACATTTATCATTAATTATGAGGTACACTGTATGCTTTTTATAGAAACCCTTTACTAGTTTATGAAATTTATTTTTATTTCTCATCATGAGTTTTCATAAAAATATTTAATTTTTAAACTTTTTCTTCTAAATTTGGCTTTATCTCAATTGCACATTTTTATACATAATAATTTTTTTCATCCAACTCATATTTTCTCCAGTTTCCTATGTACCTTATTCTACAAAGGTCGTTTAGAAACTTGCATTTGGTGATTTTACTGTTAATATTCAACATAATTTCATTGAGGTCAGAGACCATCCTCTTTGAAATTTTTGACATTTGTTTACTGTTTTTAAATTTTATAAACATTTAGATTTTATAAACATATTGACTTGAAAATATTGTGTATTTTGTAGTTATTGAAAGCTGTTTTTGATGTATGTACATTAAAACTAAGTTTGCTTATACTCTTTAAATAATATATATGCTTACTTTTAAATTATTTATTAATGACTAGGATAAAGTTGTTAAAATCTTTACTTATGTTTGTACATTTGGCTACTTATCTTTAATTGGGTCATTTTTGCTTTATATGTTTTGAAGCTGTACCAAGTGCATTTGAATGTGCAATTGAAACACCTTTGTGGTTTATTCAGACTTTTATGCCTATAGAATGTCTTTATAGTTACTAATACTTCGTGCCTTGAGTTCTAAGCTGTCTTATATTAACATAGGTGCATTACTTCTGGTTAATATTTACATAGTATTTGTTTGTATCTTTTACATAAATCTTCTGTTTCCTATGTTTTTGATTATGTTTCTTTTTATATCCTATCTTTGGCTTGTTTCATATTATTCTTTCATTCTTTGTCTTTTAATTTAGTTAATGGTTCATATAAATTTAATATAACTACTATAAACTTGGATTTAAATCTACAGTGTTTTTAACTTCTATTTTTCTGTCTACTCTATTCCCTTTCTCTCCTTTTTTTGCCTTATTTTGGATTGAGTAGACATTCTTTTCTTATTTCATGATTCATCTTCTAGCTTAGATGTTTAAATACACTTTTTAAATTCTTTTAATCATTACTTCAGGCAATACAGCATACATTCTTAACTTATTAAAGCCTTTTACTAATTAATAATTTTTATTTCTTCCTTGATGTTGCAAGGGCATTTGATATTTTAACTTTATTTTCCTTCTGTCACTTGCTATTGTTGTTATGTACTATAATTATATATATACCCCAAATATTATTATTGATTAATCAATCAATATTTGCTCATACACTTACCAGTTTTATTGTTCTTCATTTTTCTTGTATTTTTGATCTTCGATGTAAGATGATTTTCTTCCTGTCAAATACTCTTTAGTTTTTTTAAATAATTTTTTAATTTTCCAATTACAGTTGACATTACAATATTATATTAGTTACAGGTGTCTTTAGATCTTTTAATTAAGGTTATTTGGTAACAAATTGTTGTATCTGTTTCTAAAAATACATATATTTTTCACCTTTATTCTAATTATATAGTTTTGTTTAATATAGAATTCTCTCTAGGTTGGCAGTTATTTTTTCAGCTTATTTAAGACATATTATTTTTCTCTATCCTCTATTGTTGCTATTAGGAAATCATCTGAAATTCTTATTTTTACTACTTTAAAGGTATTATCTTTTTTTGAAATACTTTTAAGATTATCTCTTTATATTTTATTTTCAGCAACTTCACTGTGATGTACCTAGAAAAGTTTCCTTTGTACTTATTTTTATTGGGGTTCATAGTGATTTTTTATTTGTGGTTTGATATTTTTATTGTCTATTTTGGAAAGTTCTCAGCCATTATCTTTTTGAATTCTTGATTGCCCCATTCTTTTGGGCTCCTTTCCTTCTTTGTTCACTCTTCTGTATTTTCCATCTTTTTGTCCCTCTATATTACAGTATGGATACTTTTTTTGTGTGTGTGGCTCTTTCTCATTATTTATTTATTTAATTTTTCTTTTTTTTTATTGAAGTAACAATTGTTAATACAATTATAAAATTTTCAGGTGTACATTATAATTTGACATCTGTATATTCTATTGTGTGTTTACCACCCAAAGTTCAGTTTAGTATGGATACTTTCCTATGGCCTATATTTCAATGTATTTCTCTCTTCACTAGGTTTAATCTGCTGTTAAGCTCATCCATTGCTCTTATAATTTTACTTACAAGATTTATTTCTAAATTTTCTATCTGATCATTTCTTATATAATTTATAATTCAGTGACAAAATTCTCAGTCTTAAACATAGTACATATAGTTAGTTTGAAATCTGTGTCTTATAACTATAATATCTGGGCTCCTCTTTATTCATATTGTTTATTGTTTCTTTCCATTTGCATTCAGCTTGTTACCTTTTCTCCTTATTTAGTCATTATCTGGTTATGTTTTAATTACATTTAGACCAGTTATGTTTTTTATAATTTTTTTATAGAAATATTTTAAAGCCTGTGATGGTGTTAATTTTCTCCGTGAAATATATGTTTGTTTTATTGGTAACTTCATGATATACTAGCCTTATTATATACATTACTTATGAGGAAGTTGAGGAAAGAAAGGCCAACTAACTCTTATAAAGTCACAGAGGAAGTGGCAGAGCCAGGGTTTGAGCAGTGGTAGTTAAACCCTTACATAAATCAATGTACTTTCTGTTGTAATATGTGAAACAGACCTGCTAGCTACCAAACTAGAGAACTGTTGTTCAAAATGGCCCCTTGGGCACTTTTTATTTGTCAGTCGAAACTGGTGATACATTTGTGACTTTGAATGCTCGCAAACAAATAGTATAGTATTAGATATTTGATAAACTACAGACAGCAAGAATTGGTTGAAATTTTTTACTCCATTTAAAAATTAGCATATATCACAATTTGGTGTGGGGAGGTATCAGGAAATAGAGATTGTGTTGTCTTAACTTAAAGAACAGAGAAATATATGAGAAAAATAGATCTCTAGACTTTAAAATGAGAATCTTTACTCATGAGGCTAATGTTTAGGATGTGCCCTTCTAAATATTAAAATACATGTTGAGAAAATGTGCATAAATTTGTTTTTGTATATACCTGTGAGATGAATGTTCAGAATCTATTTTGGAAACTATTATAGACATTATTATCTCCAATTTATAGGGTCCAATATTGAGTTAAGTGAGTTTAGATAACTTGTCAGACTCATACAGCTAGTAGGTGATGGGTCCAGGATTTAACCTCTATACCATTTATCAAAAGCTCTTAAAATTTTCTAATTACAATCTACTCTTTCAAACTTGACAGTTGCAACATTAATTATTTGTGCTTAAAACAAGATACTGGAAAACTGTGGAGTTATTTAAAAAATCTATTTTTATTGACAAATAGTAGCTGAATAAAATGATTTTTGTAATTTCTTACTTGATTTTATATAGAATTTTATTTAGTCATAGAACATTTATTTCCATAACATAATATTTTAAGATTTAAAAAAATAAATCATTTTCCCATAGGGATGTGTATAAAATGCAAGCCTGCTCATCAGCCTCATTATCCAAAAGAATTTTACGACAGAATGACTTTTTAAGATATAATAGAACCATATATGATGTGGTACGCCACTTGAGTGGAAAAATGCCCGATGGAGTTAATTCAAGTCAGTCGTTACCTGTGGATTTCACTGAAAGAGTGATTCAACTTCATATGCAACATTCTTCACTTCTTGACTTTCTCAAGTAAGTGCATGGATGTGCTAATTTAAAAATGTAATTTTGGCTTGGATAGAAAAGTAAGTAAATGGGTAGATAGCTAGCTAGATTATCTTTGATATTATTTATCTTTTTATAAAATATGTACTAAGTTTATACAGTTTACCTAACCCTGAAATATGTACCTTAGAAGAATAATAGAAAATAAGCATTTCATGATCTAATGAATTTATAATCTAAGGAAATCTTCCTCAGATGTTATCATGTATCCAAATCATTGGGATGGCATGTTAAACAGGTTACTGGCCCTTACCCGCATAGTTTATGATGCTAATTTGCATTTATAACAAATTTCAAGTGATATCGATATTTCTGGTTCATAACCTCATCTTGAGAATTCTCATATAAGGCAAATATATAAACCTATTGAACAAAAATGGGGTGAAATCAATAAGTTTATTCCTGAGATTACTGTTAGTATAATCTCAGTTTATGGGTACTGTGAACTTGTAGTTGCATACTTGAAGTCTTTTAATATTCAAATGATAAACAAGTGAAATTTTCCATAAATGGTTGAAAGAAAATAGGAGAAATACTTGACATCATAATGTCTGTGTTCCTCTGCAGAGATTAAATGGCAAGTGGCCAAGAAATGGAAAAGCAATGCTTAAAACTATAAGAGGAGTTACAGTAAGCACTTCTTTTGCTTACATTTGCAGAATTCTTGTGCAGTGGAACTCCCCACATTCATAGGCGGTGTTATTACTCCATCTTCCATACTCTCGTATCACTAAAATAGTACTTGTTACTTACAATTATTAATACATTAGGGTTAATATATTTTGAAATATGTTACTGTGTTTTTATATTTGGCTTATTTGTGTATGGAATCCACTCTATAGCTGGCTGAAGATATTCATCTACTTTAGCAGGAGTGTGGATGGAGGGTAAGAAGAGGACACTTATAACAGGAATTCAAATGAAAGATTTGATCAATTTTTTAAATTTCTAGATCAGACTTTCTCAGTCCCTAGAAATACCATGATCTTAAAAATTAGACATGGTACTGAAAATTTTTTTTCTTTATTTCTTAGACTTTCACTATCATGGTAACAATCCAAACTAGCTTGCATTTCGTGTGACATGTAAAAGGTCTAGAAATTTCTAAGTTGCTGAAGGTGACTGGGTCAAGACCCAGGCAGCCTGTTTTGGAGGATACTGGGTTGACAAAGAGGCAGAAGGGTGGCTGGCTCTGAAGCCATAATATGAATGACAAATGTATAAAGACTGGGGAGTGGCTGAGTCAGTTATGAGGCATCTGCTGGTCCTTGATGGGGCTAAGAGGAAAGACACAGGATCCTCATCTCAGGTCTCAGCAGCAGATTCTCACATGGCACCTAAGCTTTAAGCAGAAGAGGTATTTCCAAAAACACTGAGGATCCAGAAAAGTAGTCACAGACCTCACGTACAGATACAAGAATCTCTCTCACCTACCTCATGTAAGCCCACATGCTGGGATGATCCATGTCCTGAAAGGCCTTATACAATTTGGAGATTCTGCTTTTATACAATAATATCAAATTTTTTAAAAAGACAACAAATTAGATATGTGGCTTTAGAAGTGACTCATGAAAGTGAGGAAACCTGAAGTTAAGGATTTATTTACTTATCTATAAATCTGCCTCTTCCTAGATGCCATCTGGTGGTAAGTAGAGGAGATCTGAAATTTTGATTGTTTATCCCGAAGAAAGGAATTACCGTAAAGAGACTGTTCACATCAGAAGAGACTAAGATATGTGAAAATTCAAGTCTGTACTTTCTCCCTGTTCTTCTATACACAATGTGGGTGGAAGACTAAAATTCTGTTAGTTAAGGAAAATAGCACTCCACTGATTTATTCATGAGTCACTGTACTCCACTATTTTTTGAGAATGTGAGCATGTGAGGAAAGGAACCACATCTGTATCTTCTGGCATCTCTTCAACACCCAGGGTCATTGATAACACAGAATAAGTCCAGTGGTCATTAAATATTTACTAACATTTTCTTTCACAGAGCTTTGCTTTTTGAACTCCTGTACTAAAAGGAATAACACTTTGAAATTGGGTCTCAGTATGGTCTCATAGGAATGAGGGAAATTTCGTGAAATAGAAAATTAACAGGGAAAAAAGAAAAAGTAAAGCATTTGCATTCTAGGAGGGAAGATGTGACCAGTCATAGAGTCAAGTTGGAGAAAATTAGGGTGGGTACTATGAATGTTATACATTGAACTTTTTAAATAATATTAAAGTATGAATTCTTAAAAATAACTTTAATCATTAAGGCATTTATTCCATCATACTTGTATTAGTTTGCTAAGGCTACCATAACAAAATACCACTGACTGGATGGCTTAAATAACATCAATGTATTTTTTCACATTCTGGAGGCTGGAAGTATAAGATTAAGGTGTTGGAGGGTTGGATTTCTTCCGAGTCCTCTTTGCTTGGGTTGCAAATGGCTGCCTTTTCTCTTGTCCTCACATGGCCTTTTCTCTGTGCACATACACCCTTGGTGTCTCTCTGTGTGTCCAAATTTCATCTACTTATAAGCACCAGTCAGATTGGATTAGGACCCACTGTAACAGCTTCATTTTACCTGAATCACCTTAAAGGCTTTAGCTCCAAATATTCACAGTCTGAAGTACTGAGGGCTAGAGTTTCAACATATGACTTTCGAGAAGACACATTTTAGCCCATAACAATGCCATGTGTGTTTTATTAAGAAAAATACTATGTAATTGGATATTATATTTTACAATAATTTTTGTATTGCTCTATTTGAAATGATATGCTTAATGTTCATTGTCACTCATGCCTGTTATAGACTGAATTGTGTCCTTCCAAAATTGAAACTCTAACTCTCATTGTGACTATATTTGGAGAGGGACCCATTAAAGATGTAATTACAGTTAATGATACCATAAAGGTTGAGCCCTAAGCTGATGAGACCAGTGCCTATATATAAAGAGGAAAAGACATCAGAAATGTCTATTTACAATATTTCCTCACTCCTCCACCTCCTCCTCTCTCTTTCTTTCTATTTCTCTCAGCACAAAGAAAAGGTCACATGAAGAACACAGCAAGAAGGCAGCCACTTACAAACCCGAAGGAGAGGTCTCAATAGAAACTGAATTTTCTGGCACCTTGTTCTCAGACTTTTGGCCTCCAAAACTATGAGAAAATAAATTTCTTTTGTTTAACCTACCAAATCTGTGGTATTCTATTGTGGCAGCCTGAACAGATCAATGCAGTGCCTTATATCCTTTGATATAATTTCATTCGTTATTAACCAGTAATTATTTTTATAACATGATTAATTTTCATTGAAAAAGTAAACTTTTTTGATTTTTAATTTTCATAATATAAAACTAAGCAGAATATAAGCACTGTGTATCCTACACTGAAACTATAATGTAGGATATTACATAATATAAAACTACTATAATTCTTACTTTCTAATTACATTGATTTTTAAATAAATTTTTCATTTATCAAAGTAAATACAATTAGAGAAAAAGACTCACTTTCCTCTATTAGTAAATTAAATTCCATTTGTGATTTTACTTCTTTTATCTTTAAAAACTATACACTCCTCTCATATGCATGTCCATTATGGTATCTTATTTAATGGAAAGAATGAAAATATTTCAAAGCAACAATTTAAGAAGTGATTCTGGAGGTGCATATCGAAGTGGGGTAAAAGAGTATAGCTTTTGAATTAGGTAGATGAAGGCTTAAATTCTAGCTCTTTTTTACTCCCGTGACTTTGTACAAGCAACTTAACCTATTTAAGCCCATTTCATTATCTGTAAAATTAAGGGTTAAAATTCTCAAACTTGATTGATAAAAAAATTAGATATAATAAAATATGTATTACATGACACATAATAAATGATGATAATGATGATAAGTGTAATAAATTATGATCAATGGATTTCACATGCTAAAATGTTTCTTTAAATTTTTCCAACATGGTAACCATTAATGACACACTGAAAACTAACTCTTATGATACCACCATCATTGACATAAAATATTTTCAAAATCTGTTTTGTTAAACATAAATGTCTTATTGACATAAAGAATGTCATAAAACCACTATTTATCAACTCTGTCTTTATATTAGATACATAGAAATTTTATTTTAATTTTATTAACTTTAAAATCAAAAGCACATGACTTTTAATTTTATCACTTCCTACTCTTGGTCCTTGACCGATTCAGTAAAATAAATGTTTTAATTCAATAAGGCAAAAATTATAATGCCATTCTTATTTTAGAAATTTAGTTGTACTTTGAAAATATAATGGAATGCCAACTGTGAACAAAAGGATATTTGGGTACTTAAGTAAATCTTTATTGTTTGTGCATTATAGAAATCAAACAGTTTTCTGATAGCATCATTAAACTCTGTGGTACTTGTAATCATCGTGTTATTCTAACAGTATTATGGGCACATTTCCAGTAGTGTTGACATTAATAGTGGAGGTTTCTGTTTTGACATTTTGTGGTATGGGGATGCAGGTGCAGAAGAATGATTTTGGCATTAAAGCCAAGTCATTTAAATTTATTACTCTTTTATCAGCAAATATATGACTATCAAGATATGTTGGCTCTGATAAAATTCTTCAACATTCAGAATGTGGCAGTATGGTTAGTAAAATCGGGCCATTAATTCAAGATACATGCATATGTTTCATCCTGGAAATAAATGTATTAAATTCAAAATGATAATAAATGTCATTAGGTTCTCGATTTAAACTTGGTGGCAGTGAGTGAGGACTTTTGTACAAATGAAATTATGGATTTTGTGCAATAAATGAGAAGCTATAATTTTTAGAGATTAAGTTTAGACTTTAATAACTCATTACATCTAATTTTATTTTGTTCTACTCAGGGTAAACTCAGAAGAAATATGCAAATAGAAAGCCTAGCATATAAAAGTGTAATAAAATCAAATGTAATTGTAAATACTGTTTTAGGGACTGATGAAGTTAGGCCTTCAGTTAGATTTTTTTTTTTTAAAGGAAGAAACTCATCTCTTGTAGGGGAAGAAAAAAACAATTTTTTTTTCTCTGTCCTTCTAGGTTCTTGGCTGAGACTCCCCTGTAGTAAATGACAGATTAACAGGAAAAAGAACAATTTTAATTACATATGTAAGTATGGTAGCCCCACAAAGATATGAGACTCAAAAGACAGACAGAGCTAAGGAAAGGGATAGGGGTCTAGGGCTTCAAAGTGGGGGAGTCTGAAGGGAGGGAGGAGGAAATGTTTGTTAAATAATGGTTGCCCTTCCATGCAGATAAATCTCTCAGGTGAAAAAATTATCTCTTGTAATCACTGTCTTCCAGGTATAGGCTTCTTTTCTAATGTAATTTTTTTAATGTAAATTTCCTTTACAAAAAAGTAACTTCTACTCTGTTTTTAGAGCTTTTATGTCTGTAGTTTTTCAAAATCATTGCTAGGCCAATGAGGCACATTTTATGGTAGTATATTCTGCTACCTTTTGCTTCATAACAGCATCTGTAAAATGCTGGTAAAGAAGAAAATTCAACTGAATAAGTTTTAAAGATCTTATTAGTTTTATTCAACAATTTATGAATTAGACAGGTTCCAATTTAGCAGATAGGAAGAAGCTCTTAAGAGCTATCTAAGGCAAGAGAGTTTATAAGCAGAAAGGAGCAAGAACAATGAAGTTGCACTTAGGCAATGAAGGGGAGTGGGACATGCCACCTCAGAATGTGCCATTTTGGCTTGTAGATTGTTTTGAGCTGTAGGCAACTGAGACCCAGTAGACTCATGAAAATCTTTTTATTCCTCTATTAACTGCCTAAAATAATTTAGATAGGGACCTTGGCCCAGAAAGAGAGCTACTACCAGAGGTCGCTTTTTGTATCAGAAAGATGTAGCTAGCTGCATGGTCAGGCAAACATTTGTTTACCAAACATTTACTCTTCTCATCTTTCTGTGAATTATCTTCCATCCATTTGAAGCCCCAGACCCATACCCGCTTCTCCTTAGCTTGAGATGGCATGTAAACTTCAATTACCTGACTGCCTGGGAGTCTCATGTCTTTGTGGGGCTCCCCTAGGTACTTAATTAAATTTGTTTTTCTCCTGTTAATCTGTCTTAGGTCAATTTGATTATTAGACCAGCCAAAGAATCTAAAAGGGAAAAAGGGAAATTTTTCACCCCTACAGCAAAAAGGCAGATTGGTTATTGCAACATCACTTTCCTTTAGGGAATGGCACATTACCTAACTCATGCTGATCAGATGATTCTAATTGAACAGTTTAAGATTCCATTTTTGGGGGAGCCAAAATGGTAATTAAGTCCCTGTTTAGTAAGGTGGGGCTTAGCATAACCAACTCCATTTTGGGCCTATTGTCTTGTCTTTACCAATGCAAAAATGCGTTCTTACATTAACATTTTAATGAGGGTTTACACTCTGCTGGACACTATGGAGTACTCAAATGAATACCATATGGTATCCCTTCTTAAGTAGCTCTCAGTCTGTTTCCTGATAGTTTTCCTTAGGCTTTCAGTAGTATTCTATAGAAGTGATCATATCCTTCTGAGATCCCATCTTGGCTTTGGATGCAAGGAGGTATTCCACTTTCTTCATATGTCTCTGTGCTGTCTATTTCACTCTCTAGGATTTCACCATAATAGGATGTCATCTCATTGAGTTCTTACATAGGCTTTAGGTTGGCTGCTCATCCTAAGAAATGGTGTGCCATTAAAATTAGATTTTATGTAAACCTATAGTAATTCCAGTCTAGAAGATTCATAGGAATAATATAGATGCAGACAGGAAATAAGTGAAAACCAAAGAGAAGGGATGATGTTTGACTTTCAAACAAAGGAGCTTTATGTACGCAGCACAATTTCTTCCACTAGTTTCAACTGGCCCAGGGCCAGTCAATACAAATCTAACAACTCTAGAACTGTGTTGACTGTTTGCTCTCACACTAGGGTTCCCTTCCTTACTTCTCTCTTCTCATATTCATCTGTGCTATCTTCAAGGTTTGAGCTTTCAAAATCATCTTAAGGCTCCTTTCTGCCTTTTCTTTACCCCACTTCTCAGTAATTACAGGACTATAAACTGCTAAGGGTATTTCAAGTTGAATATTAGAGATGGCATTCTTCTCTGATAAATGCTAATGATGTGTGGGGTTTTATGCTCACTAAATGAGGTCAACCTAAACACTCAAATCCCTACTAGAAATCACTTCTGCCAAAACTGTATTAAATATCTATAAAGCAGTTCTGGTGGTAGTGGACATACATGTGAAGAGTTTGGATTAAAATATTTCAAGAAATTTGACAGTGAAAAAATTATAAAGTCTTAAAAATGATAAATTATATACATGTAAATATGTATATATATTTTTAAATGAATAAAATAATATAAATAGACATTTGCTGCTTCAGCTATACTACTACAAATTTATATAATCAAAGAGGCCACAATTTTTGGGTATTCTTTGGAAAAATGAGTGATGGATTATGGTATATATATTGTTTTATATTCAGGCATACATGGTGATAGGTATTCCATAAACATTGGGTGACTAATGATTTATTTATTAGATGTTTTATTCAAACTTTTTCCAGATATTTAAAACTTTTATAATGGCATAGCAACAATAAGATGGCTAGTGCCTTGACAATAGGGACTAAGTCATATAACTATACTCTATTAACATATAAGGGTAAATGTGGATGATTATAGTCACTTAGTAAGTTCTTTCTCATTAATCAGTTCTCTAAAGGAAACATCATATACACATTTCACTGGTAAGGGAAACTTAAAAATTAATTTAAAATTTTAAAATTTAAAATTAAAATTCAATAAACAAACTATATACATTGAAATAATTTAATTGTAATTGAAATGCAAGTGATATACAGATGGTATTATACTATAATAATTTGGATTTTTCTTTTTTAATTTTAGTGCTCAAGGAGCATGTATTCCTCACGTACTGCCAGAATTTCTGTTTGAACCAGAAGATTATAAAAAGTGGATTAAAATTACAGTAAGAGGATGTAATTTCTAGGAACATCTGTGCAGTTATTTTTGAATTTACTAAATTTTGGTCTTTGCTTAAAGATTCCATTTTAGAATCCTTGATTTTTTTATTTATGAAATATCCTAAGGATTATGCCTGGATGATTTTATATCTATATCTATATATCTATATATCTATATCTATATCTATATATCTATATCTATATCTATATATTGTATCTGTCTAAAAATCTGTATGGAGACTAGGCAGAAATGATTACATGGTTTTCTTAAATATATAGTAATTGCTTCTTTTAAAGGATTTAAAAATGAGGAATGGTATGTGCTTATGTAAATTTTTTTCTTAAAAAACATTTTTTAGA
The DNA here is from genome assembly GCA_028627145.1 of Eidolon dupreanum. Lineage (NCBI taxonomy): Eukaryota > Metazoa > Chordata > Mammalia > Chiroptera > Pteropodidae > Eidolon > Eidolon dupreanum. Next base: position 21,047,618 of record CM053505.1, read on the forward strand.
ATATATATCTTTCAAAGGAAATACTGGTTTAATTTCCGTACCACTTGCCACTTCCCATGTTCAATTTTAGGGGAGAATAGGAAGAAATTAAGCAAGATATACATAGATGTTTTTCAAAATATTCAATTCATTTTGTGGAAACCTATTGCATTAAGTCACCTGTCAGCTTTGAGGCAACTCTACTTTAGTTGTGGCACTGTTACAACAGTCACCACATGACATTAGTAGTAGAGCCATGGGACTGTTCTTTGGCACTCTGCTGAGTTCCTGTGGCTTAATCCAAATAGTGTGGCTCTTTTGGGAGTTGAGAGTTCAGAATTACTTTGCATCTCATTCTGCCACTAATGCCACAGAGTAAGACAGTAGATACATTGGATGAATAAATCTACGACTTCAATAAAGGGCTGTGATTTCCATAAAGTTACCTATGTTGATACTTTCTATGACTGGCACATGGGGAAATAGAGTTCTTGATGAATATATGAAAAGGACATGCATAGGTTTTATAATATATGCTAGCTAAATAGTTAAAACTTTGGAATTATATTTGCCTTGTATTTTAATTAATGTTGTGATATTTTATTTCTTCAAGTCTTCCACTAATACCTTGCCTATGTGTTCCTCTCTACCTAAGGAAAAACATTCTATTGTTATAGATATGACTAAATTTGAAGCCTGGAGTCAACGGGCATGGACAGATGTATTCCTCCAGATGTACAAGGTAACATTTCCACTTTTATTTGCTGTGTTGGATTTTTTGGGTTGATTTGCAAGAATAGTGTATTAGTTAAGGTACAGGTAATGCTGCTGTAAAAGATTCGATAACACAGTGGTTCAAATAAGATCAAATTTTTCTTCCTATGGAACTGTGGAGAAGTAAGTGGTTTAGAAGTAGTGGGGTGTCTCTTCCATCCTCAGTGCTGGGCTTTCATCTCTGTGTCGGTTTCTCAGAATAGGGAAGAACAAATAGGGAGTAGAGGACAAGTAGATACCTTTTAAGGATGTTGCCTGAAAAAATGCATCATTATCCTTTCAAAGTCCATTGGGCAGAGTTTAGTCATATGACCATGCATAGCTTTAAGAGAAGTTGAGAAATATAGTCTCTAAAATTGGTAGCTACAGGTGTTTTTCGGTACTAAAAGTAAAGATTAAAGAATGAATGGCGGTGAAAATTATGGCCTCCACCTCTAATACATGTAACCAAGTTTAAGCTCGTACTGCTCACTGCATCATAGCTGATAAATTGAGTGACAGAGTTGAAGTAAGGAAAGCAACTGTATTCAGAAAGCCAGCAAGCCAAGCAGATGGTGGACTAGCATCCTAAAGAACCTTGTTAAGAAAGTATAGAGTTCGGATTTCTTTTATGTCAAGAGAAAGGAGAAATGGGAGGGGTAAGAGGTGATTGTTGACTACAGACATCTGGATGCCAGCAGGTGTCCCAGGAAGATTGTGAAACTTCTTTGTTCTTAGTCTGTTGACTCTAGTTGATGTGAGTCCAGTCTTGAAGGTCCTGCAAATCTTTGACAGTCATTATTTTTGTATATCTCTTATCTCCTTGGGAGATGCCCTTCTGTTAAGGGTCTGTTTTTCTAAAACTGAAGCTGCAAGCAAAATTCCTGTAATGATTAGTATGTCTATATACAAGACTAAGCAGAAGCTATTGACCTGAAGGCCATGGCAACAAAGCAGATTTGAGTCAGAGAGGCTGAGCATTTCACTCTGTTATAAACTTAGCAGTCTCTTCTAAAATTATTCTGGAGAGATATTCACTAGGAATCGTATAACTATAGGCAAGATCAGGTGTTGATGAGATTCTCCAGTTGACTTCATGCCAAATTGCATGTGTGGTAAATTAACATAAGTAGTTATATTTTCATATGCTATATATTTAATGCTTAAACAAGGACTGATTTTAGTCTTGTAGTCATTTCCTACATTTTCAAATGTGGCATTATTGATCTTGTTCAGTAAGACTGGTGGAAGTTTTTGCTCTGTCCTCACAAGTCGCAGCCACTGAGAGGGTAAACTGTAGGACAGAGAGTTAAAATGAAGGAGTTACGTTAAATAGCAGCAATTAGTCACTTCAAGGAAAAGGCAAATTAACAAGCTAAATAATGAGTGGTATATGTAAGACTTTTGTTGGTAAAGGCTTTTTAAACATTGTCTTATTTAATCTTCACAACCAATGACCCCCAGTTTAGAGTTAAGGACTCTGAGGTTAACAGACATACCTAGTTTCTTCCAAGATCACCTGATTTTGGCCATATAAAACCATCTAACATAGGAAACGTTTATTTGTTTCTTCTCTTTCTCTGCTGGGGCCCAGGAGCCCAGGGCCCTCTTGCTGCCTACTGGCAGCCTAAAGCCTCCACTGCAGCTAGCCACCCAGGTCTACCATCTGAAGAGTTTCTTCTGCTACATGATTCCCACTTACTCCTCCTCTCCTCCTTTTGTCCTCCCTCCTCAACCTGCCTTATCTTTCTTGCTGGAAGTCAAAAGGAGAAATCCTGTTTTATATTGATTAATTCCCAGAAGAATGTATAGGGGTATTTGTGACTCTTAGCCAAAATTAGAATTGGGAAAAGAAATTTTTTTCTTCTGAACTCCCATCTGCATCATCTATAATTTTTTCCAGTGATAAAGATGAGTCACTCCAAAAGAGAAGAGCAGAAAATGCCCAACTTTAGGGACAACCTAGTCCTAATTTTGGTTCATGGACATAATTCACACACACATTCATTTATTCATTTATACATGCATTTGTGTATATGTTTAGGTTATTTGATCCATTTTTCCCAACTTATTAGTCTATGAATTTAGAAACGAAGTATCACTTGTAAGTCTGATAGTGTGTCAGCTACATAATAGATGCTCAACAAATATTTGTTGAATGAATTCAACAACTATTATGTTTCAGATACTATACTAGGCTCTGGGGGTGTAAGAGTAAATTTAAAATAGTCTGTCTCCTCAAGAATTTTGTGTTCTGCAATATAAATATATGTAATTACAAGAAAGTGTGACAAATGCTATGACAAGGTAAGCCCAAAGAACTAAGGATGAATGCACATAGAAACAAAACTAACTTTCCTGTGCCTTGGGGAAAGTTTCCAGGAAGATCAGTTTAACCCAAGTCCTGAGAAATGATAGAAGTTTGTTAGGCAAGGTAGGGCATAATTTAGAGAGAGAGAGAGAGATTGAGAAAGAGAGTACAGTTTTTGTGAAGGAGATGGTAGATGAGTTTTAATGGGGGAAGAGGGGCAGAACATTTCAAGACAAAGGGAATTCAATGTAAAACTGCCTGAGGTTAAGTGGAACATGGTACATTTTGAAGAATAAACACAACATGGCTAGGGATAAGAAGAGTAGACTATGACCCTAGTCAGAAATTAGATCATAGTTGATTTTATGAGTCAAACCAAGAAATCTGGATTTATGGATTTTAGCACAAGGTTAGTACAGAGCTATTTTGAAGAGGTTAAAACATAAAGGTAGCATTATTAGTTTTGTATTCTAGAAAATGTACCGTGGTACAGTGTGGAAACTGGGATATAGTTCAGTGTCTGGTGCTGGGAATGCTGATGTTAGTGGGAAAGATGAAAAAGAGGCAGCTTTCATAAATATTAAGAGTAGAACTAAATAGAACTTGGTGAATGACTGTCTTTTTGAAAGGAGGGGCATAAAGGAGGCAGAGAGGTCAAGGATGACAGTGAGTTTATTGCTTGAGTGACTAAGTAGAATTTGATCCCAGTCACTGAAACATGACAAGGGATAATAACAAGACTCTGTTGGGGGTGGAGGGTTGGACAAGGCAAGAAAGTATGGTAAATTAATTTTAGTCCTGTATTATGGTGCCTTGTGTGATTACTAGGTGGGTATGTCCTTTAGTCAAAAAAGAGATCTAGGTGGCAGCACACATTTGGGATTCTTCATTGATTCAATGATAAAGTCATAGGAATGGATAAGATTGCCCAGTTAGATCATCTGCAGAGCTATGTTTCTCCATGTATTGTATCTAAAGCATGGGTAGCTCTAGGTGTCCTATTAAATCTGAAGTGGATTAGTAATTTCATTTGAAAAGCAAGTAATGTTATTGAGATGAGTTCACAACTTAGAAATAAAAGATTTGTGATTTTTATATAAATCCCTTTAGGTTCTTATTGTCAAAGTCTTAGAAGTCATGCATGTACTCTGAAACTGCCTTTGTCTGTTCTTCTTGACTAATAGTTTAGATAACTAGATATAGCTTGTCTCATCCAATTTAATTTTGTGTTATTTAGTTATTTTTGCTTGTTAAATCTGCATGATTAATAGTTACACTTTTCTTGCATTATATTCCCAATTCACAAAAATGCCTAAAAAGTGGGTCATTGAAGTATAAGAAGTAAAAAACAATAACAGAAACACTCAAATTCAGAATGCTGTTCAAAATGTAAATTATAAATAGGGATCTCATGTGGCTATAAAGGATTAATCTATACTGAAAGAAGTGAACGTGATAGTTTTACAGGTGAATCTGGAAAAGTAAAGGTGATCAGAAATAAGTATCTGAATCATAATATTAAGTAAACTATCTATTCATTTGTTCCCAGTATACTGTCTATCATAAAATTTTATTTTTTGAATAATGGCACAAATTCTGTCAAATATTTTGATATTTTAAACAAAGAACAGTGATCTTTCTGGTTAATTAAATGCATTTTCCCTGAACCAGTCCAAAATCTCTCTATAATCAAATTGGAGTATTTGTTGCTAAAGGTTGGCAAGACATCATTTCGACTGAGGCATTATTCAGAATATCATGCCTCTGTAGAAAACAAACAAAAATGGTACAAGAGATCATATTTCTGAGGAATATTTAAAATCACTTGAACAGGATGATTGGAGAGAGGCAGAATTGATGAAATTCTTTTATCAAATGGCTTTGCAGTATGTCCCATGATGTCAGTGGCATCAGTGTGGAAGCACAATTATTCTCAAAGGTGATAACAAATATTGCACGTTTTGGTTGGATACAACCGTGGATAGGGAACATCCGAACAACTCTTTGCATGTGTGTGATAAATATGTGTGAATGAAGTATGTGACATTTTATTCTCTTTATCAGTGAGAGCCTATGCTTTATGAGGTGTGATTCTTTGTCATTTAAAGATAAATTTGTAATGTGGCCTGGAGAAAATCCTTTGGCAGCATGTACTAATAGAGAATGACCTGTTGGTCATAACAAGAAAGGATGTTGCAAATGAACCCTTATTCAGATTGATGGGTGATTAAAAATATGCTTCCGTTCTGAATTCAGTGTTAAGGGAAACAGAAAAAAATGTAAATACTGTCAAAATAAGTTACTGAGTTACATAATTTCATTGTAATCTCTGTGAATTCAAGAGTCTCTTTCCAATATGGAGATGTGTTGAGAGTGGAGGGAAGGTCACTTTCACATGAATTTTCCCAATAGAAATGAGATGAAAAGTATTATCTTCATAGCATTGTTTTTCTGTATAGTATACCATTTCTCTTAAGTGGTGAGCTTCAGATGATGCATCAAATGATGTTTTCCATGTTTTGGAAACACTGGACATATACCTATATAAGTATCATGATTTTCAATGTAGTACAAATCACTAAAGCATCAAAAGCTTGACTTTTCCACAAGATTTATTGGAGGAAAAAGTTTAACAGCTAAGCTGAATATGATATCATTTCTGTACAGCTGATTTGATGATTGGATGCTGAAGTCCAGCCCACATTCTGCTTGCTAAGACTAGGTAGGGACCATGGTCTAAGTTGTGTCTCACCAAGTTAAGGGGCCTTTACTTTTAAATAAGTTTGCTAGGAGAGCATCCCCTCACAGAGGGTGCCATTTTTCTAGTTTGCACAAAGACACTATAAAGATTATTGAAGTCCTGGCAATGGAAGCCAAAGAAACTTTTCCCAAAGATGAATGAATACTTTTAATACTGTTTCCTGAATTGAGTTTTTATACCGTCTGCTTTTGAGTATGATATGCTCATCAAGTAGCTTAGCATTTGATTGGTATTAGAAAGTAGATTTTAATTTAAAATATCTCTATAATTTCTGGCTTCATGTTTAGCCTGACTATAACAATCAAACTGAGCACTCATTCTATTAACTTATGAGTTAAGATTTTCTTGTTTTGTGGAAATGGTAAGAAAAGAAACTTACTGAATAATAAAGTGATAAAGAGGTCAATATGTTCATCATCCAGGTAGATGTAGATACCTGGACAGAGATTATAAGAGCATTATTCATCTCACTGGTACAAAGCTATATTCTCATTACTATCACTAACTTAATGTTCTAAATACTGTGTTGAATCTTTATTTTTGAATTACAAAAATCGGTGCTATATGTGGCTTCTTAATGCACATTTAGTGATCTGTAGGGGGTAAAATTGGGAGATAATAGCTGTAGAGTGAAAAAAAAGGCATAGATCAGAAACCCAATATTGAGCAAACCCAATATTTAAATAGGCAAAGGAAGAGAGTATTGCAAATGAGACTGAAAATAGAAAGATAGCAGTGACACTTTATGATATCATGAACGAGGAGGAAAGAGTCTTTGAGGGAAGACATGGTGAACAGTATCAGATGAAATTGAGAGATGGCTTACAATAATGATTAAAAATTCCCTGGACAACAAAGATGCCAAAAGCACTTTTATCGTGGTGGTAATGACGAGGTAAGGAAGGTCATTAGATGGGTCTTGGTTTGATAAACTAATCAAATGAAAGAAAGTGGCTATAGCGAGGGAAGAAAACACTTTCAAGAGTTGTAACTGGTAGAGGGAACAGATAAAAGAATCATCGGGAATTCAAGTTTGGAAGAGCTCTCTGAAAGCTGAGTGTATAAGTGAAGCATCTTCTGATATTACTGAAAAGTAACTAGTTGGGAAGGAGAAGTTAAAGATCCAAAGGTACAAAAGACCACTGATGCAGGACTGTACCTAGAAGGTGAGAAGGCCTGGTATCTAGTATAAGAGAAAGGATAATTCATCCATTGCAGCTGTAGGGAAGGAAGAAAAGTGAGCACAAATGCAAGAGCTTTTGGACACATGGTGGGACACTGCATTGTGCTAATTAAGATGTCATCTTTTGCTCTTTAAATTTGAGAGGAGGGATCTTCTAAGAAAAACTAATATATAGGCGAGAGGAAAGGAGGTTTGATAAAGATGATTAAGAAGCCATGAGCCACAATGGATAATGAGAATGAGAAGACAAAGGAAACAGAGAATTTTAGGCCTGCAGATTTTATTATTAAATTAGGAACCAGGTACATCTCAGGTTTCCTGGAACCCTTGTCACTGATCCCCACGATTTACAGCTGAGATCATATTGATGCTGTGTCTTCTACTACCAGAAAACTCCCCTGTAACCTCAGTCTCTTCCTGGAGCTTTCTCTCTACCTCCTGTCTTAATTGAACCTCGTATCTTTACCCCAGAATCAGTTCCCATGTGGTCCTCTTTAACAGGATCTGTTGATGAACAAGTTTGAATCTCTTCCTTTCTTTTTTTAATTAATTTTTTTCTTTTCTGTAATTCTTACCCTATGGTATTAAATTATACTCTTTTTACAACAGATTTGTGATCTTGATACCATTTAGACTTAAATGACTGCAAGAGGTTTTGTTATGGTAATAAAAGTTTATGGTATGTTTGAAGTGTTTATTACTTATATCTTCTCACTTAAGCAATCTGGTCGATGGAAATATAAGCTTCTAAAAATTAAATCTGATCTGAATTTGTTGATATCTACTTAAATTAATTGTGCTTTCTAGCCAATTGGAAAAATAAAATAACACATGATTTTAAAAATCAGTCATTGAAAAACAGTAAGTCAAATATAATAGCAAAATTCATGTGGAACTGTAAGTACATATGATACTGATTGGATAGCACTCAATATGTACAATTATATACTGTGATATAGTATCACAGTATATAATTGAGTGATTTATAATAAGAAATATATATTTGGCCTTCCTTCCCATCTCTGGCACAGAGCTCCTAAAATCCTTTGATATTTCTAAGTGATGAGAATGATAAAGGTATGTTTCGTTAAGTCAATGAGGTAACTTTTGTACTGCACCTAAGGGTGGGGACTGATTACCAAAGGAAACAACTGTGTAATTAGAGGGTTAGAACTTTCAGTCCCACCCCTCTGTCCTCCTGGGAGGCGAGGGCCTGGAGGTTGACTCAATTGATGCCAGTGATTTAATCAATTGTGAGTATGTAATGAAGCCTCCATAAAAACACATAAAAGACAGGGTTTGGAGAGCTTCTGGAGAGGGCATGGAAGCTTCATGCCCTTTAGCCATGTTTGTTCCTGATTTAAATCCTTTTATAACAAACCAGTGATCTAGTAAGTAAAATGTTTCTCTGAGTTCTGTTAGCCACTCTAGCAAATTAATAGAACTCAATGAGGGAGTCAGAGAAACCTCTGATTTATAGCTAGTTGGTCAGAAGTATAGGTAACAACCTGCACTTAAAACTGGCCTCTCAATTGAGTTGCCAAGGAGAGGATCATTGGAACCTCCAGTGAATAGTTGGTGGGTTAGAAGCATAGGTAACAGCCTGGGCTTGTGATTAGCACCTGAAGCAGTTGGTGGGAGGGTGCAGCATTGTAGGACTGCACTCAACCTGTGGAATCTGATGCTGTCTCTGGGTGGATAGTGTCAGAATTGAGCTGAATGGTTGGAGGCTTTGCTGTTGTTTGAGAATTGCTTGGTTGTGTGCAGACCCTCCCCCCCACACACACACACATGCACATTGTAACTTGGTAACCAGAATCCTTAGATAATTAGTTTCTTCTTATAAATTACATAGTGTGGTACCTTATAGACCAGATGCTATAGAAGCAAAAAGTTGGGGATTTAAAATGAGCAATTGAGGTCATCTTATCTATTCCTTTACTCTTGAGTTGTCATAATTAACCAGAAAATACTGATGCTTGCTTTTATTTATCAAACTGTTATATTTTTCTTTTATTCTTCCTTCAAATTTTTATTTTGCCATTCATGTCTAGTAAACGTTATTTCTCTTTCTTTTACCCAATTTCAGGTTCTGGTACTATCCCGGGTTGTACCACATTCCAGAAAGAATTTGCCCTCTGTATATGAGCAAAATTCACCAAAAGTCAATCCTCCTTTTGCATCTAGCAACATATATTCTAATTCTGAAAGGATTCTGCTTAGTTGGATGAACACAAATTATGAGAATACCCGACATATTATATGGAAAAACGGTCAGAAAGGTGAGAGATTTTTTTTCTTTAAGTTATCAAAATTGTAGTGTAACAGTATAGAACAACCCATGTAATAGGACTCAGAATTTATGGATTCTGGAATTGACTACCGCATTTATGCTCTGTTCTACAAAAAGGATGTTCCTTAACATAATCAAAATCAGTTTTCTTACATGTAAAATGGAAATAAAAGTTGCTTCTTTTAATTTATTTGAAGAATAAATGATAAAAATTATGTAGAGTCGCTCTAGAAATGAAAGGCAGCCTTAATATCTTTGCTGGCATTTTAAACTCTATAAAGTATTAAATTTAAGTGATACTGATCCAGTCTTGTACATAATTAGTTGAGATCAAGTGAAAATTGACTGGAACACATCTTATATGTTGTTGTGACAGTCATGCTGGATTTCAGTAAGTAAAATAATGCTTTATGATTTGGAGGTGGGTGGTCAAATTAGGTCAATATACCAAGGCAAATTGGTGTTGATAGACCTGCTCCAGTCAGGTGGGCACTCTCTCATTTTTCCCTTGAGAAATGATGCTCTATATCTTTCTACTTCAAGAGCCTTAAACTCTTTCTTTGAAAATGATCTTGTTTGCTAGTATAATGATATACTTTTTTTCATCATAACCATTGTTTTTCATGAGGAGGACAATGTACATGTTGGTTGTTTCTTTGGCTTTAATTCAGCTTCCCTCTTCCAAGTACATATGAACCTGCTGTGTTTAGAATGAGTTGTGTTCTAACATATAATGATTAAGATTATTCTTTATACTGAGCCCTCTGAGTTTAAATTTTAGAAGGAAAATTAAGAGTATGATTTAAAATGAGACTTTGAATTACAGTTGCTTTTAATTTAAAGCCAGTGCTTTAGCAAACATAGTTGACCTCCAGCTTAAAAGAGATATTGATATATTGGTATTAAGAGAATAGTAGAACAATTAGAACAATTTGACTTGAACCTGTAATTTAATAAGATTTATATCTTAAAAAATGTATTTGGCACATTTAAAAATATTTTAAAAGATATAAATTATTAGTTTGAGTACTGAGGAGTAATACTTTAACCAGAGTGTTATAAAATATTTACATATATTAGAAATTAATATGTTCATTTGTTATAAAATTATTATGGTTTTGTTTTTTACCAAGAGAATGGTCTATGCAAATTAATTTTAGATAGTTTGCTGTATTTTTTAGAATAATGCTATATAGAAACTGGCCCCTTTGCTGTTTATTTTTTATTAAAAATTTTTTGACCCTTTATTCTTTTTATTTTTTTTTTACCTGTATTTCTACTCTCCTCCCTCCTGGCAACCATCAGTTTGTTCTCTGTATCTATGGGTCTGTTTCTCTTTTACTTTATTCTTTTTTTTAACTTTTTAAATTCCATAAATGAGTGAAATCATACAGGATTTGTCTTTCTCTGAATTATTTTACTTAGCATCATGTGCTCTAGGTCCATTCATGTTGAAGCAAATGGCAAGATTTTGTTCTTTTTTATCGCTGAGTAATATTGTATTGCATGTATGTAATTATGTATATACATATGTGTGTATATATATTATATATATATTATATCTTTATCCATCCTTCCATATCTTGGCTATGGTAAATAATGGCGAATATTTGTCTTTTTGAATTAATGTATGTCTTTTTGAATTAATGTTTTTGTTTTCTTTTTGAATTAATGTATGTCTTTTTGAATTAATGTTTTTGTTTTCTGTGGTTAAATACCCAGAAGTATGTTTATCCAGTTTCTGGGTCACATGACAGTTCTATTTTTAATTTTTGAGGAATCTCCATACTGTTTTCCATAGTACCTACACCAATTTAAGGTTCCACCAATAGTGTCTGAGGGTTCCCTCTTCTCCACATCCTCACCAACACTAATTATTGTTGACTTTTTGATGATAGCCATTCTGACAGGTGTGAGGTGGTATCTCATTGTGGTTTTGATTTGCATTTCCATGATGATTAGTGATGTTGAGCATCTTTTCATATGTCTGTTGGCCAGCTGTATGTCTTCTTTGGAGAAATGTCTATTCAGGTCCTCTGCTCATTTTTTAATCAGATTGTTTGTATATTTGATATTGGGTTGTATGAGTTCTTTATATATTTTCATTATTAACCTGTTATTGGATATATCATTTGTGAATATCTTATCCCATTTAGTAGGTTATCTTTTCATTTTGCTGATAGTTTCCTTCACGGTACAGAAATTTTTTAATTTTAGGTAGACCCATTTGTTAATTTTTGCTTTTGTTGCCCTAACCTAAGGAGATGTACTAAAGAAGGTATTGTTAACACTAATGCAAAGAGTTTACTGCCTGTTTTCATCTAGGATTTTTCAGGTTTCAGGTCTTATATTTATGTCTTTAACTTATTTTCAGTTTATTTTTGTGTATGGTATAAGAAAATAATCCAGTTTCATTTTTTTGCATATATCTTTCCAGTTTTCCCAATAACATTTATTGAAGAGACTCATTTCCCCATTTTATGTTCTTGTCTCCTTTGTCATATATTAATTGACCATATAAGTAAGCATGTATTTTTGGGCTTTTTTTCCCATTGATCTATGTGTCTTCATAAAAGTACTGTACTGTTTTGATTATTGTATCTTTGTAGCATAGTTTGAAACCAGGTCACATGATACCTTCCACTTTGCTCTTTTATTTTTCAAGATTGCTTTGGCTTTAGGGGTCTTTTGTAGTTTCAAATAAATTTTAGGATTATTTGCTCTAATTCTGAGATGGATGCCATTGGTATTTTGATAGGGATTACATTGAATCTGTATGTTGCTTTGGGTAGTATGAACATTTTAACAATATTAATCCTTACAATTCATGAATATGGTATGTCTGTCCATTTATTTATATCCTCTTTGATTTCTTTCTTCAGTATCTTATAACTTTCAGAGTACAGGTCTTTCACCGCCTTGGTTAAATTTATTTCTAGATATTTTATTTATTTATTGATGCAATTCCAAATGGGACTGTTATCTTAATTTCTTCTTCTGATTGTTCTTATCAATGTATGGAAATGCAACAGATTACAGCATGTTCATTTTGTATCCTGCAGTGTTACTGAATTCATCTATTAGTTGTAGTAGTTTTCTGTGGCATCTTTAGGGTTTTCTATACATAGTATCATGTGATCTGCAAATAGTGACAGTTTTACTTTTTCCTTTACAATTTGGATGCCTTTTATTTCTTTTCCTTATCTAATTGCTGTGGCTAGGACTTTCAATATTGTGTTAAATAAAAGTGGTGAAAATGGATGTCCTTGTCTTGTTCCTGAACTTAGAAGAAAAGCTTTTAGCTTTTCACCATTGAATATGATATTAGCCCTTTGCTGTTTTTTAAACCACTGAGACCCATGACTTTGCAAAGCCTTTGTACTTCCTATTCTTTCTGCTTGGAGCATTATTTTCCTCAGTATTTTTATATTCCCTTTCTCATTTCACTCGAGTTCCTCCTTAAATATTACCTTATTTGGAAGCTTTCCCAATAACCTCTCTAAAACAGCATATCCTTCATTTATTCTTTTTCTTGCTCTATTTTTCACAATAGCATTTTTTCAAAATAATATGTGTAGTCTGTCTTTTCCAGTAGAATGTGAATGTCTTCTTTTTTTATTTTTAAATCAAATTTTTTTGTTATGGTGACATTGGTTAATGAAATTCAATAAGTTTCAAGTGTACAATTCAACAGTAAGTCATATATATTTTGCATTGTATGTTCACCACCCATAGTTAGATTTCTTTCTGTCACTACATATTTGACCCCTTTTACCCCATCTGCCTTTCCCCTTCCTCCTCTTCCTTACCCTCTGGTAACCACTAATCTATTGTCCATGTCCATGAGTCTCTTGTTTGTTTGTCCTGTTCATTTGTTGCATTTAGGTTTATATCCTACATGTAAGTGATGTCATGTGATTTTCCACTTTTTCTGTCTGTCTTATTTCGCTTAACATGATTATCTCGAGGTTTATCCATGTTGTTGCAAATGGCAGTATTTCATCTCTTCTTATGGCTGAGTAATATTCCATTGTATATATGTACCACAGCTTCTTTAGCCAATCATCTATCATAGGACACTTTGCTTGCTTCCATGTCCTGGCCACTGTGAATAGTGCTGCTATGAACATCAGTGCACAAATATGTTTTTGGATATGAGTTTTCAGTTCTTTGGGGTAAATACCCAGTAGAGTGATTGCTAGATCATATAGTAGATCAATTCTTAGTTTTTTGAGGAACCTCCATACTGTTTTTTGTGGTGGCTGTACCAATTTGCAGTCCCACCAGCAGTGTATGAGGGTTCCTTTTTCTCTGCATCCTCTCCAACACTTGTTATTACTTGTCCTGTTCATAACAGCTATTCTAACAGGTGTGACACAGTATCTCATTGTGGTTTTGACTTGCATTTCCCTAATAACTAGTGATGCTGAGCATCCTCCTGCTTTCTTTTTACAGTTGATCTCCAGCTTCAAAGCATACGGTTGGTATGATTTCAACCTTCTTATATTTGTTGAGGCTATTTCTGTGCCCCAGTATATAGTCAGTCCTTTAGAAAGTTCCATGTGCACTAGAGAAGAATGTATAAGCAGCTGTTTTGGGATGGGAGGCTCTGTAAATGTCCAGTTGGTCTTATGTGTCATTTAAGGATGTTATTTCCATATTGATTTTCTTTTTGCATGATCTGTCCATATCCAACAGTGGGGTATTTAGGTCTCCTATTATGACAGTGTTTTGATTTGTTTCTCCTTTTAGTTCTGTTAGTAATTGCTTTATATATTTCAGGGGTCCCTGATTGGGAGCATAGATATTAATAAGTGCTATGTCTTCTTGGTGCATGATTCCCTTTATTATTACAAAGTGTCCTTAAGTATCTTTCTTCACCTTTTTTTATTTTGAAGTCTATTTCATCTGATATTAGTACCACTACTCTGCCTTTTCTCTGAATGCTATTTACTTAAAATATCATTTTCCACCCTTTCATTTTGAGTCTATATTTGTCTTTGGAACTGAGATGTGTCACTTGGAGCCATCGAACAGTTGGGTTTTGTTTTTGATCCATTTGGCAACTCTGTACCATTTTATGGGTAAGTTCAGTCCATTAACATGTAGGGTGATTATTGAAATATGAGGTCTTCTTATATCCATTTTATCTTTTGCTTTTTGGTAGCTTGGTGTTTCCATTGCTCCCTTGAACTTGTGTTTCTATCTTTTTTTTTTCTTAAATTTTGGTTGAGTTTTGTGGATTTTCCCTCTGGTCCTTCTTGTTTTATGTTATGTACTTCAGTTCTGAATCTTTGATGTGTGGTTACCATTATGAATATATAGAAGATAGTTATATATATATATATATGTATATATATATATATATATATATATATATATATATATATATGTATACACACACACACACACACACACACACACACACACACACATGCACATACAGTCGTCCATTTTCTTCCTGTTTGCAAATTTAGATCTTTGAATCCTCCCCTTTTCTGTTACTGCTGTTTCAATTTGTCACTATGTATACCAAATGATTATTACTATCTTACAATAACAATTCTCTTATTATTTAAGCTTATAATGCCCTGTTCATAGTATGGGTTGCACTCTTCTGCTTCTATTTGCTTGATAGTCACTTTACTCCTAATTATGTATTTTTTTGTTTTATTATTTTGTTTTAGGTGACCTGACACCTTTCAGTATTTCCTGTATGCAGGCCTCATAGTAGAGAATTCCCTCAATTTTTGTATGTCTGGAAAGGTTTTAATTTCTCCTTCATATCTAAAGGCAAGCTTTGCTGGATACATTATTCTTGGCTGATAGTTCCTTTCATTTAATAGTTTGAATATTTGATTGCACTCTGTTCTTGCTCGTAAGGTTTGTGGTGAGAAATCCGACAATAGTCTAATAGGTTTTCCTTTATAAGTTACCATCTTCTTTTCCCTGGCTACCCTGAGAATTATTTCTTTGTCATCAATTTTTGATAATTTTAATGTAATGTGTCTTAGAGAAGGCCTTATGGGTTGAGATAATCAGGTGTTCTATTGACTTCTTGAATTCCAAGCTCCAGTTAATTGCCTAGATTTGGGAAATTCTCATCAACTATTTGTCTGAAAATGCTTTCTGATTCATGCCCCCTTTCTTCTCCTTTGGGAATACCCATTATTCTTATGTTTCCTTTTCTGAAGTTATCAGCTAGTTCTTGTGTTTGTCTTTCATTATTTTTCATTCTTTGGTTTCTCTCTTCTTCCTTCTGATTTATTTCTAGATATCTGTCTTAGATATCACTGATCTTTTCCTCCATTTGGTCAACTCTATTTCCCAAGCTTGCTATTTCATTTTTCAACTCTTGCAGTGTGTTCTTCATTTCCAAAAGATCTATTCTGTTCTTTTTGAGGGTTTCAATCTCCTTATCTAGTCGTTTTTTCAATTCCTGAAATTGTTGATATGACTCATTTTGGAACTCACTGAGTTTTTTCAGAAATACCATCCTGGATTCTCTGTCATTTAAGTCGTATATTTCTATGTCTTTAAGCTTATTTTCTGGATTTTTTTTTTCTTCCTGACCTACCTTGTCACCTTGGTTGTTCATGGTGTTTAATGGACTATTTCTCTGCCTGGGCATTAATGGAAATATATTCTGCTTTTTAAATTTTTTCCCCCGAAAGATTTATTATATAAAGATGTCTCTTTAGTGTGTTGTAAATAAGGCATTTTTCTTTTTGTTTCCAGTAGGTGATACCTAAGCCTCTTGAATGCCTGCTTTATATAAAGTCCTAATAATACCTTTTTTTTCTTATAGATATTCAGTCACTCTCACTATCCTCAGTCTCAATCCCTGTCAGTGTTAGCGACAGTTTCTGTAGCGTTTGCTCAAATTCCCTTGGGACTCTGCAGTGTCTGGTCTTGTAGGATATGGGGGGGTGCCCTCTGTTTTGAGGATAGGTGTTGTGGCTCAACCTTGCATCTAGCTGTTACTTCTCTGCCATCCTCACTGTTTTGCTTTTTTCCCCCTTATCCCTGGGCTCCATTGCTGCTTCTTGGATCTCACAGCTCTCTCAGGCACAGCTGTTCAAGGAACCCACCATATCTTCTCTCCTCCCCTCCTCCTACAGTGAACTCCAGCCGCAAGAGGCAGCTTCTTTGCTCCTCCCGTTCTACCGCCCAACTCCTGGGATTCTAGCCCAACTCCTGGGATTCTAATGTGTGGTAGCTCTTATTCCAAGATCATTTGCTCAGATACACTTGTATGTAGATTGGGAGTTATCTGTTGAATTTTAGATGTTCAGCTTATTGTTATTTCAAGGGGAGTGATCTGGGACATCTCTCGCTCTGCCATGCTTCTGACATCACTCAGAATGTAAGCTTCTTAGCAGGAACAATCTTGTCTGTTTTGTTGTTCACTGCTGTATTCTCAGCGCCTAGAACAATACCAGAAAGTAATAGAAACCAATTATTGTTTGAGTAAATAAGTGAATGAATAAATGAGTGAATAAAGAGACACATTCTGGTTTCATACATTTTTATACCTTATTTCAGATAATTGAATATAAATTAGCTTATCAGTTTGTACCTTCTGGCACAAATGCGAGTGTCAGGCTGAATGGTTGAGGTGGAAGGAAGGAAGCAATTTTTATCTTCAGTATGTACCTGAGTATAGATTTTCATGGTTAGTTACTGAGCGGTTTATGAGGAGAAGCTCTGTGAAAAATTTCACTTGGGTTAACTTGGACTATGAAAACGTTATACTCAATGCTCCAGATTTTTACTTTTCAATCTTGACACTCTACCTACCCTCACTTCAAAGGTCTGACAATGCTTACAACTTGGTACCGTCGTGTTGTGAGATAGATAGAGCTGTACCCCAAACCTCTTAATTGAGAAACTCTGAAGATGAGGCCCAGCAATCTATATTCTAGTAAGCCCTATATGTGATTCTGATGCATACTAAAGTATGAAACAGAAAACAGTGTCACAAAAAGGGGTTTCATTAATGCTTTTATATTGTTCACCAAATGATATTTGTTCACCGATTACATTTCTAAAAACTCCCTCCTTTAAACAATTTCTTTGAAGTAATAGTGGCTGAGAATTTCCCCCCAATTAATGTCAGACATCAAACCACAGATCCAAGTTACTCAGAGAACATGAAGCAGAATAAATGTCAAATAAAAACAAAACTTTATACCTAGGCATATTTTCTGCATATCAAACTGCAGAAAATCCAATATAAAGAAAGTAATCTTAAAGGAAGCCAAAGAATAGCCAAAAAACACCCACCTGGCTTGTAGAAGAGGAAAGATATGAATTACTTCTTTTTCCCACTTTTCCTCAGAAATCATGCAGTCGGGAAGAGAGTGGCATGAAATAAATTATTGAGAGAAAAAAAAAAAAAACACTAACCTAGAATTCTGTACCCTGTGAAATTATCATTCAGTGGTGAAGAAGAAAACATTACTGAGAATAAACAGTGGATCTTGCTTACCCATTTTCTGGATAAACTGATCATTTGGCAGCTTGCAGCATCATCATTATGGATATCCTTGATCACCTCAATGAGGCAACAAATAAAGAAATTTTTAGCTGTTTACGAATTCCCCAGAAACTTTTGAGTTTAGCGGTATAGCCATCATGGCAGATTGTTTCCTTATTACATATCTGCTGAGGTCTTTTTATCAACATTTCCAGTTCAGTTAGGACAAGTCTGATACATTTCTCTCATTAGAATGTCTTTGCAATGATGGAACTAGGAAGGATGTGACAAGAGTGGGAGACTTCCTCTTGATAGAGGAAGGCATGTTGGAAAGTATTATTTAGTAAAGTCGAAATCAGTTGACTCAGAGGTCCAGCCATCCAGGACTTTAAATATCAGGACAGTATTTTGAGACCTCATTCTGTTGGCCTTGGAGAGTCATGGGAGACAGCTGAACTGGTGACTGTGTCAACTGGAAAACAATATCAATTAGGTGTTTCATCACCAAAAAAGGATTTACTCAGGAAAAAGAAGGGGTGCAATCTGGTGCATGCAGACATGGGAAGCCACATGCACACTCTGGCCTGAGTGCCAAGATAGAGGGGTATTTATAGGAGGGGGAAGAAAGTTAAGAGAAGAGAAAGTTAGAACAATAGAGCTTTATTATAAACATAGAGTTGTTTTTGTAGGGTTCTTGCGTGTAGGGTTCTTGTGATTACATAGAATGCAAGAATTTCCTTAAGCCCTAGCTTCTCCCATAGATCTTCTTGACTGATTATGTTTGCTTGAAATTCTAGTTAGTCTTTATTAACTGCTATGATAACTTGGACGTTTGATCTGCCAGAAGCAAGTCTATGGATTGAAGTCCACTGAAGTCACGTGCTTTCGATCAGCACACCCAAATTTAGCACTGAGAGCAGACTGAGATGTCTCAACTCTGGACTTTCTGTGAATTTGCCCAAGAGTACATGGTGCCAGGTGATCAATCAGAGTTGGATAAAATTACATTTCTTAACTACAAATGATTGTTGGGAGCCACGGTTTAAAAAATACTCATCCTGTGTTTGTAAAACCTTAACGTGAGGATTTATTGCAAGTGTTGGGAAAGTCAAAAAGCAAATTTTTTGTGATAAGTGGACACCTGTCTCATATAAATTGAGGACTTTTTAGTGCTTGCCAGGATGTATATTTGCTCTTATACACTCATCCTTCTGTTTCCAGTAGCTCTTTTATTATTCATACTTAAGTCCTTTTATCATTAACACTGTAGGTAACTTTTTTTTTACTGATGAATCATTTTTTCACACTTCACACTTTATTATAGGCATGATCTTTTTCAGTAGATCATGCCTATAATGAAATACCCTCTATGCCATGCCTTTGCACCATTTGCTTCAAATGCTGTTTTTGATCATTAATAGAAATTTTATTATCCTGTAATCACTTGGTAATTTTGAGAGCAGCAGCAGACCATTTTGTAACATAAATTTAATTTCTGACAGGACTAAATATTTTCATTTGACTGTATTTTTAACAAAATTTTGAAATTGGAGCATTTTGAACTATCTGTTCAAAAGAGCTCTGTTCTACAAATAACGTCTTTTTAACTTATGCATATTTCAACATTTTTTTCATGAAGTAACAATTGTAGTTATTATGAATGAAAAGTACTGTTTTTTTAATTCTATTTTCCTCAATGGAACAGAGTTATTTTTGGCAAAATTTATCTTTTATGTTATGTACTGTCTAAAGGTGCCTCTGATTTCATTCACTATATAAGAGTTTGTTAAACTAAACAATATTCAGTATACATTTGGGAGACTATATTGGCCTGTTAATGATGCTATCTATTCTTAAAACTAATGGACTATTGAGATCTTACATTTCTATGCATTGCTTGTTTCAAATATGTCTGATTTTCAACTTCATTCAATCAGAAAATAGTCATTATTTAAAAAAAAAACCCACTATTTTCAGAAGTTCCAAATTAGCCCTTTAATGTTTAGCATTACATATTTATCATCAATGTTGCAAAATTGAAATGCACACAGAAAATAGGAATGGAATGATCTAACATTTTAATGTTACGTCGAGAATGTTTTATTTTGGAAAGTTAACTGTCAATAAACATGATTAGTGTGCAGCTCAGCACTAAACTCAGAGAAATGCCAAGCAGTCAAACAAATGTGGTAACAGAAAGGTAAACCATTACCAATGGATTAGCGGTGTGGTTCAATAAATTAGAGTGAACCAGGACAGTAACCATGTATGCTGGAAAATGGAGGATATAAAAATTCATCAACAACCAGACCACATTCTTTCTCTCTTTCATTTTTATATCCACTTAGTGTCAATGCCTTCTAGCCAGAGACCACTGGGAACATATCTGTAGTTGACCAAATTCATTTAGTGCTCATTGCTAAGAGAGACCACACATTAGGGAGAATATTAAGGTGTGTCATAGTAAAAGACATTATGAAAGACTTTATAGGATTTGTGCATTGCTTAGGTAAATTGAGGAAAGGTTCAAGGAAAAAAGGATTTGCCTTTATTGTCTGTTGTTTGGGACAGTGGTAATTCTATAATTGAGTAACTTAATAAATCTTATCTAGAGGGAATAGGAGTACAGCGAAGATAATTCTTTACTTGATAAAACAGCTGTGGTCACTCATTAGCTAGGAGAGGAGGATTTTTTTTGTGTGTGGTTTACACAATGAGCTTGTTTTTGTCTGTGCTTAGCCAAATTTATGAAATGTTCTTGTTTGCCTCACTTTATCACAATGGCAGAATAACCTTGTATGACATTGTTGTTTTGTGAGACTGTTTATGTTAAGTAAGAGAACAACATGACCTAGCTGTGAGTATCAGCTCAGCTCCTACCAGTACCAAAGTCCAGCTAATAATGCCAGGCATGCTCTCAGATGTCAGAGGCTATTTTTCTTTTTCCCTTGCTAAAGAGAAAATCACAGGCCCAAAATAGGATCACTCCTGCTAAAAGCCCATGATACCAACCCTAGATTTAATACCTGATCTACTTGCAGTTTCAACCCCTCCCAGAAACATAATCTTAACCAACCAGTCTGGAATTTTCTAGTCAACACCAACAAGGTATTTCTGTCAAATGGGCCCTCTCCATCCCCACAGAGGGAAGGGATTATCTGCATGATAGAAACCTTCTGGTTCTTTTCCTCCACCAAAAGACCTCCTAGCCCCCAAATAACCCTTCCTTTTCTTTTGTTAATAGCTCCCTTGTGCCATTCTTATAAAATCTTCCATTTTTTTTTACAATACCTCTGAGCACCCTTCTAGTTGCTAAATGGGATGTTACCTGATTCATTAATTGCTTAATAAAGCCAATTAGACCTTCAGATTTACTCAGTTGGATTTTTTTAACACACCACACACACCAAAATCTCCAAATAGAATGTATTAAGAATTATGCTTGAAACATGACTTCATCTGAAATGAAGCATTAAGGCCTGTAAGAAATGATAAATTATTGCATTAATTACCACTAACATTTTGTGTTATTATAAAATATAATAAGAAATATATATTTTTTCTTTCAGTTTCTAGCATACAGCTTCTAAAACCCTTGGGGTTTTATAAATGGTGAGAAAGATAAAGGTGTCTTTTATTATGTCAGTGGATCATTTTTGGAAAGCCCCTATGTTACCAAAGGATTGGGGCTGGTTGTCAGGAGAACAAATCCTGTGATTGGAGAGTTATAACTTTTAGTCTCACCCCTAGACCACCAGGGAAGGGAGAGAGACTGGAGGTTTCATTGGTCACCAATGACTAAGGATTTAATTAATCACATCTTTGTAATGAAGCCTCCTTAAAAACTCAAAAGAACAAGGTTCAGAGAACTTCTGGAGATTTGGGGAGAGCAATGCCCCCAGAGGGAGAATGGAGGCTCTGTGCCCCCTCCCACATACCTTGCCCTGCGTATCCCTTTCATCTACATGTTCTGTATGTATCCTTTATAATTTACTTTTATAATAAACTGATAAATATAAGTAAGTGTTTACTTGAGTTCTATGATTCACTCTAGCTAATTAATCGAATCTGAAGTAGAAGATGGCAACCTCTGATTTATAGCCAGATGATTAGAAGCAAAGGTCTAACAACTCGGATTTGTGATTGGCATCTGAAGTGCGAGGAAGGGGTCCTTGGGACCTCCAGTCTATGTCAGGTTGGTCAGGAGAACAGGTGTTAAACTGGGCTTGTGATTGGCTTCTGAAGTGGAGGGTGATCTTGTGAGATTGAGCCTTTTAACTGTGGAATCTGATGCTATCTTTCAGTAGGTTGTTTCAGAATTGAGTTGACATTATAGGATGCCCAACTGGTGTCCAAGTATTGATTGGTGGTATGTGTGGAGGGTGGGGGGGACCCTCCTCCACATTTTCAGAACCATTTTACATTTGTGTGTTCATCACCCAAAGTTAAATTTCCTTTTGCCACCAAATATTTGACCCCCAATTACCCTGTCTACTTCCCCTCTCTCCCCTCTAGTAACCACTAATCCACTGTCCTTGTCCATGAGTCACTGTCAAGTTTGTTTGTCACTTTTAGTTTATAGCCCACATATGAGTGAAATCATGATTCTCAACTTTTTCTGTCTGACTTATTTCACTTAGCTTGATAATCTCAAGATCCATCCATGTTGTCCCAAATGACAGTATTTCATCTTTTCTTATGGATGAGTAATATTCCTGTGTAATATTCCATTGTATATATGTTTCACATCATCTTTACCCAGTCATCTATCATTCACACTTCAGTGTGTTTCTACAGCTTAACTCTTTCCTCATCGTGGCGGTAGAGAATGTAAATATGTAAACATGTAACTGGGCATTGGCTTATCTGACTCAGTGTTGAGTCCGTATTGACTTAGTATTGACTGGAGTTTAAAGGTCAAGAACCATGAAGTTGGTGTCAGGTTTTTTTAAAATATAAGAGAGTTGATAAAGCACACGACAGAAAACTTTTTTTTCTTTTTGGGAGAGGAGTTGTTGGTCTTGAATTCATTGACTTTGATGAATGCCCTTGAATTTATTGTGTGTGTGTGTGTGTGTGTGTGTGTGTGTGTATAATTTCTTTTTTCTTATCTTAATGATAGACATTTCTGTTGTTTCCATTTTGTGGGTATTAAGAATAATGCTTCTGTGAACATTTATATGCAAATCTTTTATAGACATATATTTTCATTTCTGTGAGATAAAAAACTAGGAGTGGAATTGCTAAGTTATATGGCATGTATATTTTTAGTAGTTTATTGAGATATAATTCCAATACCATAAAATTCATTCATTTAAAGTATATTATTTAATGGTTTTCAACATGTTGATAGAATTGTGCAACCATCATCACAATCTAATTTTAGTACATTTTCATCATCCTTGAATGGATATAGGGTATACCTATTAGCAGTTCCTTCTCACTCCCCCAGCACCAGGAAAATACTAATTGACATTGTATCTTTATGGGTTTGCCTTTTTTGGAGGTAAATGAAATCATATAATATCCTTGAGACATTTTTCTATGTATTTAAGGTTCATACATTGACAAATAATATTTCATTGTATGACTGTGCCACATTTTGTTTATTCATTTATCATTTGATGAACAGTTGGGTTGTTTCTACTCCAGCTATTATAAATAATGCTGCTATGAACATTTGTAAAAATTTTAATAGACATACGTTTTCATTTTACTTTAGTACTACATAGGAGTAGAATCTCTGGATCATATGATAACTGCATGCTCAACATTTTGAGATATTTCAGAATAGTTTTCTAAAGTGGCTGTACCATTTCACTTTCCTACCATCAAGGTATGAAGGTTCTAATTTCTATACATCCTCACCAACACTGTGACTGTCTATCTTTTTGAATGTAGTCATTAGGTGTGTGTGAAGTATTTAACCTGGGTGTGAATTACATTTCCTTAATGACTAATGATGTTGCACATTCAGTATTTTCAGTTTGTAATATTTTTCTTTAGCTTTTTCTTTTTATTATGTTTTAATATGTGATAATACAAGATCCTCTTACCCCTGTCCACCCACCATGTTTTTCTAAACTTAAATGCTTTATTCACTTGCTAGGTTTCCAGGGTTGACATTATAATAATAAAATTTGAAAAAAATAATTTTGAGAAAAAGTTAAAGAATATGTATTATAAAGAAAAAAGTAAATATTAAGTAATTAATATTAAATAATTAAAAGAATTATAAGAATATTTACAATTGCAATGAACATAACAAGGAATTCAGAATTTAGTGTGATTAATGTAACATTTCAAAATTCATAATAACTATTAATTCATTCAGTAAATAGTGCTAGGTCAATTAACTAATATTTTTTAAATTAAGGTAAAGTTAACTCTATACTATGTACCATGTACCAAAAATGAATACTAAATGTATGAAAGGTTATTAGATATTAAAAAGGCTATAAAATAACTTGAAAAAAGAATGAGATAATCTTTATCTGAGTTTGGAATGACAATTGATTTTTAAAAATTCTAACAGGAACAGAAGCCACTAAAAATATCATTTGTTTAACAAATATTTATTAAGCACCAGTATATGTGCGGCACTGTTCTAGGGATTAGAGATGCAGCAGACAACAAGAGTCCAAATCCCTTCTAGCATGTCAGTTACATTCTAGTAGAAAGAAGAAAGTCAGCTGCATGGGCCTTAGAAATGAGTTTCTTCGGTGGCAGGTGAGATTTTTTTTTTTAATCACATCTTCACAAGTTGATTAACTAAAACACTATTGTCTTCATGATTGGAACCCTTAGTTGCCCAATGAACTGAAAAAAATATTTGAGAAATAGAATCATTATGTGTATATGTGTGTATATATGCATATATACATATATGTACACATATACACATAATTTAGCATTTAAAAAATATAGAACAAGAACATACATAAATATACATTAATTCACCAACCATTTTATCAGCATTTCCACTCTAGTGATTTTCCATATTTTTCTTTTCTGTTCTTAGCCCTATCAGGACAAACTGTCACCATTTCTAATGGTCCGAGAAGTATCAGTGCTTATGATATCACTGTAAACAAGAAATTAAGGAATGAGGCAGTTAGCCAACCATTATATTCCATACTGTTCAGAGATATTGTGTAGGCAATTCAGTTTGGGAAAGCTGTTATCTTTTGAACGTACTATCTAAAATTAAGCATCCCATATGAATTTTTCAAATATTTAGCTTTTTTTCAAAGTACTCAAAAAAGACCCACAAATATTATTCAGTTTTTTTGAAGGGAGGGTGACACAAGACTATAAGTAATAAGGAATTTTCAGCCTTATGGAAGAAAAGCATGTCAAGAATAGGACAAAATGAAAAACAGATTTATTTATTATCTTCTGTTCAATATAGTAGACCAGAATTCTAATTGGACATTTGCCAAAATGATGATTCCTTACCATAATAGCCAACATTTGTGGTATGCCAATTAAAGGACTAAGAATTTTACATATATTTGTTTATTAATTCTCAAAACAAGCAACATGATCAGATAACTGTTATTATTATTATTAGCAGAAAATCTAAAGCAAAGAGGTTAATTTATTTTCCTAGGAAAGGGTGTGGCTGGGATTTGAATTTGAGCAGTTTGATTCCAAGGCTCATGTTAAGTACAGTTATGCAATGCTGTTCCTTCAAAATGTTAATTCTTCTTTAAGTTAGATTGGTGTCATTCTTGCAAATTCTTTTCTGATATCCAGAGAGATGTCTCATTTCCCTTTTCATCCACAATGATGGTTTTTTTTTTTTCAAATCTGGATGCCCATTGGAATCACCTGGGGAATAAAAAAAAATACTGATGCCTTTCAGATCAATTGAAATGGAATCTACATGTGCAGCTTTTAAAAGCTCTTTAGGTGGTTCTGGTACACAGTGTGACAGTTAAAAACTCTAATGCAATCAAATGAAGTTTAAACTAGGACCTGAGGATAACCAGGAGATAATAGGCCTTGTGGACATAGAATACCCATGCAGCAGAAAATATCAAAAAGGAGAGAAAACAATGCAAACTAATTTCTTAGTTTCATTCTTGCTCACCTTTGGGTATCCTAGACAGTTTGATGACCTAAACTAATAAGTTTTCAATAACTAATAAACTAATAAACATTGAACTGTTAAAAAAAAACAATGCGTGTGAATATAAAAATAGGGAATAAGATTAAATAGTGCAGAGATACTATACAAGATAAATATTTGTCCACCACAAAACATAATATTTCCTAAAATATGTTTCAAATTTAAAAGAAGAAATTTATGAATAACATGAGTTCTGAGGTTTTCTTGGTTTTGTTTTGTTGCTACCTGTTTTGATTTTACACAGCATTGATAATCATTGATATGACAGGTGAGGAAATTATTACTCTCATTTCCTCTCACTTCCCTGCCTCTGTTTCATCATTTGTTAGGTTTATTATGCCAATTGTCTATACTTAAAACACTCACATTCTATTCTGTCACTGTTCAACTGTGTTCAATTTTGCGTCATTTTACCTGGATTTTCTATTTTTAATTATTTTTGATTTAGCTACTGGATGGCTAGATTTTGTTATTTTTATCTATTTATTTATTTGTTTGTTTGTTTGTTTGTTTAGTTTTCATTTCAAGGGACTCTAGTCTCTGCGTTCTCTATTTTATTTATATTCGAATGGCATCTTAAGTGAGAATCAAATTTGGGAGTCATCTTTTAGTTTACTCTGAACTCTATGGTCAGTACTCCATCATGTTGTGCCTTTAAAATAACTTTGAAAAATTGAGATAGGCCTGGTAACTCCTCCCCTATAATCGAACTACTTTGTTTGGCTTTAAACATTTTATATATTCCCAAAGTGGGTGAGATATTTAATGTGAAACCTGGTCTAAAACATTTCCTTGGTAAATTTTGCATATTAGGTATTTTTTGTACTCCATTTGAAGCTTAAGATATTGGTTGAAACTGAGACATGAAAATGCTCTTCAATTTATATAGATAATTATGTATTATATATGATCTTTTTCATACTTAATCCTAAACAGAGTACATTCAACATTTCATCATTAAATTTTATATTTGTTATAGGATTATTTTTCAGGTTATGTTCATTATGTTCTGGAATTTATATCCTCTCCTTAGTTTTCTAGGAATTTTTATAATGAATGCCATTTAATTATACACACACACACACACACACACACACACACACACATATCCACATATATCTTAACGTGGCAAGAAAATGATTTTTAAATGTAAACTAACTTTGCAGTCTTGGCACAAATTCAATTTTGCCATGATAGCTAATCTTTTTTTAATACTTTGCTAAAATTAGTTTACTAAATTTTAATTTTTTGCTTCAGTTTACATGAGTGATACTTCATAACTATTTTCTGTACTTTTTAATTGTTCTGTTTTAATTTTATGCAAACCTCAGCAATGACGTGGAGAATATTCTCTCTTTTGTAGACTTTGAAGGCCTTTTTATAAGAGTGAATTTGCTTGTTTCCCAAGATTTGTAGCATTTACTGGTAAAATTATTATTTCTTTTGTGGGAAGATTTTAAATAAATAAATTCTTTAGAGTATTCTTATTTTCTATTTTCTGAGTGAGATTTTGTAACACATTTTATGAAATTAATGAAGATTATCTGAATTTTAAATATATGTTGGCATATTATCCATCATATCTGTTCTTTTATATATAACTACTATAATTATTCTTTTTTTATTTTTGATATTGTTTTCTTATATCTTCTTGTTTTATTAATCAGTTTTTCTCAATAGTAATTATCACCTTAGTTCAGAAGATTTTTTTTTTTACTTTCTTTACTTTTTAATGTTGTATTTATATGGAAGTTCTACCAAGTATTGCATACATTATTTTAATCTCATGTGGCTGATCTTATAATTAGTGTATGTAGCTGATCTTATACTTATTTAGAGTTCACGTATCTTCATAATTCAACTACCTTTAGAAGCAAGATGATTTCTGCATTAAAACATATATTATATTGCATTAATGAAGTGCTTTAAAATAATTAAAAATGTACTATATTATCTGTTATGAATAAATGCAGAAAATTATTCAAAAAATAATAGCAAAGAGAATCCAGAAATGTTTGAAAAAGATTAAACATAATTACCAAATGCAGTTTATCTTACAAATGCAAGATTGGTTTAACAGAAATGCCAATCAGTATTATACATTATATTAATAGAATAAGAAGAGGAAATACACATTTCAAAGGACATAGCAACATCGAAATCACATATTTAGCAAAGAGACTTGTACCAAGAATATATAAATAATACAACTTGACAATAAGGAAACTGGACAAGGGATTTGAACAGACATTTCTAAAAATTAGAAGATAAGCAAATGGCTATGAAAAAAATGTTCTATGTAATTAGTCATTAGGGAAATGCAAAACAAAATCACAAGATAGCACTTGACACCAACTTGAATATGACTAAATTTTTAAAAAAGAAAGGAGGGCAGACTAACAAGATTGGCAAGGATTTATAGAAATTAGAACCTCATGTATTGCTAAAGAGATTGAAAAAATGTTGCAGATACTTTGGAATACAGTTTAACAATTTCTCAAAATGTTGAATATAGATTAATGATATGTTCCACCAAATCCACTTATTGGTTTATGCTCAAGATAATTCAGAACATATGTTCACACAAAAAACTTCTAAATAAATGTTCATAGCAGCATTATTTATAATGACCAAAAAGTAAAAACAACCTAAATGCCTATAAACTGATAAATGGATAAGCAAAATGTGGTATATTCATAAAGTAGAATATTTTTCAGCCATGAAAAGGAATGAAGCACTGATACATGCTACAGCCTTTAACTTTGAAAAATTTACACTAAGTAAAAGAAGCCAAAACACAAAAGGGCACATATTTTATGATTTCATTTCTGTGACATAACCAGAATAGGCAAATCTATACTGACAGAAAGTAGCTTAGTTTTTTTACAGGGAATGAGAGAAGAGGGAAATGGAGAGTGATAGTTAATAATCTGGGGTTTCTTTATGCATTAATAAAAACTTTCTAAGATTAGATAGTGATAATCATTGTAAAACTCTGTGGAAATAATAAATAACAATGGATTAGACAACTTAATTGGGTGAAATTAGTATATGAATTATATATCAATAAAGCTGCTATAAAAATGTATTGTTATAATCACCTAAATATAATTTATATAGCAGTTTTGATATTTATAAAAGTAAGAGAATGCTCGTATTTCTTCAATGCATGAAATGATTGTTTTACGTTTAAGAATAGCCATATTTCTTAATTCATAATACTATTTAGGACCAACATTTTAATAATATTTTTGTATTTCTATTGTAAGTGATATAATATAAAAACAGATAAAAATATAACTTCCAAATTAAAATTTTAAAAAATCTGTGAAACATCACTTGAATTTTCTGGTTTCCTGACAAATGAGGACTAATGGAGACTACTGGTTCTCTCTCTAAAAAAACAACCCTAGACCCATACTTCTCAGATAGTAATACAAGTAGAAATCACTTGGAGATTTTGTTAAACTGTTTTTATATTGCAGTAGGTGTTGAGCAGGGCCTGAAATTCTGCATCTCTAATAAATTTCCAGTTGATGAAGGTGCTAATGATTCACATAGCACACTTTGGGTAGCAAAATCTTAGAAGCATAGAAGAGAGAGTAGCCTAGATCAAAGGAGCTAATATTAAAGCAGAGAAAATCCTTGACTTACTTAAGGCTGGGATAAAAACTATGGTAGGGTTCTTACTTGGCAGCAGCCTTATCTATGAATGGTAAGATACAGACCTGGAATCAGAGATTAGAGAAGAGCTTTGGAGTTTGATTTTTACCTCTTTCCAACATTGTCCTGGAGAATTGTTGCCATCCTATTCTCACTGAGAGCCATGTTTGAACAGCAGTAGCCCATGCTACCTGCTGTTTGACAAGTAATTTAAAAGCAGTTCCACAGTTGTGATGGGTTGAACAAAAGTAAGTACTACTTGGTTACCATTCAGAGAGGTAGAAGAGTGGAATGAGCATTGTTGTTTTTTTGCTGTTGTTACAACAGCATAAGCCATACCAACAGGAAATTCTCAATTTTTAAAAGCTCCACTAGGAAGTTGAAGCTGTAGGCCAACAAAGTGGCCCCAAATCCAAGAAGGAGTATGTGCTTATATGAATAAATGGGATGACAGCTATTGTCTACTTGTGGTAGAGACAGATAGACACTGATAAGTGTTGAAGGATAGTTGGTTAATTGGTAGAGGCCAAGCATACACTAGTGAAAGAGCATGAAGTCATGGCGGGGGGGTCACAGTTATAGGGGGAGTCTGTCTTCTTGCAGGTTTTTACTCCACAAATCTCATTGGTTGTTCACAGAAATTACTGGAATGAGTCTGGAGAATATGCCCCTTATAGTGCAGACCTGGGCAAGAGGCAAGCAATTTGTGCAGAATCTTATATTCCCTATAGAACTAAAGCTTTAATCTTTGGGGAGAAGAACAGTGCATACTGTCATCCTCAGGGCCCTGCTGAAAACACATTGAGCTGCCAAAAGAAACTTAAAAAAAAAAAAAAAAAACACTGCCTCTACTCCTGGGAAAGGGGCTGAAATTCGACATGACAGTTAAATAGAAAATCTCGAAGAATCTCCAAAAATGCTCCTTGAACTAGTATGAGTTTATCAATGTTGTAGGATATATAATCAGTATACAGAAATAAAATATGTTTCTATATAGTAGAAGTAAACAATTGGAATTTGAAATTTCAAAAGTATATAATGTACCATTACACCAAAGAACAAAATGCTTAAGCATAAAGCTAACAAAATACGTGCAGGATATATGTGCTGAACACTATAAAACACTGATAAAAAATTAAAGAGAACTAAATAAACAGTGAAGTATACCAGGCACATGTGGTTATAAGCTAAATATTGTTAAGATGTCAAATTGATCTATAGATTCAATGTAACCCCAATGAATATCCCACCATATTTTTTCGTAGATATTGGTAAATTGACTCTAAAATGCACATGGGAATTTTGGGAGTGATGAAACTTTTCTATATGGAAATGTGGTAGTAAATACATAACAATCTATCTCTCAATATCCTAGACACTGCACGAAGAATGTTAGACATAGAACTAATC
The DNA here is from genome assembly GCA_028627145.1 of Eidolon dupreanum. NCBI lineage: Eukaryota > Metazoa > Chordata > Mammalia > Chiroptera > Pteropodidae > Eidolon > Eidolon dupreanum. The sequence continues at coordinate 21,078,584 of CM053505.1, forward strand.
CAGAATGGAATGCAGACTATGACAAATGAATGTGACAAATGACAAAATAACTGCATTCCAAATGTTTGATCTCACTGAATGTAGTGGAGAAGAAAGGGGCTGACTTATTAGCTTTTGGAAACAGTATCATAATTGCATATTGTAGAACTAAAGACAAAAAGAACTGACTACACATTACTTTCTTACAGGGGTATGGATTTACTATTCTGAGAGTATGTGTATACTGAGGTTGAACAAACAAGTAATTATATTATAGATAATGAGAGCCAAGTTTTTAATTATTGAAGAAAGAAGTTAGAATAAGGAAAAGGGGTAGGTAATAATGAATCTTGTGATGCTGGATTGCAGTTGGTGGACTTGATAGTAACAGTATAACTCTTAGTTTTTGCTATATTGTTATCTATTCATTAGCTTCTAATAAGAAGATTTTTCATTAGTTGTTTTCATGTTATGGGTGTGATCTTTCCTCCACAAGATGTTAAACTCCTTCAGGGGAATATCTATCCCTTCTTTAATGTTTGTACAAGATAAGGATGGGATATTTAGAGGACACAGCTATATCCACTGCTGACTGACTGATTCACTACCAACTTAAAAGGCTATTAAATTGCCTTTTTAGGATTAAATTTAGAACTGCTTCTAGTTCATAGAAAAATGAATATTGTCTACAAAAGTGAGACCATTTTATCAAAAGCCATGAGTGGTAAAAATACATTAAGAGGAGCACATTTAGGTTATAATTATTCAGCCAACTAATAATGTGAATTTTAAAATCATTACTTTGATTGTATCACATTTTATATAAAATGTAAAGTTATTTAGAAGTTTCTATCAGGAAAAAATTGTTTGAAAACTATAGTACAGAATGTTGTTTGTTATGTATTAGTTGAAAATTCCTAGTGATCTTTGTTTGCTCTATTGATTTTGTAATAATATGCTGTAGAAATCCTATAGAAATGTTCGACGTTATAGCATCTCAGATGAAAAAGCACCAGGCACTGTTTCTGTGAAATATCCAAAACATCTGTTATTCCAGAGAAAATTAAGTCTTCCATTTCTAGATGTAAAGCAATCCTGGTTTGTGAAATTAATATACATGTCATGAACATATCCAGTCATGTTTTCTTCTTCACAAAACATGGGAATCAGGGTTTATAAAGATCATCAATTTTTCCCCTTGTTTTCAGACAAGAGATCATCTCAAACCATTCAGAATCTAGGTCCTTTTGGAATTGTTTTAAAAAAAGGAAATGTCTCATTTAACATTGTGATGATTTCCAATGTTTATATCACCCTATGTCCCTCTCTAATATAGGATAGTCTTTCAGATATTTATTAAATATCCAGATGCTTTCACTTTTTGTTCAAGTCTCAGCATAGTAGTCATTTCCATAAATGGGAATTCCTTTTATTACTCCTCCATCTGATGTTATCTTTTATAGGTCAATTCTGGTTTCTTTAAGCCATAAATCTCCAACCCCTTCCACATTCTTACCCCACCCACATGTGGAGGAATTTCTGCAACAAATAGTGAAGCTGGCATTAAAACTTTAGTGTTACAAGTAACACTATGCCTTATGAGTCTCCTTAACCATATTGATCATGATCAAACATTTAAACTCCAAGGTACTCAACAGAATGAGTAATTTTGAAATCCTGGATTTTTCTTCCATTACTACATAGTAATATATTCTTCAAAGTTATTCCAATAGAAATAAAGGAGATGGGTTATAATTGCTTATAAAACCTTACAAATATATTTTCTGGTATTATTCTTCTGAAGTTTAAATTTTGTTTTTATTTCCAAAATACTATGAGTTTTCTTTTCCAAGCAAAGAAAAATGTTTCTTTGACCATTGCTCAAATTCCCATTGAAGTATCTTTTTAGAAAAGTAAAACTATTTTTATAATTACTCTCTCTTTTTTTGAAACAGGTGCTATTCCCTCTGAGAGATGGATAGTAAATTTTGACAAAGATCTTTTAGATGGCCTTGTTTTTGCCACACAGTTGGGAGCCTATTGTCCATTTTTGGTAAGAATTATTTTTTTTATGCAGAATGGTTTTCTATTATTTCAAAGAACTTAGTAATTAAAATTTAAAGTGTTTTCAGCAGAATGATTCTTTTAAATGTTTTGATTTTATGTAACCCCTCAATCTGCATGCCTAGCATTCCTTTTGCTTATTGTATTTTGATTGCAGTAAGCTACTACTGATAAATGTTAATATTTAAACAATTCTTTACTGAACCACAGAGAACAGTTAAAAAGTAATCGTTTTTATTCTATTACTGAAGGGTTTGATTGTTGTCTTTTCCAGATTGAGTCTCATTTTGTACATATGTACACAAAACCAAAAAGTCCTGAACAATATTTTCACAATTGCCTGATTATTGTGAATGTTCTTCGTGAAATTGGCTTTAGCATGGGCATACAAGTAGGTGCCTTTATATCACACATTCTATAAATATTTTATGACTTATTTATTTCTTAGCTTAATTAGGTATGATTGACAAGCAAAAATTGTTTATATTTAGTTTGTATGATGTGATTTTTTTAGGTATACAGTGTCATAGTGTAACGTATACACACACAATGTGAAATGATTACCACAATCACGTTAATTAACATATCCATCACCTCTTATAGTTACCATTATTTTGTGTGTGGTGTGAAAACTTAAGATCTATTTTCATAGCAAATTTCAAGTATACAATCCACTATTAACTATATTGACTATGCTTTACATGACATCCACAGAACTTACTCATCCTATAACTGAAAGTTTATACCCTCTGACAAACATTTCCCCATTTCCCCCATCCCCACTCCTTGGCAAACACCTTTCTTCTCACTGATTCTATGAGTTTGACTTTTTAGATTCCACATATAATTGAAATCATACAATACTTGTCTTTCTGTGTCTGGCTTATTTCATTTAGCATAATATCCTCTAGGTTCATCCATGTTTTCACAAATGGCAGTATTTACTTCTTCGTTATGACTAAATAATATTCTATTGTAGCTGTGTACCACATTTTCTTTATCTTTTCATCTGTCCAGAGACACTTAGGTTGTTTCTATATCTTGACTATTGTGAATAATGCTGCAATTGAATATGGGAATGAAGATACCTTTGCGACACTGATTTTATTTCCTTTGGATATATACCCAGAAATAGGATTGCTGGACCATATGGTAGTTCTGATTTTAATTTTTTGAGGAACTTCATGCTGTTTTCCATAACAGCTCTACCAATTTACATTCCTGCTAACAGTGTATAAGGGTCTTCATTTCCCTGTATCCTTTTCAACACTTGTTATTTCTTGTCTTTTTGATAAATGCTATTCTAACAGGTGTGAGGTAATATCTCATTGTGGTTTTGTTTTATATTCCCCTTATAGGTTATGTTGAGCATCTTTTCATATATCTGTTGGCCATTAGTATGTCTCCTTTGGAAAAATATTAGTTGACTCTTTTATAATATTCCTTCACAAATTTTAAATATAAATTGAAAGTCTTTTCACGGTATATTGTTAAAATGTGGAAATGAAATATTACTCCATAGAATTCTATTGGCTGTTTTTAAATGTGTATAATTATGTATATCCAACTATACATAATAAGAAAGTTCTAGTGATAGGTCCAGTTTTATTGCTTTATTAACCTTACTGAGCTCTAAGAATGAATTAAAGGAGCAAAGTTGTTTGACTATAGATATCGTATTATCGTTTTCTAATTTAGTAGCAAAAAAAGAAAATATTTCACTTTGGTTTTAAGATAAGTATTTATGTAGCGATCACAGTGGCAATATCCATTTTTATAATGCTTGGACCTCTAAGTTATAATTCCATCTAGCTTTTTACATTAAGTCTTCAATAGCAATAATCAAAAATATATTGTATGCTTAACATTTTTGACCCCTTTATTACTTTAGAATAATGAAATAGTATAATAAGTAATTCCTGACTTTAAAGAATATAAAAACTCATTGAATTATCTATCTATCTATATATATATTAAATGATAAATAATATTCTACTCATTTAATTGTAAACATGTGCAAAAAATAAAGTACAGAATTCAGATAAAGGAAGAGATCAGTGTGATCTAGACTGATACACCAAAGACTTTGTGGAGGAGGCAGGACTTATTTGGGTTCCTGAATGGTGAATTGGATTTTGATTGGTATTAGTAAGAGAGGAAGGTGTTTACTCTGAGGATATGGCATAAACAGAATGCAGAATGTGCTAAAAAAATTCAGCTGAGTAAATATAAAGATCTAATTGGCTTTATTAAAAGATTCATGAATCAGGCAGCATCCCATCTAGTAAACTAGAAAGGAGATGCATGGAGCTGTACAAAATGAAAGATTTTTATAGATAGAGGGAGGCAGGACAAGGAAGGGACTAGCAGAGAGTGGATTGTTTCAGGCAAGGTCACATTTCTTTGGGGGATGGCAGTGTTCTATCAGGCAGATTACCTCACTAGTGCTTATCAGGAAATTCCAGACTGACTGGTTAAGGTTCCATTCCTGAGAGAGGCTATAACTGCAATTAGGTTAGTATTAAGTCTCAATCTGGTGACAGGAGCCTAGCACAAGTGACTCTATTTTGGGTCAGTCATCTCTTTTTTAACAAATGTGAACAAATGACATACATGAAGGAAAATGTGTGACTAGGTTGCCTTGGTTGAAATTTAAGATTAGAAAAATATAGATCAGCATAAAAAGTCTGGAGTTTACCATATAAGGATTATGGGAATAAAGGCTTTTACTTTTACAACAATGTTTAAGATGGACTGATAGGAGAGGGTCTGGAGACAGAGAACACAGACCAATCAAAATGCAGTTTCAATTGGCCAAGGAGGAAAGTATTTATTCAAATAGCTTTAATGGGGACTTAGAATAATGTGCTGATATAGGAGATGTGGTGAGGTTTGCCACAGAAGGGCAGAGGAGAAGGTTCATTACAATTAACTCTGAGTTTTCCATTCTGTGATGCAGAAAGATTGATGATGTTAGTGCCCATATATGGCTTGATATAAAGTGGTTCCTTACACCTACTAGAAAAGTGGTATTTTGTGAAAGTTTGCTTTCTCCTTGTATTAAAGTCACTTGTATGTTAAAGTCACTTTATACCAGGTTTGATGTTTATATTCTTTTATATTAGTAGAGTTGTAAAGAGAAACTGTAATCAAGGATTTGAGTCAGAGAGTTTTTATTTTTTTTATTTTTATTTTTTAATAAGAGAGTTTCAGAGGTAAATTCTAATAAAAGATTTTGGTTTGGAAAAATAAAAATATTAAAATTTCCATCAATTGGATAAATTATCAAAGCTCCTTCATGAAAGACACTGGATAGACCCTGCAAGGGGTAAAGATATGGTTGAAGCACACTCATACTCTCAAAAATGTTTCTGAAAAAGAGTGACCAGTAAATGAAAAAGAGCTGATGTGAAGCAGACAGTGAATGACACAATAGACACACAAACAATGTGCTGTGAGACTCAAAGGGGAAAGACATCATTCTAATAAGGAAACCAGGAAAAGTTGCATGGGACACTTGGTGTTTAAGGTGGCCCCTGAGAATTTGCTGAGGATTCACAAGAAACTTAAAATATCTTTGTTTAGAAAATATAATTCATCATACATTATGATTCTTTGCTTTTTGATTTTCTCAGATATATTGACTCAAAATGTTTATTTTATTGTATAGCCAAAAATATTTTATAATGTATCTACTACATAAAAATGTAGAGATATCCATGATTTGATGAATGGAGAAATTGATGATTCACTTAGCAGAAATTACCAAGCTTTTCCCAGCCAGTACCAGTTCCCTGAATTTAATCAGCCTGGATTTACCAATCACATTAAGTAACAAAGTTTAAAAATATCATCATTCAAAAAATAATAAATAAGTAAGAAAGTAAGTAAGTAAGTAAGTAAGTAAATAAATAAATAAATATATTACCCTTCAATTAACTTAGCTATAGTGAATAATGTTGATGCTTAGTACTGGTCCACAGTTGAATACTGTGAAATTCAGCACTGAATTTATTCATGTTTATGTTTCTTATTTTTTATGTCCTTCTCTGCAGCTGTTGAATCAGCTGGATAAGTTTCTGTGATAGTGTTATGTCCTATTGTGGAATTTTGGGAGCTGAGTTATTACATATTCTCCTTTTCATAACATGGTTTTTTTTAAAGCAACAATATTGTGGCAATTGTTTGGACTTAGCACAGAATGTATTTTCATTTCCTTATTCAGAGAGTTGGATACAAAAATAAATATAACAAACATTTATAGAAGTTGTACTACATAAAATTCACTGAATAGTGATGGGAGATAAATAGATAACCTAACGTTTATCATTTATTTATTTATTTATCTATTTATTTATTTTTTAAAAATTTTGTTTTTATCAACTAGGACGTTTCAACCTTAAATAACAATTCTTGAGTAAAAGTGCTTTAAAAATAAATTCAAAATCTTACATAAGATGAAGTCAAGTAGAAGAGTATAGAGACAGTTATTCAGTTTTTCAACAAAATTTTCAGAGATTCATTTTCCTCAGCCTTTCACAACCTACTGGCTTTGTTCTGGACATGTGCACTGATAAGCACAAAATTCCTACTGAAATTCTCATGTAACACCTTCATTATATATCTGTGTTTGGGGCTGGTTGAGTAGCATTTTTTCTTGTGCTTCTCTTTTTTCCATAAGTTAAACCTTTCCCAATGGTCCCATAGCACATTTCTCATTGTATATCATTGACCAGAATTGCATTCCATAATTATAGCTAAACCAGTTTGATAAAGGCAGTGAGATACCCCCCAAATTGAGATTCTTAGTAAAGAAGAAAGGAGAAAATTGCTTTTGAGAAGGTTCTCTGTGGGATTATAGTATGTCAACGGATAGTGCTAGTTATGATTTGTGTCTAGTTTGAAAGCTGGTGATATCTTGAACTCATAGAAAATTAAATAAATTAAATCCACCATGAAGCTCCGTATCATCTCAACTCTTCTTGTTACTGAGGAGGAAACTGAGTTTTAGGGAAACCAGTTGATTTCGTCAAGATCATGGCACTGTGTTGTAGCAGTACTTGAATTTAGTTGACTAGATTTCTACTCCAGCATCTTTCTTTATCATGAATTTTTGTTTGTTTAATTCCCTGTCTTTTGTTAGTCCAGTAGGAAATACTGTTATCAGGGGTAAAAATAGACCAATATAATTGAAATTCTTCTTGGTTAGACCTATATAAAGAAAGTAATGATTGTGTCTTTGAAAGATATTTCACATGAAAATCTTGTTTTAAGGATACCTAACTTATTTTAACATTTTGCATTTTAAGCCTAGGATTATCTAAAGTGTAAATGTGTAATTTATAGTAAAGTATAATTTAGATTATTTTCATTGATATTTATCATAAAGAAAGGCAAGAATACTCTTTTCTCTAGTTTTTAAGTTTAATGTCTTAGTTATTAAATATATTTTCCATTTAATAAACATAATTTTTCATTTTCAAATTACTACATTTTTCACCCTATTACATGATCTTCAAAGATGATCTTTTAGAATAATTTTTATATTGCTATCTATAGCTTACGTTGTAGTCACTAAACAGTGTTCAAGAGACTTTTATTGACCTCAGACTTGACCCCAGAGCATTCTACCACCAGTGTTCCCCTTTGCCCAGTAAACACATTTCCCATTACCGTAGACAGCCCTATTTGGCTCACATCCATAAGGTGGCCCATCACCCCAGGCCCAGGAGGGCCATATTCATTACTTTGTGAGAATTAAACTCTATACTCTATATTTCATTTTTTAGTTTGTTCTTATCTAAAATAATTTTCCTACATCTGTTGGCTACCATTGTCTTTATTGAAGAAATGTGGGACCACAGAATACTGATGAGAAACCTTGGAATTTTGGTTTGGTATATTTCTTAGTTTTCCTCAAACCATACTCAATAACATCTTTCTACCTGGCTGAGGCTGGCCAGCTCCCTGATTTTTTGTTAACAGTTCCCTGCCCAAGCACCTTTATTGGTAAGCTTAAATGCTTATTGACAAAACATGAAAGAATAAACCCTTCTCTTCTGCCAAAGAAGGAAAATAATGTTTTTGGAAGTGTGGACTAGCAAATGATCAAGTTGGCTATCATTATTCTCTGGTAACTGCTGCCAAATTTCAGTTCCTTAGTTCTACATATAGTAGTTTCTCCACATCTGCAGGAGACCTGCAGTGGATGCCGGAAATGGCAGAGGCCTGAACCCTCTATATACCATATATGTATTATATACTATGTTTTTTCCTATACATATATACTTACAATAAAGTTTAATTTATAAATTAGTCACAGTAAGAGACTAACAATAAATAATAATAAAATAGAACAATTATAATAATATACTATAATAAAAGTTATGTGAATGTGGTCTCTCTCAGCAAACTAGCATGAATTTCTTTTTTCCTTTTAACAGTTTCACAGATTAGAGGATTCCTTCTTAGAGTAGATCTTAGCAACCTCAGCATACAATTTTTATTTCTTTCCTTATAAAGTTGAAAAGTTTTACCTTTTCGTTAAAGGAAGCACTTTACAGCTTCTCTTGGAAATATTGGAATTGACAACATCACTACTCTTGTGCTTTGGGCATTAAGTAAAATAACGGTGGCTTGAACACTAGCACTGCAGTACTGTGGCAGTTGATCTGGTAACTGACATGGCTACTAAGTGACTGACAGGTGGGTTAGGTGTGTACAGCATGGAGACGCTGGACAAAGGGATTATTCACATCCTGGACAGGATGGAGGGACATTTCATCACACTACTGAGAACAATGCATAATTGAAAATGTATGAATTATTTCTGGGATTTTCCTTTTAATATTTTCAGACTGCAGTAGACCATGGGTAACTGAAACCGTGGAAGGTGGAACTGCAGATAATGGGGGACTGCTGCCTAACACATTGGATATCCTTCGCTCTCACACTATTTACATTTCCAGGCCAAGCCCAGATCATTTTTAGTTGCTAACTTGAATGTGTGCTGTTAAGTCATAGTAGATCTTCATTTTATGGAAGTATAAAGAGCTCTCTGTACACTGACAATGATAGAGTTGCTTCTTTATCAGTGGTGTTTTATATGTCTTTGAATCCTCACCTCAGACCAATCCCAATCCTCTTTTGCTATGAATAATTCTCCTCCACTACCTCCACCATGTTCTAGGCACTGCATAAATCAGTAGAAAGAGTCCTTCCTTCTGCTTCTGACTGTACTTTTTAGCTTCAGTGTACATTCTGGCTATGTTGATTTTCTCTACGGTTATTCCTCTGTTGTCTGGATTTTAAATTTGTTCCAACAACTACCACTAATGTATCTTGTCTATCAGTATAACTACATTTTTTGCCTTATTATAATTTGTCTGTTCTGGGAAAAGTACTCCCCCAACCACCCTCTGCTAGATCTACTTAAATTGTCACTCTTGTGTTATTTCTCTCACCCTGGCATCCATGCCCTCCATGATGCGGCCCTGGCACTTTTTAGTCTTTTCTCTCACTACCTGAATCTTCTTTCCTTATGTGTGATTCAAATTCTACTTCTTTCTAGACAAACACTATACTTCCCTATTTTCTTGCCCTATAATTTTTCTGTCTTTCTGATAGGATACACTCTTTTCCTCCCACCAAACACTACCTGTTTAAAATACAAGTAGCCTTCAAGGTCATCTCATGTGCTACTTTCTCTCTTGGGCTTTTGCTTGAAAATCTTTTGCCATCTTTTACCTAAGTATTTTGTCTACTTCTAAAGTTTTCTTTTACTATGTTCTATGATACTTTAACTCAAGGATGGTGTCTCAGCCACATTAGTCAGTACTTCTAGTGCATGGCATTTTTCTGACCTCAGATTGGCTTTTATGGATTCTTTGAGGCTCTTTGCTAATTGCTATACTTAGAACACATCTCGTTCATCTTTTAACACTTAGGTCAAGCTCTTCAGATTCACAGCAATATTTTGTTTGTGGTGTCAATATTTCAGTGTCATTTTTAAAAATTTTAAAATATTTTAACAATTGTACTATGCTTTTAGTTCTAGTTATATATTTTATCTGTATATCTTCTAATTTATATTTCTCTTCTTTTAAATTAGGCCTCTGACATCTGTGACCCTAATCCAATCTTGATGCTCATGCTTTGTGTCTACATGTATGAAAGACTCCCTACATATCTCCCCAAGGAGATGGTGACCTTTCAATGTACTCTACATGACACTGTAACAAGACAGGTAAGGATATATTTATGACCAAAGTATACATGGAGTTAAACACTTAAGGGGGTGGTTAATGTTTCTTTCACAACTCAAAGTTAACAAAAGTATCAGGATGATAAAATAAGCCTTAGCAAATGTAGCTCCTTCTAAACCAAACATATAGCCAAGTGAAAGAGATACTTTTTGCTTAATAATAATCACCACTTGCAATGAAATGAAGAGTCTTTCATTCATTTGAAGAATGGAGTTTGGGGAGGTGGAAAATAAAAGTTATGCACTTTAAAGGGGAAATCCTTTCAGGAAACTTGAAATCCATTTCATTCACTAGAGGACAGACACCATAAGTGAAAACTTGTGATCTGAATGTGCTTGGCTTTCCTTTAGGAAACAGTTTACGTGTCCAGATTGATTTTGTCCAAATGAGGATATAGAAAGGGAAGTAATAATTGAAGCACTTCCAACCAGGGCCACCTAATTTCTGCTAAAGGATTTTATATATGGTGGAGCTGCTAAATGTGTAATAGTGAATTTTCTAACTTTCAGAAAAAAATTGAAAATGGAATTTCGGGTCCTGTGACAATAACAAATCTATTTAAATGTGTCTGTATTTTGCAAGTGTTGTCTTAGATAAATATCTTATCAGGGATCATTGACCTCAATTTGTTTTTCAAACAATTTGTTTCTATGAACACTTGTGAAATATTTTGTACCATACAATTTTAAATTGTTTATATTTATCTAAGATTGTTTCTTCTGGTTTTCATAAGATCTTCAACCAGGTTTACAGGTGGGGTCTCCTTGCTTCTTTCTCAGGATACTATGGACTGATAGAACCTTATTCTGTACAAAAGTTATTTTACTGTTTTAGTGAAATGATGTTTATTTCTTTTCCTCAGGCCATTTTATATATTCCTCCTCATATTTATGGGTGGGGATTAATTTTATACTTCCTATGCAAAACTTGTCCATAGGTGGTCTTCAACATATATGTCCTGGTGATGTTGATTTATAATTGTATCCTCTTTGAAAAAAATAACTATGTATCCTCTGTGGCAATAGGAATGATGGTTGGTAAGAAGTCAGGTAAAAATCAAGAAAAGCTCAGGTTCTTGTCTCAAAGCATAAAGGGCTCAATTTAGGGAAAGGAGAGTGACTACTTTTGATTTCTTTTTTTTAGCAAATTCTGAGATATGATCCCTTTAATTTAATTTTTTCCTTTCTCCTTTTTTTTTGTCAGAAAGAGATATAAACTCTTTAAAGTTTTTTTTCCAAAGTATTAATTGTACTAATTCCCCAACTATTGTAATATTCGAGGGCCTTGGGTACTGACTAACCTAGAGCTGTAGTTATGTTGGAGAGGACTTCTGACTTCAACATAAAATTTCCAAAGAGTTAAAGAAATGTTTTGCTTAAGCCTGCAGAAGATTAGGAGGAGTCTGAATTAGATTAAGCAGTAATTTATTATAGCTAGGTTTTATTACCAATTCTCTAATTCCGTCTATAAGTTTATATTTCTTTATGCCATTTAACTGTTATTTTTTAAAAAGTAGTTAATAACACAAGCTCATATTTAAACATGATTTTTAACTGTGATGTTAAAAATCCAATTAAAGTGTATAAAAATGGAAACATAATTTTTTCTGCATTTAACTTTTTACTAGAAATATTGTTCATAACTTAAGATTATAGATAACATATACAGAACAGCTTCTATTTTTCTCAAATGTAAGATGCATCTTTTGAAGGAAAAAGTAAAATTTAAATATAAATACAAATAAAACATCCATTATAGCAAGCTTTGATTTTAAATTTTATTTGTCAAAAATCACTCATTTGGAAGTTTCTGAGAATCTTAGACAAAGTTTGCCCCTATGTATTCAATGCCATAAATGACTATTATAATTGAAAAAATATTTCTGTAGCTATATGACAGTGATAGAAACATAGAATACTGGAACCATTAAACCATATAGTGATCACTGAAAATATGTAGCATGTGGTGATTTTCTGAGACATGTTTTGAAACTGTTGAACTCTTTTTTTCCTCTTTGTTTGAAACAAAACCACAGAACCACATTAAAGAATGACTGTCACTGCAAAATGGTAATTGCGGCTGCACAGCTGTCTTTCCTTCTCTTGAACAGCTTTCCCTTCTCTCTGTCTGTCTACCGCTCACCATCCCTACATGGAATGCTAGAGTTAGGTGGAATAATCTGACCATAGATGAGCGCATTGCCTTTGTGTCATACATATATGACATGACATAATGAGAATAAATGGTTTCCTTAAGATTTTAGGGCTGGTTATACAAGTTCCAGGATGATAAACCAATACTAGTGTATAGTGAATCTACCATTATTTTCAACATTTCCTTCCAGAAAATGAAAATTAGCTCTCTGGGACTTAAAAATCACATCGTCAATTAATTAATTCTTTAGGCACATATATACCTACTTACATATATATAATAAAAATAACATGCTATAGTAATCTTGTCTTTATTATAACTGATGTCTCTAAGTAGGTGAGCAACATGAGACCCCCCCAAATCCTTGGGAAAACTGAATGTCAAAACTCTTTGACAACAACATACTTGTCCTGGTAGTCACCAAGTTTATCACTGAAATATTTTACCAAATAACTTAATATTTTACCAGATCTTTACCATATTCCTTACAATTCACTGTAATCACATATAGTGCTGATTATTAACTCTTCAAATATCTGTGACTGTATTTCCTGGAATGCCTAAGTGCACTCACCTCTTCTTTACTCTAATTTGGCCAATCATCCATTTCCCCCAGGTCTTCTCCTTCCTTTGGGTTGGTACTTTCCATGATAACCTTGCATCTTCCTAAGTTGTGTGTGTGTGTGTGTGTTTTTGAATTCCCACTATATTCTACATAAACACTTATATACTCATATTTTTAATGGAATACTCTCTCTAAAAAGGAAGTAACTCATTCTTTAATACTCTCTATATCTTAGCATCAAGAAGGAAGAGACAGCCAAACCCTAGCTATATTATTGCTTCTAGATGAGGCTACCATCATTTCCAACATGGACCTCTGATTTTAAACCTACATTCCTTATAACTTTCTGAGCAGCCAGCATATCCTTTTTGTAAATTGGATTGTTTAAGTTCTATATTTAAAATTCTCCAAAGATTTTCCTTTTCAATAAGAATAAAATCCAAGTTGCTAACTTTGGACTTCAAATCTTTGTTGATCAGGTGTTTTTATGTCTGTCATTTCCTTTCTTGAAAGCTCCTTCTCCCACCTCACTTCTGCTAAACTACATATGTGCTGTCTTCAAATACAAAGTCTGCTTTTCTTCAATTCATGTACATTAGGAACAAATATTTTTATGATTAAAATGTGTAGCTTTCTTTGATAAACATACGAAATGTTAAGTTGTATATTTTTAAAATTCATGGTTTTATTTATACTCACCTGTTTTACAACATAGATTCTGCTGAAAAATTCAAGCTCAAAAAACTTAGAGTATAAAGCTATAATTATTGGAAGAGATGCTGGTGACTTCTCCCTCTCCCAATCGGGGAATATTGTGACACTTCCTCCAAAGTAAGTGTTTTTTAAAAAATATTTACTTCATTGAGCATATCAACCTTAGAGATTTGATGTGTATTATAATTATAAAAAAGTGAACTCTTCACTACATACACACACACACACATACACACACACACATATATGAAAAGACCATCACTCACACATAAATTATTCATATGTTACTGAGCTTCCTCATCGATTTTGCTAAAAGTGTCTGACAACATGAAAGCATAAATACATTTAGTATTAATACATTTAGTAATTTAATACTTACATTTAGGTATTAATTTTAGTTTATTTTTAATACATATTGGCTATAGAGTTTAGACAATAAGTTGTTTATATAATACACTTCTGTTTCCTGCAGGAAACTGGAAGCAGTGTATGCTAAATTTATTTATATATATAAATATATAAATATTTATAAATATATATTTATATATGTATAAAACATTACATATCATATGTAGTTGTTTCTGATTATCAAAGCAGTATGTGCTCATTAAAGAAACTTTAGAAACTATGAAAGTATAAAGAAAAAAAGTAAAAGACTGATAATCATCCCTGAAAGGCACCCCAAAGTTGCCATTTTTCTCTATCTTTTCATAGTCATTGTATATGTAGAGATAGAAAGATAGATAATCTCATATATATTTGTAAGAGCACTTTCTTTTTCATCAAATATCCTTATTTCATAGCATCCTGATCTTATATTGGGCTTATAATATCTTCATAAATATCTCTTTTACATTGTCATCTCTTACCTATATTGTTTTTATTATCTTTGAGGTCAGTTGTTATACTGGTTTATCTTGGCCTCAGTGTTTCACATTGAAAGATTTACTCTAATGATTTCTGATACTTGTTTGTCCATTCATATGTAATATTATGGCGATAGAAAAGTAAATTGTGAGTCTGTATATGCACAGGTTTATCAATGGGCAGATTTCACTTTAGAATGAAAAGGATTCTGCTTTTATGTCCAATTGCCTGACTTCTATACTGGCCTTAGGAAGAGTAGGGTTGTCTGAACCTTGTTTGCCCTCCGTGCAAGTAGGCATTTCTGGAAATGGCTTCTCTAGGAGTCTACAGGGCAGGTTTGTTTCCTTTATTAGCCTCTGTGCAAATGCTCATCAATGGTTTTCTCTAATTAGCAGCTTTTTAAAAATTCTCTTTGTTATAATTTTAATGAGATTTCTCTTAAAGGCAATGAATCTGAGTTCATATGCCACTGTGGCCTAGAACCCTTCCATCATGTCATATAACAGTTACTGACATGTACAGACTCTATGATCCAGCGTCATTTTTCTTATTTGGAAAACGTGGATCAGAATATTTATGTTATCAGTAATAAATGTAGGTATATAGATAAAACACCTAGTACTGCAACTCGAATGTATAAGAAGCAACCAGTATTTGTCCTACTTCCTCTAAATTTAAAGTGATGGATTGTAAACACCTGTGAGTAGTATCAATATGTGTATAGAACTAGAGGAAAATGGAAAAAAAAAACAAAGCCACCTAAGTGTTCTTGAAGAAAACACGGAAGGATTCCCAGAAGATGTAATGGTTAATTCTCAATATATATAGAAAACAATTATTTACTTTTCTGGATGCATCTTATTTTGTAGTCTTGAATACTATTTTTAGGTGGTTCTTTAAGTATCACTTTAGCTAGACTAAATTATTTCATAGTCTTTTGTTTTTACTGATAGGGTTCGGAAACTTTTGTTTTCTTAAACAGAAAAAGATCTATAGTTTTATCGTTATCAGATGTTATATAATTATCTACAGATGTTATATAAGTATCTATGATACCACATCCTGTCTTAGATTCTGTCTAAATTACGATTAATAATGGCTCTGCCTGCCAACTGTGGATTTAAATTCCCAGAGATATCACTTATATGGAGAGATTAAACAGCTACACCATCATCTAAACAAATATGTTTATTTCTGCATCAAACTTGATGACTAAATTTAGCTATAACCATGGAGTGACTGTCATAAAAGTGAAAGTGTAGTTTTAGAAAACCGTCGTTTCTTTTTTTCCTCATCATTCTCATCGAGCCATATGGGCACTGACATTGATGTGTCATATGTTTATTCTCCATATTTTCTGAAAGCCAAGTTGAAGTAGCTTATGAGGTACATGTGATATGAAGGAGATTTTTTTTTTTTTAATGAGGGGGAGGCAATTGGAACAAAAAGAAAATAAAAGGTAAGAAAACTAAAATAAATCCTATAATTATGGTATATGTGTCTGGGGACCTAAGATATGACCTGAGGTGGACTGCCCATTTGATTCTAAATTTTCTAACACATTCAGTAAGGAATTCTGGTTATTTGCATGCTTCAATATGATTACAAAATTTACAAAAGGAATATCTGTACTCAAGAGGAGCTCAAATCTTCATTGTCCTAAAACCAGTCATTGGTTTCATGAAAAGAATACTGTATTTTATAATTGGTCTCATGAGACTTACCTATAGGTGTATAGGTGCATGCTATTTAGATTATGGTCATTCTTGAACACCTTTTTTCATTAACTTCCACAGAGATCCAACCCATTACCTAGTGCTATTGATTTTACCTAACGTATCTTAAATTTGTCATCTTTTCCTCTTACCTTCTTCTTCCATCCTAATTTAATATCCATCATCTTTAAATTGGGCTGTGACAATAGACTCCTAAAAGGCTTGTCTGCAATCCATCCTCTATATTAGAATGGCAGTGATTTTAAAATGCAAATTTGGACATGTTACTCTTCTACTTAAAATATTCCTGTAGCTTCGCATCACCATTATGATGTGGACTGAACATCGTAACATGGTCCATGTGGTCTTTCATGGCTGGCTCTTGGCTCTATTTGTATCACTAACACCCTTACTGTCTAAGCTTCAGCAGCCTTGTGTAAGTTCTTTTAACAGATCATAGTTCCTATTATCAGAGACCATTGGATGCCTTCTTTCCTCCCTTGCTCATTCTAGCTAACTCAGTCTCATCCTTCATATCCCACTTAACAGATCACTTCCTTTGACTTTTCAGACTATATTATACTCCTCATTTTGTGATCTCACACCACTTCTAGTGCATACATAATTTGTAATTTTCACATTTATTTTGTGATGACATAATTAATGTCTATCATCACCTATAAAATGTGAGATCCAGAAGATCAGGAATAATGTGTTTTTTTTTTTTCTAATTACTATATCCCCAAAACCTCAGCAGTGCCTGGAATATTATAAATTCTTTATATAAATATCAATTGGTTAAATGAATGGTTTTATCTAACGATTAATTTTAAAAGATTTAGAAAAAACCTAAATCTTTCACAGGTATAATACAGAGTTTGAGCCTATTTCATCCAGAAAAAGATCTCAAGGTTAAATATTCTTTGTTCTCAATTAAGTTCAAGTCCATGAGCTTTTTCATAATCCCAAGAAAATGTCCTTTTACACAAATTGAGAAGATTAGTGATGACATATCTGAATAAAAAACATCTCCACTCCTGCTAGGTGTGAGCTGTAATTTTCACTAAAAAGCATTTGGAGAATATTACTATTGATTTGAAAGTCCCCCGTTCACTTTATTTTTTGCCATTCCCTAAACTTACCCATTCAACAGTATTTCCTCACACGTTCTAGGGAAGTTAAACCAAAGTTTGACACTGAGAGAATCTATTCCCATCTCTGTTCCCAAATATGTGTATCCTAAAGGAAGGCAGTAGGTGATAGTTTGTACAAAGAATAACTGGCATGATATTTAATGCTAACTATGCTAAAAGCAAAAGCAAAGGTAGTTCTCCAAGATTTATCACCCACAGCTGCGTCAAGGCAAGGTGCGGCTGAAAGGTTCAGCCAGTGAAGAAACAATGAAAACCATTTTTTATTTGGAGAGTTCTTTACTTACATAAACAATGAAAGCAAAAGTGATCAAAGGGGCCAGATCCCCATGTCCCTTGTGCAGCACAACACCAAAACAAAAGGGGCCAGATCATTGCATCACACATGGTAGGACACTGTTGCTGACAGTCAGTTTCATGCTGCAACTAAGTGGTTTTATAACCTGTAACTATACCCTGAATAGTGCTGGGAAGCAAACTTCAGACATCATCAGAATCTAGACGGCAATGAGAAACAGTCTGGTAGATAGCTTCTCAGGAGATATAAGTAGGCAAGTGAGAAGTGTTCTCAGAGAGTGTTTCATGAGCCTCCATGCTCTTATGTTACGGGAGGGTCACAGGGCTTCCTGCCAAGACTTATATTTACAGCAGTTAAGCCTTGAATATGTGGCCTATGTGTTGTCATTCAAGGTTGCCAAGATGCCATTCAGCAGTCATTCCCTTACAAACTGGGAAGTGAAATCTCCCCCAAGGCATAGATTCTTTATATTTTTACTGTATTTTAGAATAAGAAGTTGAAGATTAAGGGATATGGACATGTTTTCTTTATTCTTTTACTTATATCTTGCAAGTAGAAGTCATCCTACTTATGAACCATTAGTTTGATTTGAGATTTGAATTTTATTTTCAACCATAGCTTTAAACATTTTTTCTAATTCTTAGTCTTCCTCATTTTTTCTCCATGTGACCAAAACCCAGGGATATAACAAAGAATTTGCCCAAATGATAGCACAAAATGTCCTGTGAAACTTACACAAAAATATATATGTGATTTTCTGTGGCTAGCTATTAGAAAATCCAATATTTGGTAGATTATACATACATTTTGAAGTTAACTTTAGATTTTACAGACTGTATCAAGATTTTTTTAAATTAATTTATTTTCCAATTACAGTTGACATACAACATTATGTTAGTTTCAGATATACAACAGTGATTAGACATTTAAATATTTTGCAAAGTGATCACCCCAGTAAGACTAGTACCCATCTGACACCATACATAGTTATTTCAATATCATTGACTCTATTACCGATGCTGTACTTTACATCTCCATGACTATTTTTATACTGGCAATTTGTACTTTTTAATCTCTTTTACCTTTTTCGTCCATCAACCAAATCCCTCCCATCTGGTGACCATCAATTTGTTCTCTGTATCTATGGGTTTGTTTCTGTTTTGTTTGTTTATTTTGTTTTTTAGATTCTATACATTAGCGAGAGCATATGGTATATGTCTTTCTTTGTTTTACTTATTTTGTTTAGCATAATACCCTTTAGGTTTATCCATGTTGTCTCAAATGGAAAGAATTTACTCTTTTTATGGCTAATATTCCAATGTATACATGTACCAACTCTTCTTTATCCATTTGTCTTTCAATAGACATTTAGATTGATTCCATATCTTGGCTATTATAAATAATACTGCAATAAACATAGTACATATGTCTTTTTGAATTAGTGTTTTAGATTTTTTTTTGGCTAAATATCCAGAAGTGGAATTTCTGGGTCATATGATAGTTCTATTTTTAATTTTTTGAGGAACGTCCATACTGTTTTCCATAGTGGCTGCATCAATTTACAATCCCACCAACAGTTCACAAAGGTTCTCTTTTCTTCACATCTTTTTCAACACTTGTTTATTTGTTGATTTATTAATGATAGCCTTTCTGACAGTGTGGAGTGATATCTTGTAGTTTTAATTTACATTTCCCTGATGCTTAGTGATATTGAGCATCTTTTCATAGGTCTGTTGATAAGGAGTTTATAGCAAAATATGTAAGGAACTCAACAATTTAACACCAAGAAAACAAACAATCTGATTAAAAAATGGGCAGAGGACCTAAATAAACATTTCTCCAAAGAAGACATACAGTTGGATCAAGATGTTTTAACTGATAACAATAACTAGGTTATGGACTTCATAAGGTCTGCAATGGTCTTTAATTTTATTGTAGAAGTGAGTATATTACAGAGTGTAGGCACTGGGCACATAGTCTACACTGAATAAATGCCTGTCAGTTGTCTTTTTTCAATAAAATATATGTTTTTCTTTTATTAAATAGAAACGAAATCAATATCACTCTGAAATTCACCAGTCACTTCCTCCATCCTGCTGAAGCTTCACTGCTATTAATTTCAAAACCTAAGAATGCAACAGGAGGCACTACAATGATTTTTGCTCTTAAGGGTAAAGTCCACAATTTTAAAGCCATTGTAAGTAAGTTTTACCTATTTTGTATGTCTTTGCTTCTCTTTTCAGGCCATGGAGTTTAGCTTCTGTGTCTCTGATATTCTTACTATGATACTTTTTTTCTGTGGAAATAAGTCTCCAATTTCATAATAGAATTTGAAAGGACTTGTACTGATTGTTAATTTAAAGTCAGAATTTTAGGATTACTATACATTTGTGCTTTTGTGAAGGAGTCAGTCACTATAAACATAGCAACCTACATACCCTTCTGCCATGAAGACTTGTGATTAAAGTTAAAACTGTCCCTGGGCCTGTGTCTGTTTTTGTTTGAATTAAGGGTTGGTGAAGAGAAAATGTTTCTCTTCTCTGATGGGAACATTTTTTAAATTTATCTTGAGTGTCCTGTAAATCGAATCCATTGTAAAGATAATACTAAGACTGGCATTTATTGAGAGGTGATGATGTTTTTGAATTCTTACTGTTTATATCACAAAGGATGAGGGAGAAATGTCTTTTAAATTTCTATAAAATGGTTGTGACATTGCTATGATGACTTTTTGTAGTCATTATTTTGTCTAAATATTATTTTCTGCCATGGGTGTATACTAAAGAAGAAATAAATTTGTTATGTTGCCTGATTTCCATATGGATTATAGAGAATTTTAGGTGTGCAGTGCCATGAGTAAGAAGTAAAGAGAATGATTGTAGTAACGGCCAGCTATGTGAGAGAGAGTTAAGATAAGATGCTCACATGGACACACTGGCTTATCAGATGATGACACCCAGAACAGGAAGCAAGCATTTGATTGTTGCTGAGATGTGTGTTGTATGTGATCTTCTGATTTCCTCTTGAATAATGAACTCTTACACTTCCCAGCACTCTCACACAAAATGTCTGAAACAAAAACATTGCTTCGCCACATGTATCTAAGAGACACAGAAGGTTTTAGCCTGTCATTAATATGGCTGTGGGGTAGAAAAGCTGATATTTGAAACTCATACAGTCTCTGTTTACTTCTCCATCTGGCTGCTTGTGGTCTTAGTCACTAGGAGATAGATCGGGTAATAATGGGGAAATAAAAGAAGATAAGAACACGATCATTCTAAGTGTAGAATTCTTAGAATCCTTTCCTTTGTAGAAGTCCTTTGGGTAATTGAATTTTAAATTTTATATTTGTGCTTTTATTATAGTACAAATGTATCAGTGTCGCCACAGCATTATAAATAAACACAGGTATGCCACACTCACACACATACAAACATATTCATGCATTTACACATCTGTGCACAAACACACACGCTTGCCTCTTTCTTATGTCATATGTGTTAGGTGTGTGTGTGTGTGTGTGTGTGTGTGTGTGTGTGTTTGTAATTTTCAAATGAAAAATTATGCTCAATTATTAACAAAATAATTTTAAGGAAATCAATTTGAGAGACACACTGTTGTGACAGTTCAGTTGTTAGCACAGTACTCTGGATCAGAGATAAGGTAATATCTACTTTTATTCTTTCCCACTCAAATTTTAGCAGTACAATATTTATGGGAAAATAAGAATTATATAAATTAATATTGTAATATTTAAATGGGCAGGTTTTTAGATACTTTAAGTTTTTATTTTATAATTCAGGTTGTTGTTTTTTGTTCTTACCTTTTAGTATGTTTTATTTTTTTTATTTTTTTTTTACCTTAGGAAATTATAAAATGCAAATCCCCATGTTATAAATGGAAACAAGTCACTGTGAAGGTTAAAAATACCTTTCATACTGCTGGAGATTTCAGGTAAGTTACTGTTTTGGTGTAAATTCATTGCAATTAGCCATATCCAACCTTAAGGGAAATATGTAATTTTCTTCAACATGAACTGTTTCAAGGAGAAATTTTATTTATTTACATTGCTATAAATTTATAAGCATTATCAGATAAAATGGAACAAATAATAAAGGTAAATCAATTTTCCTTGAAATGCTATTTGATCTCTATAAGGCTAAGACTGATTATATCAAATTTGTTAATTTTATCTCTAAGCTTTCTGTTGAGATTTACTGTTCTTTCAATTAAAAATATATAATTAATAGACTTTTATTTACTTCTAATTTTATTCTCTCAGTTAATTTCCAAAAGTGAATACTGATTCAAGCAGAAAATTTATTTTTACTTAAGGCATCATGATTTATTAAAATTGCACATTAAGTGTACATTTGTGCATCTTGAGATTTAATAACAACAATAGCAACAACATAGATTTGAGATGAAAAAAGAATAACAGGCTTAATTATTATTTAAGGTTATAGTAGAAAAATATCTTTCTACAAATTTACATATTGAGGGAGAAGATTGACAATGATACCTTATATACTGCTTAAATTATGAACTCTCTTTCCATCAGCTTTAGAAATGAGACCCTCACAATAATACTTGTATTGAGACCTTAAGTTGAATGTATGCTTGTTAATATTTGATAATATTTAGTTTTTTAAATAACTGTATGCCTAGGCTTTGGTAGTTTCTTATTAATAATATCGTTTATTGTTGATAGAACAAAAATTCTCTTGTTACATCTGTTATTGGTGAATTTATGGTTCCTAAGTTCAGTGAGGGAGAATTTTATTTACTGTAATTTGATTAAGGTGGTATATTGGAATATAAGGAAGAAAAAAATCTTAAAATATGTGACATTAATCCAATATCAAAAAACACCCTTAAATGAACCAAATCACTGACTGCAGTTTTTCAGAGGAAATCAGGATCAAACATATTTAGCTTTGCATTCTAGTGGTAGAGCTGAAAGAAAATCTCAAAGTTCTAGAAATTAGTAGAATATAATAGATGTATGTTCCTCAAAAAATCATAGTATGTTATTGTTACTTTAGGGTTTATCTCTGATCAAATTAAAATTGTTATTTCTTGCACCGGGGGCACGGTTTGGTAGAGGATAAGATTGTTAATTAGGGTAATTTGACTCTTTCCGCCTTTGTATGAATGTAGCCCTTGATTTTAGGCAATGGGCATATAAACTAAAATTTTAAAATCAATTACAAAATTTGTAAAATCAATATTTTATAGTAGGCATATGTTACTTAAAATTTAAAAATAATGGAGTAGATAAGAAAGGAAATTTAATGCCAATTAATTCATAGAGACTATTTTTGTTATAAATAAACAGTATAAAAATAAGTGACTTAGTTCTTAATATTATACTTAAAAATGATTGGAATTTAGTTATTAATAATCTCATGTTAAATGTAAAATAAAATTAAAATTTCCATATATTGCTCCAAAGTTATCTGCAATGACCAGATTCGAACATTTTTTATGAAAATTTAACATTACTTTCAAAAAAAAGGCAACCCAGTATAGATTTAACAGAAACACGATGATCTCCCATGTCTTTGTCTACCAGATCATTGGTTCTCAAATTCTTCTTTTTTTAAATGCAACTATTGCTCCATAATACTTTTTTACCTGTTGTAAGATTTGGTGTGCTAGTATTTTGCGTTTATAATTGTAGGATTTAATTATGGAATTCCCTTTTCTTCTGATGTCTTTATCTGTTTTTTTGTATCATTAATACTAGCCTCAGAGAATGATTTTGGAAATGATCCTTTTTTTGGGAAGAGTTTATGAAAGACTGACATTCTTTTAACATTTGGAAGTACTCACAATTTAAGCCATCTAGGTCTGAGCTTTATGGAGAGTTTATTTCATTACTAATTCTATCTCTTTACTTGTTATGGACTTAATCAGATTTCCTATTTCTTCTTGAATCAGTATTGATAGTTTGTGCCATTTTAGGAATTTGTGCACTTCCTCTAAATTACCTAATTTTTGGCACAGAAGTTTTCATAGTATTCTCTTGTAATGCTTCCCCCTCCTCCAGAAAGTTAGTAATGACAGCCTTGCTTCCATCCCTTTTTTTAGTAATTTGATTTTTCTCTCCATTCTTGATCAGTCTAGGTAAAAGTTGTCAATGTCTTTGATCTGTTCTTCTGATTTCCTTGACATTCTCTATTTTTTATCTTAAAAAAAAATCTTTATTGAGGTACAATTGATATACAAAAATGTATTTTTTGCACATGTTTAATATATACAATTTGATTAGTTTGGACATATGCCTACAACCATGGTACTATCACAACAATCAAGGTAATAAACATATCCACCACTTCCAAAAGTTTTTTTATAGTCCTTTTTTTGTGGTAAGAATGCCTAACATGAGATTTACCCTCTTAACAAATGTTTAAGTGCACAATGCTGTGTTTTTAACTATAGGCATTATGTTGTATAGCACATCTTATTCATATTGCATAACTGAAATTTTATACAACTCCCATTTCATCCTCCTCCAAGCCACTAGTGACTACTATTTTATTCACTGCTTTATGAGTTTGACTGTTTTAGATTCCTCATATAAATGAAATGGAATCATGCAGTATTTGCCCTTCTGGGACTGGCTTATTTCTCTTAGTATAATGTCTTCAAGTTCCATATATGTTGTCACATATTGCAGGACTTTTTCTTTTTTGAGGATGAATAATCTACTGTAATACACACACACACATGCACACACATACACATGGACATTTGAGTAGTTGGTATGTTCCCATATCTTGGCTGTTGCAAATACTGCTACAGTGAACATGAGAGTGAAGCTATGTCTTTGAGATTCTGATTTCAGTTCTTTTGGATAAATACTCAGAAGTGGGATTGATGTTTCTTATAGCAGTTCTGTTTTTAATATTTCGAGGAACCTCCATACTGTTTTCTGTAATGGCTGTACCAGTTTACATTCCCACCAACAGCATACCAGTGTTCCCTTTTCTCCATATACTCACCAAAATTATTATCTTTTAGTTTTTTGTGTTTGATAATAGCCATCTTAACAAGTGTGAGGTGACATCTAATTACAGTTTTGATTTGCATTTCCCTGACGATTATTGATGTTGAGCATCTCTTTATATACCTGTTGGCCATCTGCATATTTTTTGGATGAAAATATCTATTCAGATCTTCTGCCCAATTTTTAATCAGATACATATTGTTACTGAGTTCTGTGAGTTCTTTACATATTTCGTATATCAGTCTTTTATCAGATGTATGATTACAAAGATTTTCTCCTATTCTGTAGGTTGACTTTTCATTTTGTTGATAATTTCCTTTGCTGTGAAGACACATTTGAGTTTGATGTAGCCCTACTTGTTTGTTTATGCTTTTGTTGCTTTTGCTTTTGGTATAAGGTTCAAAAAATCATTGCCAAGAGGTATGTCAAGGAGCATACTGCTTATGTTTTCTTCTAGGAGTTTTATTGTTTCAGGTCCTATGTTCAAGTCTTTAAGCATTTTGAATTAATTTTTGTGCGTTGTATAAGATAGTGGTAGAGTTTAATTCTTTTGCATGTTGCTGTCCAGTTTTCCCAATGCCATTTATTGAAGAGACACCTTTTCCCATTGTCATAAATTAATTGACCATATATATGTGGGTTTATTTCTGGGCTCTCTGTCCTGTTCCACCGATCTACATGTCTGTTTTCATGCCAGTACCATACTGTTTTAATTACTATAGCTTTATAATACAGTTTAAAATCAGGGAACGTAATGGCTCCAGTTTTATTTATTTATCATGTTTTTCATATTGTCCACCTTTTTCTTTTTGTTTCTTCTCTCCTTCTAGTAATTTCATTACACATATATTGGTGCATTTAATGCTGTACCATGTATGTGTGAAGCTGTTGATTTTTCTTTATTCTTTTCTGTGTTCTTCAGATTACATAATCTGTATCAGTCTTCAAGTTTGAAAATTCTTTTTTCCTGCCAGTTCAAATCTACTGTTGAACTGCTCTCATGATTTTTTTTTTCATTTTTGTCATTGTGGTTTCCAAGTCCTAAATTTCCATTTGGTTCTTTTATTAATTTCAATCTCTTTTTTGATATTTTGTATTTGATGCTTTTCTGTTTTTAGAATTAATCATTTTACTTGACCTATTTTCAAGTGCACTGATTCCTTTATCACCTCAAACCTGCCATTGAGTCCTTCTAGTGTACTTTTGTTTCAGGTACTGTACTTTTTAAGTACAAAATTTAAAATTGGTTCTGTTGCATAATTTCTCTTTATTGTTTTTCTTTATTTGGTGAGACATCATTCTCTCTCATAGGTAGAGTTAAAGATCTTTGACATATTTAGGGGACTCTAACAAGCTACTCCAACCCTGCATATGGGCATCTTGTTCTCCAGATCTTCCTTTTATGTTTTGTCAGGCTCTAATATAGCAGCCTCAGGTACAGTTCCTCCTGGTTGTTAAAAAAAAAAAAAAAAAAAAAAAAAAAACATCCTGAGCATATGTGTTTTACTTTGAGTCTGGTCAAATAAAGGCAACACCTTGCAAATTGAGTTTTTTCAAGGAGCTGCAAGACTGGTTAAACAGTAATCATGCTCAGGAATGGGGCTTTTTTGAAGAGCTCCAGTCTCAGTCTATCTCCTTATGTGGCTGTAAACCTGCAGGTTTTTACAACTACCTTGGTTGCTAGGCTGCTAGTTTTCAAGGCTACTGTAGAGCTATGGAGAAGAGGATGGGAGTTGAAATAGAAAAGTTATAATGCCACAAATTCTACTGTTTTTACCAATATTTGGCAGTTTTTCTTGAATAAACACTAACCAGATTATTGCAGGCCTTTGATTAACTAGAATTCAGAAAAAGTTAATTGTGACAGTTTTTTTCCCCATGTTTTTGTAGCTTTTATAGAGGGGTGAATATATGGTGGGTCAAACTCTGCCATTCCCTGACTTTCTTTCCTTGGTGGCTTGGTTTTATTATTCAAAATATGTTTGTTTGTTTGTTTTTAAATTCAACTCTTGCTTATCAAAGTGTAATCCTTGGATGAGAAAAATCAGCATCACCTGGGAGCTTGTTAGAAAAACAGAATTTCAGGCCCACTCTAATCCAGTTAAGACAGAATCTACATTTAACAGCATCTCCATAGTATTTGCTTATACATTAATGTTAGACCAGGACTAGTCTAAGTCAGAATTGCTCAAAGTTTAATCCATACAAGCTATTTAAAAAACATCTGGGAAGCTTGTTTTAAGTGGAGGTTCCTGGAACCCATGCCAGACTAAGTCAGAATTCACACAAATAGAAGCTTGGGAATCTGCATTTTGAACAAGTGTTCCAGATGATGATAATGCACATTGAAGTATGAGAACAACGAGTTTCGAAACTGCAGTAATCAAATAGGATTTCTGTCCATTTTAATGGCAATTTGTATTTCATTTTTACAATTTATCTATTTTAAGGAAAGCACATTTACTGTAATTAAGCAGGGACTTTTCAAACAGAAGTATATGGAATGCTATTTTATCTCAAAATGGTACATGTATAGTATATGAAAAATTTAATATTTGTTATATTGGTTTAGTCTTTTTATTTGTACATCAAATTGTATCATCCTGTGATTGTTTTTAGCCAGAACAAATTATCACCAAAATAAAATGCCCCATTGATTCACCTTGGATTTGTAAAAATATAAAGAAACATTATGAATGTTTTCTTTCTAATAATCTTATGAGATTTAAATGAGAATTTAGGGTCTGACTTTAAATTTAAATTGCTCTCGGGAGAGGAGTTCTTTCTACATTTGCTCAACTGTAACTTTAAAATGATATAAGCAAATCTAGTAGTCTGATACATGTTTTTGCATGGTTCATAGTTTACATTTTATTGCAGTTAATTTTGTTTAAAAATGTTTAGTATTAAATGCTCATGTATATCCTTATAACCCTTATATGAAAGCATCAGAAATAAATGAAGTTCAACAAAAATAACAGAAATTGATGTTAGCATTCATTATATTAACATTAAGACATATGAATGTCTTGGATTTTAGTTTGTGCATACACTTGTATGTGTGTTTGTGAATATGTGTGTTTTAAGATTAAAAGATTTGAATAATTTTATTATTGATCTGTTATTTATTATAAAGCTACTATTGCGAGATCTTAGTAACTATTACATAATAAAAAAAAGGTTTCTTTTAACAAATCAAATTTGAATAAATCTGTTCTTAATAATATGTACAATTTTACAGATTCCTTTCAACTCTGCAGGTAGAATTAGCCGTTCATGACATGACTCTCCGTGACATCTTTCGGTTACTTCTAGAGTATTATTTCCACACTCTCCTCCAACTACTGTGTGAAGAACTTAAGGCAGAGAGGAGAACATATTTGTGTTTGTATTTTCCAGCACCTAGTCCTATACCTAACATGTAATGGAGTCTCTAAAACTGTTTCTTGTATCAGCATTATCATATAAGATTGAGTGAATTTCTGTGTGATTCCAAAAGATGGAATAGTTATTAAAAGTACTGATCAAACGGGTACCCACTTCTTATGTCCACTCCTGAAAGAAACCTTTCTCTTTTTGCAAATAATATTAGAAATTATTAAATATGTACAACTCTGACAATGCACTGAGACCAATGGATGATTTCTTCTTTGTTTCTGGATATAATTTGAGTAGTCATTGTTCTAAATTTTCTTCCTGTGAGAATTCAGTGTTACCTTTCTATATAAAAGAATATTACTTTTTACATATTTCTACTTCATATTTTTTCCTCCTTTATAACATGTATGTTTTGAGATGCAGAATGAGAACTCATGGACTTTTTGAATAGTAATTTATTCTGATTCTATTTATTATATTTTATGAAGTATGGAAAAAAATTTTAAAAGAAGTATGTTTGCAATCATTTGAATTTTGTTGCAGTAGGATCCAAAATAATCCATTTTTCATTTATTTTAGAGTCATTTTGGTGGAATCCTCAACATTTATCTCTTTGACATCCCAATTAATTGCATCTGGACAATACATTAACCAAATAGGGTAAATGTCTATAAATTTTATGCTTATAATTATCTGAGGAAAAGTTCTGACAAATTCAAGTAAATATTTTATATAATTACACAATAGTTTTCACTTATTTGAAATATTTATATATAACTTATATTATTCACATTTATTTTCTTATTTGGTACTAGGTTTATGTGCATGAAAATTGAATAAATATGCATGTGATTAAATACAGTGGATTTTCATTAATCGTGGTAGTTATGATCTTTAAAATTGCTGCAAACATTCAATTAATGAATCTATATAATCACATAGATTATAATCAGAAATTCTCAAAAGAACTTGTCCTAATAAATTCTACTTTCTTGACTTTACACAAAGAAAATGAGGCTCAGAAGTGTTAAATGACTTGTCTGAGACTGTGCCACTAACAGGTGCCAGAGAAGGGTTTCGAACCTCTCCCCCTGGCCCCAGAAGTGAAACAAAAAGTAGCAGTGTCACCTTGTTTGACCTCAACTAGAAACTTGCATGTCCAGTGATTGGAACTTTTTGCCACTCTGTGCATATCCCCAAACAACCATGAGTATTGATTTTGAGGTTACAAATCAATTTTAGCAAAGAGGTGAATTTGCAAATAATGGAATTCATGGATAATGATTATCGACTGTATTCAAGCATATTCCACCTACGTTATGAGGTCTGTATTTTGTTTAGAAAGAAACTGACTTCTGAATAGAAAAACAGAATTTTTAAGTTAATTTGCTGTATATTTCTCTCTGTTTTAAACTACAGTTGACCCTTAAATAACTGGATTTGAACTGTGTGGGTCTACTTATATGCGGACTTTTTCAAGAAATATTATAAATGCATTTTCTCTTCCTTATGATTTTCTTAATAACATTTTATTTTCTCTAGCTTATGTTATTGTAAGAATATAGTATATAATGCATATAATATACAAAGTGTGTTAATCAATTGTTTATGTTATTGGTAAGGCTTCTGGTTAGTAGGCTATTTATTAGTAGTTTAGTTTTTAGGTAGTCATAGGTTACACATGGATTTTCTACTGCACAGGAATCAGTGCCCTTAACCCTATGTTGTTCAAGGGTCAACTGTGTAGAATAACTATTTAAAGTGAAGTCAAATAAAAATAATTACCAAGATTAAAATCAGGCAGAAAAAAAATAGTACAGGCATCTATTAATGAAATGCATGTGCCTTTGTTTCTGTGTAATGCTTGATAGCATCATTATCATCTTTTTAGATGCAAAAATATCCTAGGAGGCAAGGATTTGGCCATCTTGATACCATGGGAATTCCCAGTGTTCATCAGAAATCATTAAAGTGATTGTGCAGATCTTACTTAGATTAAAATGAATATAGGTTATTTTCCAAAAGTGAATTGTAGTTAAGCCAAAAATTTTACAAGATTATAAGAATTACATTTATTATAAATTGTTTGATTTCTTCATTGATTTTTCTGTGAGAAAAATTGTTAAAGCATAAATCATTTTTGTCTTTCTGTATTTATTTCTTCGAATGCTGATTTCATGCTTAACTAAGGTTTTCAAAGTCTTTCACGTTTTGTTTTTGTGAACAAAATATGAATTAATACAGTAAGCTCTAAGACAACATTATAGATACCATAAGAATAGAGTAATGTAGGCATTTTATGTTAATTTCTTTATAATATGAAATACTAATATTGCTAAAAAAAACTTCAGTAGACATTTCTCCAAGATTTTAATATTTTCAATCCCTTCCTTCTTGATTAAGAAGCTGCTTTGTGATCATAGATTTTGCCTGAATGACCTTGAAATAATTTCTCCACATTAATTGTAAATAATTTATAGTATCACTTACTAAACTAGAGTTAAATCTCAAAGCAGTGTGATCAGTATTTGTGAGCACAAGTCACTGAAAGATCAGTTTAATGAACAGCAAAATTGACTCTACTTTCACAATTTGGTATGCAGTATATGAATTCTGTATCCCATATTTAACATGATTTTCTGTCATATAATATTTCGGAATGGTTTTAACTAAACCTGAAGCTCTAAAATTATTGAAGCCATAGACTCTCAAGCTACAGGTAAAGACATCTTTTTATGTCACGCTTCTTACATCAAAAACAAAGTGGAATTAACAATTATGAAAACATTTAAAATTTAATTCTTGAATGAAAGGAAATTTTAGAAATACTCATCCAAAATAATTGCTAACTCAGGATGAAGTACAAATTAAGAAGTGTGTCTACCATGGTCTCAAACGTTATTGATCATTCTTTCTAATATAGTGTCTTCCATTTGTATTTACAATACTGTACTTCCTTAGTTCTTCTCTCAAGTCTTCCTGTGAGAAAAGAAACATAAAGATGCAGTGATATTGAATGTTGTGTCTTAGAGAACATGATCCAACACAAAGTAGTCAGGCTTCTGCCCATTAACTCTCAAAGTTTAAAGGTTTGAGTACTTACTCCTATGCATCTAACTTGCTGAAGACTGTCTCCCACATCAAAGACAAGAGTGAGACTTATACAAGCAAAAGCCACACAGTTTCTCAAGGAGAAGGACTTGTCCTCGATTTGACATTTCAGCACTGGCATGGGCTGAGTGCTGAGACCCAAGTCCATATGTTGAGTTGAGATAGAATAGTCTCAAGTTTACCAAAAAGGCTGGGTTTTTTTTTTTTTTGACAATTCTGAAGAGTGTTATTAGAAGCAGTTACTGTTGCTGCTTCTTCTGGGGTTCTGACTGCTTGCTGTATAACTCTGCCAGACTCCAGTTCATTAGGAGGGAAGTCTTTATTCATTTTCTCAAGGATCAAACAAAATATCCAGAACTCCAACAAACAAAACCACTTTATAGGTAGCAAAAAGAAGGAAGTACAAGGATAAGGGCATGCTCTTTTTCTGTTAGGGAAGCATCCCAGAAATACCACGTAGCACTTTTGCTTGTAGCCCATCGGCCAGATCTTAATCAGGTGACAGAAAGTAGCTGGAAGGAAGACTAAGAAACCACTCTTCTCCACATACATATCGAAATAAAAGGGGGGTTTTGTCAGTGAGAAAGAAAGGGCCAGTGATTAATGATTGGATAGGCAGCCAATAATTTCTACCATGAGGGGACACAAGGAAGACTCATTTTATCTCCAGATAGTACGATAGTACAGTCAACTAATATTTCATCAGTCTGGCTTCATTGGCATAATGAGGCCTTTTGATCTTTAAATCTTAATAAAATAACATATAGTAATATTAAACATCCTGTTTTTATTTTTTTAACTCTTACTAACATTTGTCTCACATAGATTTCCAGACACAAATTTAAAAACACACCATTTAAAATACAATCAGAATGGAAGTCTAGTATACT
Source organism: Eidolon dupreanum (assembly GCA_028627145.1). Lineage (NCBI taxonomy): Eukaryota > Metazoa > Chordata > Mammalia > Chiroptera > Pteropodidae > Eidolon > Eidolon dupreanum. The sequence continues at coordinate 21,110,746 of CM053505.1, forward strand.
GCCTCTATGACTAACTTTCGTATATAATATACAATCTAATAAGCATAACATTGTCTGAATAAAACCCTAATCTATTCTACAGGTTTAATCAAGAAGGTAACATAATAGAACAAGACAATTAAAAAAAAACTCCTTAAGCTATCTGTATTTTTTTAGGACCTTTTACAGATATCTCTATTTTCTTCTTTTTAAACACACGGTAATATTACATGTAATCAGTGATACTGAAGTTAACGTGTGGCCAATGGCATGTGAGAAGTGCCAAATATTTTCTCCAAGTTGTAGCATTATAATCCCATGAGCAATTATCCTTGTTCCCTTTCCCTGCCACAATTATTAGAGAAGCACTTATAAAAATGGAGCTTCCTTCACCAAGGACTTCTGAGTGCATCCTTTCCACCTAGGATAGACATGTAGTGAGAGCAAGAAATAAATGATTGAGATAATCCACTGAGATAGAAGGTTGTTAACTGAAGCATGTCCTGGCTTATACTAATACTCCTCCTCAGACTCACTTCAGTTAATCTCTCCAAATAATAAATTTTGTCTTCTGAAATGAGCAGTAGAATACAGAAATTATCTTTCAGGTGGCACAAGAAAGATTGTCATTTTTTATTTATTAATAGGAGACTATCTATAAACTACTCTTTTAAAGCAACAAATACATATAAAACAACACATTTGAAACCAGGTAGATGATAAAACTTTATCAGATATTTTACTATAGGAAGGTGACCCCAAAACATAAGCAAGAGCAGTTAAGAAGGTTTTATTGTAATGATATTCAAAAGATTATCAGAAAGAATTGGGACAGGAGACTGATTTTAGCCACACTTAAAAATGAGCACTTTGTAAATAATTTCTTACATTGATATGACTTACTCTTTTTCCAGTAATATTGAATTACTTATCATTCAATACTTAACAAGTGGTGCCGCAAGCACTGTTCTTAGTACTAGAGAAATATAAAGGTTCACAGATCTGGTCCTCAAGGAGCCAACCATCAAGTAGAGAAGAAAAAATCTATGGAGGCAATTGTTTGAGGCAGAATGCATTCAATATTATATGTTATAACAAAAGGAAAAAAATTCTCTGAATTCTCTGTGAGCTGATTGGCAAGGAATATCACTATCTAGATATTATATTATAGAGATCTTCATGGAAGAAAAGACATTTAAAGAGAATAATAGATACTAAGCACTTTTTTCCAATGTACACACTAGACTCTGGTGTTCTCCTTTATCTTATAAAAATTGGCATCTGAACAGAAATAAGATCTTGATCACCAGAATCTAGAGCAGGAGGGGAGTTTGCCTACAAGTATAGAAGGAACATGGGAAGAGGGGACTGCAGAAGCAATGAGGTGGGGGGCAGGCAAGGGAAAGTACAAGACACATGCTTATGCAAATGGACTATCAGAGAGTATGAATTAAGGTTGAGAAGGTGTTCAACTACTTATCATTCTGCTTTCTAAGTATTTCTTGCAGAACTATTTTGCATGACAGACCATATATTCCATGAGCTTAGGGGCTTTCAGCATTCATCTTTGTGTCCCAGAATAGTGTGGCCCAGAATAAGCCACCCAAGGGAAAGAAGGCCCTGGTAGGGATATTTTTCTGAATACTGATTCTTGCTAAAAACCCCAAAAAGCTGGATTCTGGAGATATATGATTTTAAAATATTTCATTCTACTACACTGAATAATTAGTAATAATTAGAACTAGGCAAGTCTCTAAGGAAAGAAGAGTGAATCAGAGGCCAGATATATATAGTAAGAGTAACAATCTGCTATGATCCTCTTGCTCTAGATTAGGGTTTCATACATGATTTTAATGCCATCCAGCTCTTTGACAGTCTGATGAAGCCTATTACACTTCATAGAATAGTGTTTTATAAATACAGAAAATAAGATACAATGATTACAGAGTATCTAAATCTGCTCCAGCTGTCATAGCAAAAGACCATAGAATGGGTGGCTTAAACAACAGAAATGTATTTCTCACAGTTCTGGAGACTGAGAATTCCAAGGTGGCAGCAAAGGTAGGTTTAATGCAGATGCCTTTGCTTTTGCCTTGTAAGTGGCAGCCATCTCACTGTATGCTCACATGACCTCTTCTTTGTATGCACATGGGGAGAGAATGAGCCCCTGGCATCTCTTCTTATAGGGACACTAATTCTATCATATCATAGCCCCACTCATAAGACCTCATTTTTAATGTTAATTACCTTCTTATAGTCCCTATCTCCAAATGCAGTTATTTTTGAAGTTAGGGCTTAAGCATGTGAATGTAAGGGTGACACAATTCACTCTATAGCATAGAGGAAACTAATACTCCAGTAGATTATAAAAATATTTAAAAATTATAATATATTGAAATATATACTTGTCATTAACACAAGTATGGAGATGATAACTACCATACTTTAAAAGTAGTAATGAACATAAATAATAGCTAAAAGTACGTGCAATAACTGAAATGTGGTATAAACATATACGTGATTATTTGGAGATCGAGTCATAGTATAGCTACTACTACTATGGTTTGGTTTTAATTGCTGTTGAGTTACTGGAAGTCAAGATAAAAAGTTTCCCCATTTAAATCCACAGATCCACTCTGTCCTTTAATGCCAGGTTAGCGCCCCTTGCTTTAGAGATTTCTCAACTGCTTAGGGGCCAACATGGTACCAAAATCAGCAAACATCCCATTCTTACTGCCTTCCAGGTGGCCACCAGGCTATTTTTCTTTCTTTCTTTCTTTTTAAACTCCTAGACACATGGAGGATGGAATAAATCTAAAATTTGATCCTCTTGTATTCCTTCCCATGATGAAAACTTGACTTGAACCACATAATTTGTTATTTGATATGGACACAGCCCTGAATGTTGGCCCAGGAGTGGCTTCACGAAGGCTTGTAATAAAGATCTTCCTTCCCTACTCAGAAAGGCTTGAATAGGAAGTTATTCTTAGGGCTGATTTATTTGTGCTCTTAATAGAATCAGTTCAATGTTGTTTTGATTATTTTACTTGAAAAAAGTGTCATGCCACTACTGCAGAGGAAAAAAGGAATGTCATTCTTCACACCTCACGAGTAGGTTCCATTCTCTGACTTTGGCCCACTACAAAATTAGCAGAAAATACTCCACTGCTTGATCTACAGTATTTGTATAAGTTTATCCTCTTCTGATGCTATTTCTTCCTTAAGACCAAGAGTTTAAATGTACTCCCTTTTGCCATAGCCTCAACAGTAACCAATGAGCATCTAGGAAAATGATAGCATGGACTAAGGTTCAGGAAGTAACAAAAAGGTAAATGAGTTGTTTTCTGTTCTGTCCTTAGAACATGCAAAATACTGGTTTTGTAAACAAGTTGGGTTTATCACTGAATTTCTAAAGTCAAGAACATTGATTAGGTAAAATAGAATTTTTCTGAGGCAGATTATTTTGTTAAATTATTTTTTTTGATGTTTCTGAGTTAATCATGATAATCATTAGCTTTATGAACATGTCAATAAAATTCTTAGGTCTGCAAATTTTTTTCTGTCTGTCTTTACCATAAATAATACAAGTAACTCAATTTTACTGGGTTTAAGAGTCTTTTGAGGATGAGATAACTATTTCATTTAGTCAATGAGATAACTTTCGTTTCTATTAGCTGTTCTCCAACAAAATAGTTAAAGGACAGAAAAAGGAAATGAAGCCCAAATTGCTCTGCTTTTATATTCATATGAAAAAAAAATGACTGAAAGGCTAGAGATTGCAAGTACTCAACAAAATGAAGTTTAGAGATTATGTGAGGACTTTAATAGGCATTCTACCTAGAACTCCATTGTCAGAGAGATGGCAATGGAACTGTATATGAGAAATAAGCATATATAATCTCCTTTATAAATGCTAAAATATTCATCTTTTATATCTATGATAGCCTTAAAGTATCTAGCAAATGCTCAAATTAAATAAAATATTAAATGGTCTTCAATTTTTTTTAAAAAACGTATTACTTAAACTGATAATCAGAATACCTGTGAAGTAGAAGTAAAGCACAGAATAGTTATAAGATGTGGTAAATAACCTTATTAAGAATGAGATGTAAAGAAAATACAGTGTTTGAAGAAATGGCCTGGATATGGTTAGAAGAACTTTACTTGGAAATAGTCAGTATAGTTTTACAGAATAAAAATATAGGCAAAAGCAGATGGCAAGGTGAGAAAAATATGGAGGTTTTTTCATTCTCAGAAAAAAATAGGCAAACAATATCTGAAAGCCCAGATACTAATTGATAGTTTGCTTTGCAAAGTAATCGTGAAAAGAGCAATTTGGGGAAAATTGATGGTTTCTGGAAGACATAGAAACTTTCAAGGGAGGCAGTTGCTTCAGGCTGTGATCTGCTAATTAATTTTCTGAAATGCAGCCGGTGATCAAACAGCTGCCCAAGTCTCCTTTTACCTTTATGAGAAAGAAGGAAATGAGGAGAGCGTTTTTTAAGACATCAAGTTCTAAGCACCACTTTTGGAAAGAGTATATAGTCCTAAGTTGAGACCATCTACTTTTGAGTCTCAGGATTTGGGTTTTATTATTATTATTATTATTATTATTATTATCAAATATTTACTTCTCTATGATGTCTGAAAGTAAAGAGGAATTGTTTTTAACAAATAAATAATGGTGGAAATATGGATGATTGTTAGTTTTCTTTTTGCATTTTTGTTATTTTTAAAATACCCAAAACAATGTAAACATAAAAATGATATATGAAAGAAACCTGTGGTCTTTGCACAGCATATTGTAAGTAGTCATAATTTTTAAGAACCTGTAAGATTTAATTAAGATAGAGAATTGCTTTTGAGCCTTTTTCCTATTTACTTATGACAGTGATACTGCAGAGGACCCTGCCTTTGCCCCCAAAGCCTTAAAAACCTGTGAGTACCTCAAGTAAAAGCTTTTGTTTTCTTGTCTTATTTTTATGTACAGAGCATAATGTGAAATGAAACAATAGACAGAATGGGAAGCCCTGGGGTTTGCTGGCTGAATGGGAGGCTGAAATGTTGGTCCTCAGTCTTTTCTGTTCATGACTCTTTGGCAAGAATTCAGGCACACACCAGAGTTAGAGACAAAAGGAAAGTTTATTAGAGAAGGGATAACGCTCCATAGACACAATGTGGTTTCCTCTCAAAGACAAAGAGTGAGAGAGCTGAGAGGGACAGAGAGACAGTAAAAAACAATGAGAAGGATAAAGAGGGACCTTGAGTGTTCAGGGAATTCAGTTTATATATCATTCTTAGTTTCTATGAATTACAATTTAAAGACTTTGTATATCTATTTTCCTTCGATGGTATGGTAGGGTTTGTGGCATTGGAAGACATGCTAGCCATTGATCCATCCATAGGTCCCTTATGGTTTTAGCCATAGGGAAGAAATGACTGTGTTTATTTTGTGTAGAGCATGACTTAAAGACTCTGTTTTCCCTTCATGGTATGGGTAAATGGTTTGTTAGAAATCCCAGGAGGAATCTTCCTCTGTTCTGCATTTCCTGTGGTCTGGCAGCAACACCAAGCAAAGCTCTGATTATAGCTCGATTTAACATTTAGTTTTCATGTCCCCTCCCTATATTACTTTATTAATGAATGTGTGTATTATCTTCTAAATTTGTGTGCTAGTGCTTTGAACATTTTTTTTATTCATCTCAAAACTTTAATCACTAATTGAAACAGCTGCTTTATGTGAACAGCACTTATGAAATGATATGTAAACAAACTCTGCTTCATGTTTTGGCAGCAATTAAGTCCACCTTCATCAGAGAGTTCTTTTGCACTACACGTATTCTTCACCTGGGAATGAAAAGGACTTCAAATCTGGAACTCTTCTTTCTTCCCTTTGACATGCTAACACGCTACTGTATCATTGTCCTTAGCAACAAACAGGTGAGAACAGAACTGTGTTTTTTGCTTTCATCTTAGACTGGTACTTTAATGGAATGACTAGCACTGGCTGCCAGCTGAAGACTTTCGAAATGTAGATAACAATTTTAGCCCTCTAGTAGCTACACAAAGAGCTTAGCTTCAAGAATATGCAGTTACAGTAGTCCTGGTTACATTTTATAATGGCTGCATACATTTTATAATGGGAGGCATGCCTAACCTTGCAGTGTTCCTATCTGTCAGTCTGTGGTTGCCTAACAAATGACCAAACATACATTTATTACATCACATTTTCAATGGATCAGAGGTCTAGATGTGACCTAAATGAATCTTCCACTTAAGGTCTGTGCTGAATCTGTGGTGAATGCTGGGTTCTCCCCAGAGGTTCATTTAAAGAAGGAGCTGCTTCCAACTTCTCTCAAGCTGTTGGCAGAATTAATATCCTACTGGCTCTGGGAAGCAACTTGCTTCTTTAAAGCCAGCAAAGGAGAGAGACCGAGAGAGGAAAGGAGGGAGACAGAGAGCAGAGATGGAGACAGAGAGAGAGAAAGAGAGAAAGATTGTCTTTAGATGAAAAGTTTGATGGCATTATCCCTTTCTGGAAAGACATTGCAGAGTGTTGACCTGAGGAAGGACTTTATAATCCCCAGGAGATGGCCCCAAATGTATCAATTATGTATCAGTTATGCACTATTTCGAACGCATATGCAATGAAATAATGGTAATTGGAAAGGTATTGTTATTTACCTGGTATCTATAGGATCATTTACATATGAAAAATAATATAACCTATGAAATATGTAAAGTATAGTTTCGTTTTACACTTAAAATTACTGTTTGGAGAGAAAAAAATGGTGTTTTATAGTAATGCTTAATCTTGTTTTTTATTTCCTTTAAAGGAGTTCTGGATTTAACTGACTTGCGCTATATAAAAAGTCATGAAAAATAGTAACTATGATATAGAAATCAGTAGTTTGATCCAATGCTTCATGATCCCTTTTTTTATATCAATTTATAATATATCCCTAGAAAAATGCTAGGATTAATTTTCAATAGCTTAGTAAGGAGATTCATTTTCTTCTATAAGTTAGACTATTAGAATATTAATATTTGCTTCCATAAATTTTACCTAAACTAATAAAAATATAATTACACTTGGCTTTTCAACTTATTAAAACATGACTTTTATTATACATATTTTGTCCTTGTCAGAAAAATATAAGAAAAATAATCATAAAATTATATTACTATCAATTGAAAAATAATACCTTTAATGTAAAGGATTGTACTGAATTATTATCACATATATTAATTTACACATTCAATTTTACTGCTAATTATATTGAAAAATGCAATTACATGCTTAAGTAGATAATCAAACATCCAACTCCACATAGTTAGCTCCTGTTCTTATTAAATGTGTGATAACTGCTTTGCCATTAAGAACTACCTGTTGAAAACTGTAAAGTAATTAGGCCTCAATTTGATAGCTTTCCATGTGTAAAACAGAAACATTTCTACTAACACTGCTATCAAGGAAAGGCCATTTGTTTTGCTTCAGCTGTTCCATTCGAAGTTTCAAATAAAAAAAAATAAAATAAAAAACTGTTGTTTAAAAGTAGAAATAGTTTCATAAAACTTCCATCAGCATTCATAGAAATTTTTATGTTAGGGCAAAACCTACAAATGCCCTGAAAATTCATGCTGTCAAATGCCCAAAATCACAAAGAAATTTCTGTTCTGTGTGGATGGGGGTAGATTAAATCATGAACCACCTGAGAAATTACATCTGCAGGAGGAGGGGCTGACATATCCCCATACAGGGCACACAAACACTGCAAAACACAAAGCAATGTCTTGACACAACCCTGGGACTCTGTGTTCATTGTGGTACCCACATGAATGTCTTCTCTGTGTAGTTCTGGGTTCTCAAGTAGGAAACCAAGTGGTGTTGCTAAGATCATTCATATAAGAGAAGAGAGGCAATGGTATCAAGCAGCGATCCTTGACATGGGCCTGGTTTAAGAGTAGGTTCCAGTTGTGGCCACTGACTGTGGCCTAAACCAGCCTTCTTCCACCAACCCATCAACCTTTTTATTGACCCAAACAAGACTCCTTCTCTCCCTGATGCATTTATCTTCCAGTCCTTTGTTGCCATATTCTATCTACAAAATTTGGTCAGAATGAATTAAAACCAAAGTCCATGTATTGCTGACTTGAGAAACCCGGGATGGAAGTCAGCATCCCTGAGCAGCTTATGCCAATTGGTCCTGTCCCACACCAGGGCCTCATGTACCAAAGAGAGTTTCAGCCTTGCCCAAATAGAAAATTGACAGGACAAAGTTACCCACTCCCAGGTAGGGGACCCCGAGAGGCCTTCTTTTTTATTTGTGGCCTACAACAATTTAGTCAAAGGCCATGCTATATCAGTTTTTAAATATATTGTATGTCACTCTGGCCAGCTCCCTTACATTTGCATAAATAAGTAGAACCACTCATCACACTTTTTTGCACTGTCACATTTCATTCTCTCTCAGTCTTTTGTATCTTTCTGTTTCTGCTAATGCAGAGATTAAGCTTGAAGTCTCTATTATGTATATTTTTAAATATTCTATAATCAATTTGTAACTTTTTTCAATCATAACTAGTGTGCAGACTTTAATAATACTGATTTTGATTAAATTTATTGACTATAAAAGTAAAAACATTAAATCATTATGCTAAAATCTTTGTGTAATTTTACATTTAGGCAAACTACAGTTTAATGAAAGTTATTTATATAACTGTAGGTACTGAATATTTTGAGGCTGATTTATTTTTTATGCTTTTTAACAGCAAGCCACATTTCATTTGCCCCCTTGTGTATATGGTGTACTGGAACATGTCCACTAATTTCTATAACACAGCCAGACAGATTGTGACTGTTTCTGGAATAGAGGGAAGAATATATTTCTATATGATAGCAGAGGCAGGGATAATTGACTAATAGAGGAGTTTGATCAAGAAGGCTAAGTAGAAATTTGCCAGTAAAAGAGTTTGGGCATGGAAGAAGTGTGCTCAGAAGATTCTAAGAACATGAGGCAAAACAGCCAAGCCTGAAATTCATGGACACTTGAATTGCTGATTCAGAGAATGGTTTGTCGGAAATGACAGAAAATGGGTTGGATAGATAGGTCAGACTGATAAAGAGGAGGGCAGTCAATTTTAGGTTGAATAACTTAACATTATTATTAGCAGTAGTTGTAGTAGTAGTAGTAGTGGTAGTGGTGGTAGTGGTGGTAGTAGTAGTAGTAGTAGTAGTAGTAGTAGTAGCAGTAGTAGTATTGAAGTATTGAAAGTAGGAATCCGATGGAAGGTATTGAGCATAAGCATAATCTGATTTCATCTTTGTTTTAGAAAGCATCTCTGGAGTCAGAAAGTAGATTGAGAGTTGCAGATAGAAATTGGAGACTTAGAGAGTGGATAAGAATCTTGGAATCTATTTACATTACTCCACACACCACCATTTTATACTGTGTTCTGCTTTTTTCTGCTTTTTGTTTATTAGCAGTAAAGATAGAAGGATGTGAGAAGTGATGGTGAAAGAAGAGGTGATGATGTTGGATTTGGGGGAAGGGAAAGGAGACAAGAGAGAACTGTAAAGAATATTGGTATAAAGATCAATCTTAATGACAGTTTGAGTGATGTCACAGTTAAAGGGAAGCAAATTTTCATTTACTTACAGAGCAAATTAGTGGCAAAAATTTAAACAGAAACTGGGCAACTGTGGTGGTAAAGAAGAAGAGAGATGGTTAATGTCATTGCCACGATGACTTGTAGTGTCTAGGCCCTGCTTCCTGTTATTGGATGCGGTGTTTTCCTGTAACATACTCTATGTTTTTTCATTAAACAATCAATTCATATTTTATGCAATTTAAATGTTTATTGCTTTCTCAAAATGTCTGTGGAATAATCTCTCAGGCATGCAATTAAGATTGTGTTAAAATTGTGTTAAGCAAGTTGAACTTTTTAGTGCAGGCACACAAATCTTTTCATATATCATCTCCTTACCCTTACTGAGGCTCCTACCTCATTCATTCTATGAAAAATAGTATTTTTAAAGAAGTGTTTATTCTTAATGGTCAGTTTCACATTATAATTATGGCAAAGTCAAATAGTCACCCACAGTAATTAATGATCTCTCTCTAGTGTATGGAATTTAACATTTTAGGATTTTAGCTTAGCTCTCATGTGCCCATTTATCCACCAAAATAATGTTCTTCAGCCATTTCAAACAAATAAATTATAAAACCTAGCAAGATCTAGGTCCAAGATAAGAAAATAAGTAGAATTTAAGACCTATGAAACAACATGGTGATTTTTTCTATCTAGAAATGCTATTTAATTTTTTTCTTTTTTTTAAGATTGAGGTTATTTGTATCTGGAGGGCTTTCATGACATGTGGAAGGTTATCCAGATAATTAGTGGCAGACCTGGGATTAAAACTTTCCTGCCAGTTCAGTGTTTGTGTTCCTCCTTTCTGGGTCATTAATGGCTGGGCTGCTTGTAAAATTTCATGCAATTGTGATATTTGAGGACAGCATTTAACCTGATACACAGGAAACACAAAACATCTTTTATGAGGGTTTCTTACAATTGAGAATGGGCTGTGGCATAGTCCTGGAAAATATAGTATGAATCCAAGTAAACATGCCTACTGGTAAAAATGAAATTAAGAGCAGAAAGGAAATGTAATAGATGACTATTAGAATAGCTCACATTGACAAGTGTCTGTTATGTGTGTCAGATAATTTCATTGCCCTCGTTGCAGCCTCCAGAATTGGAATGTAAGGAGTTTTTCTACTTTAAAAGAGTTCTTTCTTGCATTTGTATTTCTTTCCTGGTCTAATTTTATTTCAAGAAAAGTGGAGGGAACTAATTAGTACTACAGATGACATTCCTGAATAATTTTCTGACAGGCAAAACAGGCATTATTTTTAATTCCATTGTTTTTTAAAAATGAATAAATATATATCAGAAGTAAACAAGTCAGACAAAGTAACCTTTTGAGAAATAATAATATATTGTCTGTGTCATATGTGGATTGAGATGGAATTGAATGGAGTCTTAGTTACTGATATTGCAGTTGACTAATGAATGGCAAAGAAGCTGTTTATAATTTATATTTAAGAAAAATATTCTGGCAAATAACAATTTGTTGCTTATGTGTCAACTCCCATGGGTTAGTATTCACGTATATGGAATAGACAGCTATAGATCAGGTTTCATTCAGGTACAAATTAAAAAAAAAACAAGCATGCAATTATGATAACTCTATACTCAGAGTCTAATTTCTTATTTTGGGCAAAACAACTATTTTTTAGATAAAAATAAGGATGAGAAAAAAGTTAAAATAAAAGTAAACATTAATATATTGCTTTCTCTAGTCTCTGTTGAACTTAGACATTTGTATCCTACTGAATTATCATTGAAAACTTTGTATCAATATCAGTCACTTACATGTATTTGTAGTAACACATACACACACAAAAAAAAAACACATTTCAGATTGCTAGATTGGATTTATTATTGTGAAGTATATGGCTGCTTAGGAAAAATTACTATATGAAAATGACATATAATGTACTATCGATTAACAAAAGTGCACAGATTTAAAGGCTGAACAATTTAAAACATTCAAAGTTTTCCATATTCCTTTTATAAGCATGAACTGAAGATAATTGTGGATCATAATTAATAAAATTCTGTGGAACATTATCATATGAAAGTAAAGGATGAAATTGATTTTTTTATAAACAAATCTCAATTGGAGGGATAATGAAGCTATAAATAAATTGACCTCATAATCATAAATTGTTCATTCTTTTGTTTCCACATTTTCAGTTTTTGCCATTTTACTTGTTATCGAAGATTTTTACAATATTTTGGAATATGTATATTTATTATGTAATAAATTTACTGTTACATTATTTATATATATGTTGCTTTATCAAAATATTTTTGGAATAGTTTCTTGAGCATAGTTAATACTGTTTTAAGATTGTGATACAATTCAAACCAGTTATAATCTCAGCTTTCTCCACTCATTCAGGGCTTACGTTGTTTAGAAATGCACAATGCATGGATGTTTTTATAATATGCAAATATAATACGCAGATTTTCTCACAGTGAAAAAATTTATCCAAATTTTCCTGAGCTTTGAGAATTTAATGTTATTGTGTGGTTATGCTTTAGATTGGAGAATTAATATACATTGCAGAAGGAAAAGGTATGATCCCCTTGCCTTCTGGATTCCTTCCAGTAAATTCTTCAACTTCACATGACTACAGCAGTTCTCCAGAAGAAGGTAGAGTATACATATGTTTTATTTCATTTATAATGTTGAAGGATAATACTGTTCCTCATATAGTCACCTAACCATCCTCATAACAAGTTTTTCCTATATATAATTAGATTTTGGAAGGCTTTCTTTGAACTTTATTATGCCAGCATCCATGGAATAGAGTACCATTTTGACAATTAAGAAAATGTCAGTGGTGGTTCTTTTTTAGATCTTTATTTTTCAGTCTTCAGATAAATATTGAAATTTGGCATTTGAAATATTTACTCCACAAATTTTCCATTTCCCAAATAATTTGGCAATCATTATACCCTCAAATTCTCTATATGTAATATAACCTGGACTTCTACCCTACATTCTTGTTTAAAGTATAAGGTTATTGGTGAAAGAAGATGCCAGTCCTTGACAGATGTCTTTCCTTATATTTATTTCTATTCCTCCTACCTTTTAATCACTGATAGGAGCACAAGTCACTGAATTTTTGAGCATATTGATAATGTTTCTATGAAAGAACCATTTGACTAGAAATCTTTTTAGAGAATACCAAGAAAACGTCTTTAATTTCTGAAGATTTACTCTTGAATTACTGAATTAGGACTATAGGGACTCTGTTACCTATTTATTTTTACTCTGTTTAGTGAAGGTGACAACTACAGTTCTGTATTTCAAACCTCCCAAGTTCATCCTAAATAACAATGTCAAGGGCATAAATGATCATTGCAGTCATGAATGTTTTTGCTTCCTCCAGTGTTTAATGAAGAAGAGCCAGTTCTGTATTTGAAATGCAAGCCCCATCACATCTTGGATGTAGACCTTATATTGCCACTGACTAATGAAGCCAAGGAGAAGGCTTTGGCTTTTGCAGCACAGCAACAGATGTCGGACTTAGAGTATCGACGAAGGCTGATCACAGGCACTATGGAGAGCAGTAGTATCCGCGTGGCCATCGCCCTCCTGGGGCTGACCAGGGTTGAGGTGGGAATGGACAGATGATGAATTTAAATTATTCTCTCTTTAAAAATATACAGTTATTACTTAACCATAACATTTCTACATAGAAAAATGATGAGTGCTGGTTTTGCCCCTGAAAGTCAGCTCAGTAGCTTTTTTTTTACCTCATTAAATAATAAATCTCAAAAGAAACTAATGATTGCCATATGGGAGGAGGGTTGGGGGGATGGGTGAAAAAAATGAGGAGATTAAAAAGTACAAATCTGTACTTTCAAAATAGTCACAGGGATGTAAAGTACAGCATAGGGAATGTAGTCAATAATATTGTAATAACTATGTATAGTGCCAGCTAGGTACTAGAGTCATTGGAGGGATCACTTTGTAAATTATATAAATGTCTAACCACTATGCCATACACCTAATACTAATATTGAATGTCAACTTTAATTGAAAAATAAAAAGCAAATAATTATTCTGAAAGAAAGTATTCTACTAATTTAAGCATCACTACTAATTTTAGTAGTAATAACTAAATTAGTAGTAACTAAGTATGCTACTAATTTTAGGCATTACAGTGTAGTTGCTTACTTCATAGCCATCTTCAATTCTGGCTGCACATTTGAATGCTGTAGAGAACTCAAAATAATAACATGCCCAGGCCCCACTTCAGAGCAGTTAAACACAAATCTCTGGAAAGGGGTAGATAGGAACATGTACTGAAAGTTGCCTAGGGACGATCATCCCTGGCTGGTGTCAGATGACCAGACTGAGAATCCAGACTCTAACACTGTCTACCTGTGTGACTGTGGGCTAGTTACTTAAAAATCGTCAAACTTCAAGTTTTATATTTTTAATCTGGAGTTATTTGTAACTTATAGAGAATAAATGAGATAATTATGTAATATGCTTAGCATATTACATGGTATATAATTAGTGTACTCTATATATTGGTATTGTCATTGTTATTATTATTACTGTTACTATTAGTATAGACTACTACTACAGCTTGAACTCTATTTTATGATTGAAATAAGGATAGTGTATTCTCCACAGAGCTGCCAAAGCAATTATTTTAAAATGTAGACTTCTTCACGTTGCTTCTCCACTGCCTTGCCAGCTTATGTCTTCATGTCCCTCCTGGTTAGTCCTACCTCCATCCCTGACCTCAGCATCTCCACTGGAGCTCATTCATTCATGTCACTCCCTCAGCACAGGACTTCTTGCTGGTCTTCAAATGCTTCCCATGGCCTGTGCACTTCCCTTCTTCTTTCCTCTAGATAGTAGAGACAGCCTCTCTCAATTACTTCAGGTCTGCTGGGATGCTATCAATGAGATTCTGCTTTACCAAGTTATATTTTTAAAAAGCATCGCTTACTTCCACCAGACACACTCCAAATCCTAAATTTTCTTCAATTTTCTTTTTTGATATTATCGATCAGCTGAGAGTAATATATCTTTACTCATGTCTGTCTCCAGCAAGGGAATTTGTGAGAAGATATTTGTTTAGTTAACTTTCATATTGCCAGTGCTTTAAAAAGTGGATGCTGTGCCAAAGATAGTCACAATTTTTTTTAATGAAATAATGAATGATAAATGTTTCCACCCTCGTTATTTAAGATTTACCTTCATTTACATATATTACAAAAAATGCTCGGCATTTTAGTTATGATTTTTTGTTGTCAGAATGCTAAAATCAATACAATCTAAGCACAGATTTTTAGCAGTCAGTGATGATATGTTATGGATAACCTGGATTTTTAAGTTTTAATTAGCTCAAAAATATGAAGGCCTGAGGCTGTGACATCCTTTGTACTGACCCATTCACACTGTGCATCTAAGAAGCTAATGACTCTCTTTAGGTCATACCAAAATGCCACTTCTACTTCGGAACAGTGACTTTGGAAAGGTTTATGCACAACTTTCAGTACATTATTGCAATAAAAAGGTTCAATATGTGGCTTTTTCAAACTTTAAGCCTATCATAGAGGGTGTCTTGTCCCCGCCTCCCACCACCATCTTATTTTCTTTTTCTTTTTAAATTGGTTTTATTCATTCTTTCCTCTTGTCAAAACATATTTATTTATATGAAAAATGCTTGCCTGAGATGGATTTTGCCCATAGATCTTCTTTCTATTTATGGACCTATATGGTTTCTATCTTTCTCCCTCTTCTTTTAGCTTTCTTTCTGGAATCTGGCACACTTTCTGTTTTTATTATTGCATTTATCAAATTATGTTTTGTATAGGATTTATTTTTATACGTACCTTTTTTCTCTAGGATGTAAATTCCTAGAAATCTAAAAACTTTTGTTATGGGTTGTTTACCATTTAATGTCTCATCCAAGAGAGAGTTTGTCGTTGTTTAATTGAATTGAACATGGTCCTGAACAAATGACACTTTAAATATTAAGTCTTCATTGTATAGGCTGTCTATCCAGATCACCTCATACCTGATTTTTCACTAAGTCATCTTGTAATGTTTACTTATCCTGTTTCCCTTTTACATTTGCATGATAGGTATCTATATGTGTGTACTTCTCTGAATTTGTTGGCGGAAATCAAAATAATAATAATTGTTATTTATGAATAAACCTTGGCTTTTTAAAAATTAAATTTGAAATGTTTTAAGTAGTCTCTAAATTTAAAAACTGAAAGTATTTTTCACCTGAAGAGTACTATTTTCTTTGAATTCTGTGAATATCATGCTTTTTTTTTTGTCTCAGCAAAAACTAAGTGCAATAGAGAAAAGTTTAGCATGTCAGTTTAAGAAAACCAGCTATACCAAATCAGAACTTATAGACACATCTCATTGTGCTTATATACATCGAGTCATAAAGGTTTCTTTTCAAGTCCAAGTGTACTCTTGAAATACAATAATGCTAATACTTTCTGCAGCAAAACAGTAAACAAGATAAATTTTTAAAATACTCTCTCCTTATACAATATTTTACATCCTTTTCTTTTCCAAAATGCTTTTATATGTACTTTTCAAATTATTTTGATGACCCCATGGAGAAATGTAAAGAAGATGGGATTACAATTACAATACAAAAAATGGAACACATGAGGCATAAAAAGACCTAAGTTGCCGTTACTGCATGGACAGAGATTATAGCCCAAATTAGGGTAGAGACACTGTGTTTTAAAGCTGGAAAACAAATCAAACACATTCAGAGACACATAGTCCAACCCCTTACTCTTACAGACCTGTAAATCAATACCTAAAAATAGTAAAATAGTAGCCAAAGTTTACATCAATGATTTGTGACAGAATAGAAATGGATCCAGGTTTTTATCAACCAGTCCATTACTCTTTTCCTTGCCCTATATAGCCTTCAGATCATATGTTTGCTTCTTAGTGTACTACCATAAAATGGTATAATGGAATAAATGAAAGTCTAGAGTGCTGTTATAGTATAAAATAAGTATGTAACAAGTAAAATCTAAAGTCATCCTTGAAATATATTTGTTCAGAACTAAATCTAATCGAATAAATGTAGTCACTTTTCTACCAAAGAAAGATGACATGTTTAATTTTTTATTACATGACAATGTGCAATTTGACTTTCTGAAATATTTATAGAGTAATAGCAATATGATGTATGTACTTTATATACTGTGAGAGACAGGATATTTTGTCAGGAGCATTAATTTCTGAAACTTTACCACTTAGCATTTATTTATTGAATACATATACTGCTTCCATTTATAAACCAACTCTAATGATATACTCAGTGTTACTGGAAAGATTCAGATCTTACAGTGTAGATTCCTTATATTTTCTATTAGCTTCCTCATGTTTAAGTTTTAAAAGCCATGCTCTGGGATAAATGGCAGGAAAAGTCATCACAATTTTGAAATTTAATATTATGTTTAAAAAAGGAAATCTGAAAGATCTCTCCTTGGTAAGGATTAAAAGGGTAAAGAAAAAGTTTTTTTAGTTATTTAATTTTAGTGCACTCCAAATCATGAAGTAATCTTGTTGATACTGTGGAAGATAAAGCTGGGCACCAGTTAAAGCAATAAGGGGATAGACTTTATTCAGTAACTATTGCAATAGGGAGGAGGATCCAGCATGAACTGAACTCAACTTCAATTTCTGTAGGAGTAACAGGGAGTTTTAAAGAAAGGATGAGAAAAAGTAAGGAGGGAGAATGAGTGGGGACTTGAGCTGAGTCTGGGAAGTAAACATTTACAAGAAGTGGGAGGGGTTTGGTGGTATGATCTGGATGTGTTAATTTATGCTTATCTGTAGGAGAAACAAACTTCAGGAATATTTTATGAGGAGATAATGACACAAGTCAGAGCAAGGTGCCCACCTGGCTGGGAGCATTATCTCCTTGAATGCATTTTAAAGAGAGGTCTCTGAGGTCCTTGAATAGACAGTTCTAGGTGGTAGAAAGTTTACATCTCAAAAGGGAAGACAAAAGATTTATAATTGCAAGCTTTCTAAAGTAACTGCTCTAAGAGGAGTTTGGGAGCTTATCTGCCAATTAAAGGTTTCGGCTGTAACTAACTAATATATCCTGGCAACATCAACTTGCTCAGGTAGGCACTTTCAGGGGGTTTGGAACCATTCTAGAGATATGGCCTTGAGCTATTATAAACTACATTAGTGCTTGTTCAAGTCTCTTAGCATATGTTTATGATGGAAGGGAGTGGACAAAATAATTTGTGCTTAGAATCTATAGTTTTTATATGCCAAGACTGAGGCCTAGTTGAGAAGACAGCTTTTAGGAGTCTGACTAGAGTTTGGTCAAGAAGAAAGTCTGTGTCAATACATATTATTTTGAATGACTTGAAGATATAGAAAGCAGATGATATGCATTTAGGCTAAAGAGATAGTTGCTGATGTGAGTAGATTATTTATTCACAATAACTAGAAAAATGAACCAAACTAAAAAAAATAGTAAGTGTAGATAAATTAATTTAAATATCAGCATTTATATGATTTGAATTGCCAAAATAAAATAGGTGGAAAACCTGACTTTGTGGGAAATAATCCTTGTGGATTTTATAGATAATAAGCCCAGTGAATGAGATGATTGCTAAAGGCAATAACATTTATTTTTGATGAGTAACGATATCATGATCATGATCATGTTGATGATGATGACGATGATAATGATGACAGTGATGATATTATAGCCAACATTTATTGAGCAGTTAAAATGTATTCTAAGCACCTGGCACTTTAAATAGTATCATGAGGAATAGGCAGTATGTACTATTATCACCCATATTTTACAAAGGAAGACTTTGTGGCTTTGGTTAATAAGGTGGTCAGGCTTACTTAGAGTTAGGGTATAATGGCAGGCAGTTTGGCTCCAAGAATGCTTGGTCTAACCATTGGGCTGGAGAGCATCCAGATCAAAATAAATGATTGCCTGCCTCTGTACTCTGCATTGCTTGGTTCACACTTAGAGAACTGGGTTTCCCTTTGTTGTTCTATTTTAGGAAGGACAGTATTGGACTCAGTTGTTTCTTGAGGAGTATGTGCATGGTGGTGAATTGTAACCTACATTATATAAGTAATGGTTGAAGGAACTAAAAATATCAAACTTATTTAAAAGGGATGTTTGGAGGTCTATGGAGGGGAAGGACCTAGTTTGCATCCCCTCCCCACACACACACGATATAATCATTAGCAAAAGAGTGGAGACTAACCGTACTGCTAATAAGAGCTAGACCTGATGAGTAGATGTTAGGGTGCACAGGGTTCAACTCAAGGTGGGAAGCAATTTCTCATTGCTGTTCACCAATGGAATGGTTTCTCCCTAAGGCAGTGAATTTTCAACACTGACAGGATTACAGCAGGAGACTTTGAACATCTCTGAATAAAGGATGACTCCATTAATTCTTTGAAACTTGTTAGTGTTGTCTTCCACCAGTAAAATAATGTTTAAAGAAATTAATGAATTTAATCTCTTGGTGTATTTTCCCCCCACATGAGAAGTCTAAATACATAATGTTGTCTTTTGTATTTTGAAGGTAATAGGTAAGAGAATTACATGCCAATTTTACTCTCTGTTTATTTGCAGACTTGTACGCTTTTTAATATCTCAAAGTTAAAGACGCCTAAGTCCATTTTATACACAACAGAACTGAGCCTTCCAGAATATTTTTATATCCCTGACAAAATCTACATTCCTCAGAATCCAGAAAATCAAGCTAAAGGACTTAAACCTGCAAATAAAACAGGTAATCAGTACCATGTGGTTTGCAATATCTAGCACTGTCACAGGCACTGTGAAATAGTAAAATACAAAGAAGAAATTATCTTCACTAATAGGATGTTCATAATATAGTTGAAAAGATAATTCAGCTACATAAATACCAATTATTGAATAATATTTTGCATTATAAGTAACGAACGTAATCTAAAATATGTACTGAATTTGGGTGCTAAATTACTGGTACTGAATTTTCAACTTATCTTTGTTAAATAATACTTATCTGATAAAGACAGTAAGTGCACTTTGAGACAAGTGAGCTCTTGCTTTGACAGTGAACATAGTTACAAAAGTTGTGCTGGAGTTGAGGCTTAGGCTGGCTCTAAAGGATAGGAGGGTATTGATGTCAAGAGCATCTCAAAGGAGAACAGTGCCATTTATGAGTAATTTATCTTTTATCTGGATTAGAGCCTTTATTAAGTATTTACTCTTGGTCTCCTGGTGTCCCTTTATTCTGTTTTTGTTTGTTTGTTTGTTTTGTTTGGGAAGGACTAAGCCAGATTTAATAGAATATTAATAAATATACATTATTAAATACTAATAAGATGTAAACAATGTGACTAAGTTAAAGTATTAAAATTAATTTGTTTTTCTTTCACTTCTTTCCAAGCTGGTGGATAATAAGAATATAATGTTTTTACTAGGACTATTTCTACAATGTACTATGTGTTCTGGATTCTAAGTTATGTTGTTGCTAATTTGATTTTGTTAAATATTCATTTGATATTGTCCTATGGCTTTGTGTTAACTATAAAATATTTCAAGATTTCAAACGATGATTAAAAATGATAAGCTATAGGATAATCTGTTCACTTTGCCTTTTTAGGCGGTCTGGGATCCCAGATTCAAATGCTAAATAGCCAAGCAGGTAACAAGGATTCATGAATTAGGTCTGGTCTGTGGCAATAGGGATGATGGAGCCTATGACAAACTGGAGAGTAGATGCTCTATCTGAATATTCAAATTCAGAAAAATAAAAATAAAAGCCTGAACCAGCCAAACAACTGTGAGGGCATATTTGGCTCACCAGGTGTCAATTTGAGACCTTTTGTGATAATTTGTCTTTTTAAAAAATTTTTATTGCTTCCAGCTTTTCAATGTGCTATTAAATTTTTAAATGGATAACTATTGTGATAACTTTTTCATTTCTTTTGAGATAATTGGTTAAAATTGTATGTATTATAAACCTGGTTAGGATTGTCAGTTCATCTGATTCATTTATTTAGTCATTAATTCACTACTGCACATCAATTTCTTTGGACAAAATAATGAAAATTGCCACATTCATCCCTTTAAAGGACTAACAGGTAAGTAGCTCTTGTAATACAATGAGATAAGTGTTATTGATAGAGAGACATTTGTACAGAAATTTTTAAAAATAAACTAACATTAATATAGTTGATTATATAGGATAATTCCAATTTTAAAGAATTTTACTCTGAGAAAACATATAACTAAGGATATATAGCATAGCCTTGACATGAAGCTCAAAGGATAGTCTTAATAAACTCTAATGAAGACTGGAATATTAAAGATGCCATTTAATTATAAATAACAGAAATTATTTGTAATTAAAAGTCTTTCACTCAGATTTTTCTAAGGCTAATAATTTTTTATCAATTGTTAATTATTTTAGTACAGATATTGTGAACATTAAGAAAAGATAGAACTGCAAATAGTTTTTAAAAGATTATGCATAAAACTTTAAAAATGTAATTAGCCTATGATATTTCTTATCTAACTTGATTTTCTGTGCATTTGAGTTTATAGAGGAAGCTTTAAGCCCAAGTTTCTGTTTTTGCTTCCTTCAATATACATTTAAATAAAGTAAGTCTGGGGTGACTCCAGATAAATAAAGTAAGCTTGGGGTGGTTAGCATGTCTGCTTTACATGCAGAAGGTCCTGAGTTCGCACCCCAGGTGGAGCTATGGACCATACCCACTGTGCACCAGGCCCCCCAGGGTGCGCCAGGCCCCGTTCTGCTCCATAAGCGCATGGGGGGAGATGCCCCACCTTCAGAGGTCCAGTTCTTAAAGGGAGACAGCAAAATCCATAGGGCAAGGATGGAAGGAAGAGGGGATTAAAGAGGGGAGAAAAATAAAAAAAATAAAGTAAGTTTATAAAAGCAGAATATTCTAATTCAGGATAGTAGGTCAAATAAAATACATACCCTAAACCATGTACATTCTATTGTTAGGCAGTGGACTTGATTAATGAAAAGTTAAAGAGTATAAGTATTTTAACTTTAATAAATGGCATTCTATTAGAATTTGAGACAAAGAAAAATAGAGTTAAGGGTTTGAAAAATTTATTTTTATGGTTTAGCCAATTTGAAGAAAATGAACCAGCATTGAGAAGGAGAGAAATGACAAGAGTTTATGTGGAGAAGTAAAGATAGCCGAGTGTTCCTGCTAATTGCAGAAATGGGGTGGAAATAGGGTCATATTTATAATCTCTTGAAGTTATAAACTCATCAAAGTGATCTGTTTTTTTGAGGAAGTAAAAAATAGCTGTCTTTTGACCTGTCATATTAATGTTGCCTATTGGTCTTTACCTTTTCGAAATTCTTAATGAAAATTCCACATTTCTGATTAACTATAGCTATTAACAAAATTATTAAAAATAACCTATTTAAATTTATATTTATTTTAGCCCACATCATTTGGAAGAATGTTACTTTTTCTGTTCTACCATTTAATATAATGCATTCATCTGAAGGAAATGAAACAGTAAAGAAAGTGCATGTTGTTCCACTTTCATAGATCTGAGAGACCCTATGGCACCTTTATGTTAATAAGCTGGGTTAGGTCTAATATTTATTGAACACCAACAAACACAAAGCACTGTGATGGTTGGTTTGTGTTCTTATTTAATCTTCCCAGTAGATATTTCTTTCTCAGATGCTGTCTCAGCATTTGATTCTCTACATGCTTATCTATGGACTTGCATTTCTCACAACAACCTTTCTACACTGTTATTAGTCTTCCCTCCCCCATTCATTTACTTTTTATTGAATTTATTGGGGTTAACATTGGTTAATAACATGATATAAATTTCAGATGTACAACTTTATAACATGACATCTATATACTCTATTGTGTGCTTACTACCTGAAGCCTAGTGTCCTTCCATCACCATAGATTGGATCCTTTTTATTCTCTTTGTCCTCTTCCCATCTCCCTTCCCCTCCAGTAGCAACCATTCTGTTGTCTGTATCTATGAGTGTATTTTTTTAAATATCATTTTCACTACAGTCTTTTCCCCATCCCCAGCCTCCACTGAACATATGACTGCCTCTCCTCTCTCTACCAGAGGAAAAGGGGCTACATGAAAACAGACTTCCTTAACCCCCTTAGAACCTTCCCCGCAATCTCCAAAGAATAGGAGTTTACTCTGTCAATCTTGCCATATGTATCCTTCATCATACTCCAGGTAACCTGCTCTTGGGTTCTTCTCCATCATTTATCACATGTCCTTCCCTAAGAGTAGTTTCTTCACTTTTGTCTCCCAAATTTTCTCAAGCTTCAACAACTGGAGAAATTCATATCTTATTGGATCTCTGTTGCATTTAGCCTGAATACTAACTGTCTTCTCAGAATTCTAGACATTTGAAATAAAGGTTTATCCTTGTTTCCTGCATTTATTATCCATCTGTTTGACAAGATTTCTTCTTAGTCTCTTTATGAATTCTTCTGTTTACCCCATCAATGCGGGAATATATTCAAGACTCTTGTCTTACTGGGGCTATTATTTTTATACATCCCCTAGGGGAGTTTGTACACTCCTAGAGTTATAGCTACCATTAACATCACCAACATTTGTCTCTATTTCTACCCTTTTCCTTCCATTTTTAACATATATTCAGAGGCACACTCACCATGCCTATGTATATATGCAAATATACGAATAGATTGAGAGTTAAATTAGAGGCATATTCCACAAATTCAAAATCTATACATTATTTTTCTCCATTTGTTCTTCATCATGTAATCTTTATCATTTCATATAGTGGAACATATACTTACTCTGTCTCTTATACTGAAAATCTGGACATACTATTAGACACTTCTCTCTCTTGAGCTTATACATGTAATTCATCTTGCAGTCCTTAATTTTCTGTAATATATTTCCTTCTCTTTCTTCTCTTCTTCTCTACTCCCACTGTCATGATTCAGATCTTCTTCAGCACTTCACAAATGGAGAAAATAATTGCATCCACCTCCTCTGAATTAGCTGTAAATTTAATGAGATATGACATATATTAAAAATTTAAATGCTATAAAGTATACCTAATAAATGTTGACTATTAATAAAATTTAATTTTATCATCCTTAAATTATTTTACATCTAGGCACAAGAGTTATTAAATCTAATCCAGAAATATTACCAAAACATTTTGTGATGTCGGGGGTAGCAGGTTTACTATGATACCAAAGGAGCGTAAACTTTATGATTCTTAACTTTTTTGACCTCTTCTTCCTAGTCCCTATACTTAGTTTTACATTTGTAATTTTACAAACTTTCTCTTGAAGAAGGCATCCTAAGTTGTAAAAGCCTCAGGCATCATAAAACCCAGAGTTTTATCTGGCTGTAGATATTGATTTAAAGTCTCATCTGCTTATGGTAATGGGGATGTTGAAATTTATGGACAGGAAGAGTCTTATGGACCTAAAGTAGGCATAGGTAAGCAGGAACCCTCCAGTAGATCCAGGAACACTTACCATGCTCAAAATTTTATTATTTATTTATTTATTTATTAATTTATTTATTATCTATTTATTTATTTAACAGTATTATTGATCTATTATTCACATACTGTGAAATTCACCAATTTAAAGTGTACAATTCAGTGATTTTTAGTATATTCATAGATATATGTAACCATTACCACAGTCAATTTTAGAACATTTGTATAACTTCAAAAAGAATTCCAGTACCCTTTAGCTCTCAACCTCCTATCATCCACCCCTCCTTCCATTAATCATTAATTTACTTTGTGTATAGATTTGCCTGTTCTGGAGATATAATGTAAAATGAATCATATAATATGATGTATTTTGTGACTGGCTTCTTTCACTTAATGTTTTCATAGTTCATTCATATTTTATCATGAATTCGTACTTTATTGCTTTATATGAAATAAAATTTCATTGTATGACTATGCCACATTTTGTTTATGCCTTCATCAGTTGATGGACATTTGGATTATTTTTACCTTTTGGCTACCAGGAATAATACTGCTGTAAACCTTAGTGTACAGTTTTTAGTGGATATATGTTTTCATTTCACTTGGAGACATATATCTGGAAGTAGAATTGTTGGGTCATATGGTAACTCTTTGTTTAAACATTTGAGGAACTGGCCAGACTTTTCCAAAGTTTCTTTACCATTTTACATTCCACCAGAAGTGTTTCTAAGGTTCCAATATCTCTACATAATCAACAACCTTATTATTATGTGACTTTTTTATTTTAGCTATCACAGTGGGTAGAAATGATAGTTAATGTGGTTTTGATTTCCATTTTCCTGTTGTCTATTGATGGTGAGCATCTTTTCATGTGCTTATTGATCATCTTATTTGTATAAATGTCTATTCACATCATTTGTCTATTTTTTAAGTTGGGCTGTCTTTTATTCTTGAGTTGCAAGTATACTGTCTATATTCTAAATACAGCACCCTCTCAGATAAATGATTCACAAATATTTTATTCATCCTGTTATCTTTTCAGTCTCTTGATAGTATCCTTTGAAGCACAAAGTTTTTAATTTAATGAAATCCAATTTATTTTTGTTATTGTTGTCACTTTTCCTTTTGCTATCATATCTAAGAATCCACTGCCAAATTCAAGGTCATGAAGATTTAGCCCTGTTTTCTTATATGAACCTTATTGTTTTAGTTCTTAATTTAGTCTTGGATCCATTTTAAGATAATATTTGTATATTATTTGAATTAAAGGCCTAACTATTCTTTTTCATGTGGCTATCTGCCATTGTCATCTCCATTTCTTAAAAACACTATTCTTTCTGCTTTAAATGATCTTGGCATCCTTCTTGGAAGTTGACTATAAATACATCGTTTATTTCTGAATTCTCTATTGTTTCTATAGATCTATATGTCTATCCTTATGACACTTTTAAAATTACTATTGCTTTGTAGTAAGTTTTAAAATTAGAGAGTGTGAAGTCCTGCTACACTATTCTTTCGAAATCATATTGTTTTGGCTGTTCTGGGATCCTCACAATTCCATATGGATTTTAGAATCAGCTTGTCAATTTCTAAAAGCAAGCCATCTGACATTCTGGTAGGTATTGCATTGAATCTATAGATCAATTTAGGGATGGTTGTTGTGTTAACAATATTAAATCTTCTAATCTATGACCATGCAATATTTTACTATTTCTTTAGATAGTCCTTAATTTTTTTACCATGTTTTATAATTTTAAGAGTGTAAGATTTACACTCCTTTTATTAAATATATTCTTAAGTATTTTCTTCTTTTTGATAATATCATAAGTGAAATTATTTTCTGAATTTTATTTTTGGATTATTCATTGCAAATGTATAGAAATGCAATTGATATTTTATACTGAAATTAGTCATGCAGTGTTGCTGAACTGATTTTTTTAATTTTAATATGTTTTACTGTATTCCTCAGGATTTTCTATGTACAAGATAATATCATATGCATATAAAAAGGGTCTTATATTTTCCTTTCTGAAACGAATTCTTTTTATTTCTTTCCCATGACTAATTGATATTGTTAATACCTTCAGTATAACATTAAATAAAATGAAGAGGAGACATCCTTGTCTTCTTCCTAAACTTAGGGAGAAAAAATCCAGTCTTTCATCATTAAGTATTATGATAGCTGTAGGTTTTTTGCAAATGCCCACTATAAACTGAGGAAGTTCCCTTCTATTTCTAATGTGTGTCATTTAAGTTATCCAATTTTTGACATACAATTATTTACAACATTCTCCTATATTTCATTTTATTTCTGTAAGGCAGAAATAATGTCTCCACTTTCATTTATGATTTTTTTAATTTGGATATTTTCTCTTTTTTTCCTTGGTCTATTTAGCCATAATTTTTGTCAATTTTGTTGAACTTTTCAAAGAACAAGCTTTTGCTTTTGGTGATACTCTCTAGTATTGTTTTCCCTTCTCTATTTCATTAATATTTCCTTCAATCTTTATTATTTTTTTCATTCTACTGTCTTTAAAAATTTAGGCTGTTCTTCTTTTTCCAGTATCTTAAAGTGGAATGTTTATTCATTGGGTTATTGATTTCAGATCTTTTTTGTTATAGGCATCTACAGCTAGAAAATTCCCTTAAGCACTGCTTTAACTGAATCTCATAAATGTTGTATGTTTATTTTTATTTTCATAAATCTTATAGTATTTTATAATTTCTCCAGGTTTTTTCTTGACCTGTTGATTGTTTAACATGTATTAACTCTAACAATAGATGTTTGGGAGGCTGGTTGGAATATTATGAACACCCGATATATAAATTAGATAAGTGTAAGCTTCTTTCTTTGTTCAAAGCTAGAGAAGATGCTCCGGAACTCTGTCTGCTTGCCCTTCCCCACCTCCTATCCCAGCATTGGTTCATAAAGCAGATTCTCATAAGGCTGGAGTTCTGATGAATATAGTTTGAAAGCCCCTGACTTATTTCAACGTCCACATTTTATGGATGAGGAAATTGAAACACAGAAAGGTTAAACAAATTAACTAGAATCAAGTAGTAACAGAATTCACTCTTGCACACATATCTTCATCTCCTTTGGACAGTGATACTAGATGATGGGATACTTTAGTCAACAAATATGTATTGAGAGCTCACTGTGCGCAGTCAGTGGTTAGGCACCAGAGATATAGCAGTGAACACAATACAAAAGGTCTCTGACTTTTAGAAATTTGGTGTGGAAAGTTGTCCTAGGGTTTGACATCTTAGGAGCATATGCTTCGAATGGTATTTTCAGTAATGATTCCTACCCTTCTGTGGCTCATTCCTTCATTCCGTCTTGTGACTCAGGTTGCTACTTTTTTGATAATGAGCTAGTTAGATGTAGTAAAAGTGGTTGTAGTATAGAGAACTATGACTAGCCACATGAGAACTTAACTGAAATTTTGACTTCAGTAATATTGTTTCGACAGAAAAAGTTAAGCCTCTGGTTTTCAATTTTAAGTAGTCTGCTGGTTATTAGTGACTAGATTGACGTGTTAGATGGATCTAATTGTCAGCTTTGTTCATAACTCTCAGCCATTTATATTTTAAATCAATTGTTTCTACCCACATAATATCTGATCGAAAATAACTACATGGTCTTCTTCCCCTGTTTCATCAATTTTTCTTCTAATACTTGAAGGTTCTGGTATAATAGTCACTATTTTTCAGGAAAACAAAATAAAGGCTCAATTTTATTTTATGAATACATTTTGTATTTTCATGCATGGGAGTTCAGAAGGGATTTTAATTAAGATATATTAAATTTAATACACAAAACTTTAGTGAAATCTAGAAATCACAAAAGTAATTAGGTGAGTTAATCGTACCTACATAGTTTAGAAAATCTTCTGATTTAACTTGTTGCGGCTGTAACATTTTATTTTTTGGTGAAGGGAATATAAACGTTCTTTTTTTAAAAAAAAAATAAAAGTCAGTAAAAAATAGTGTCTGAAATGGAACCTTTTTTTTTTATAGTTTGTGGGCAATTGTAGTACTTCTTTGAATGCAATGAATGTTAGCTAGTGGCACATTCTGTTGTAATATTACACATGATTGCGATAAAATATAGTGAAATTATTTGAATTCAACTTCTCTTCAGCATTATGTCTATGATTATTTACCATTCCTACATTGAGTATATTTCTTTATTTTACCATTAAAATTAGAGTCTTAGAGAATTTTTATTTTGTCTTTTATGCGTAAAACATTTTGATCCTTGTCTTTTGTGTTTTTAATAAGTGAAGTATCATGATAGATACCGTGATGATAGTTTTTAAGAAAATAATTAATAATCCCGTGTTTTCTCAGAGAGGTGCCTCCTTACCACCTCTGGGATGTGGAGGGCTGCCCCAGGTGCACCTGTATGATTTCATGCAGGAGCACATCTGGATCTAACATTAGGAAAAGGGAGGTCTGTTGATGGAGTGAAAGGACTGATGTCATTTTCAGTGTTTGGTGGGTGAGCGGGCTCTTAAAAGATAAACTATGATTGCCTTATTTACAAATTTCAAAGTCTGACCATTGATATTTATGTTTTATTGATTACTTGGCTTTCTGTAATGCTTTTTGTCCTAATCTGAATGATTGATAAGTATCAGTTATGTAGAATTTGTTTATTACAGTAACTGAACCCTCTACTCCCCTTCCTTAATCACACTTCTGGGCAGAAGGCTCAGTCCCATTGTTTGAAGTATTGTCCTCAATTCACAATGATATCTCATGTGACTTCTCACAGATTCTGTTCTATTCTTAGTTTTTTACGGAAACTCCGTATTGTTTTCCATAGTGGCTGTACCAATTTGCATTTGCACCAACAGTGTTATGAGGGTTCTTTTTCCCCCACAACAACTCCAACACATGTTATTACTTGTTCTGTTGATGATATAATCATTCTAACAAGTGTGAGGTAGTATCTCATTGTGGTTTTGATTTGCATTTTCCTAACAGCTAGTGAAGTTGAGCATCTTTTCATATGTCTGTTGGCCATGTATATGTCTTCTTGGGAGAAGTGTCTGTTAGGTCCTCTGTTCATTTTTTAATAGGATTGTTTCTTTTTTATTGTTGAGTTGTATAAGTTCTTTACATATTTTGGATATTAGCCCCTTATCAGAGGTGTTATTTGCAAATATCTTCTCCCATTCAGGTGGTTGCCTCTGTCTTGTTGATGGTTTCTTTTGCTGTGCAGAAGCTTTTCAGTTTGATATAGTCCTGTTTATTTATTTTTGCTTTTATTTTTCTTGCCTTTGAGGTCAAATTTATAAAATT
The DNA here is from genome assembly GCA_028627145.1 of Eidolon dupreanum. NCBI lineage: Eukaryota > Metazoa > Chordata > Mammalia > Chiroptera > Pteropodidae > Eidolon > Eidolon dupreanum. Next base: position 21,140,182 of record CM053505.1, read on the forward strand.
CTCTGTAAGACCAAGGTCCATGAGTTTAGTACCTGTGTTTTCTATTATGCAGTTTGTTTCAGATCTTATATTTAGGTCTTTTATCCATTTTGAGTTAATTTTGGTGTATGGTAACAGATAGCAGTCTAGTTTCATTCTTTAACATTTGGCTTTCCAATTTTCACAGCACCATTTATTAAAGAGGCTTTCTTCTCTCTATTTTATGTTTTTTGTTCCTTGTTGAAAATTATTTGTTCATATATATGGGAGTTTATTTCCAGGCTCTCAGTTCTGTTCTTTTAGTCTGTGTATCTTTTTTTTCTGCCAAAACCATACTGTTTTGATTATTATTTCTTTTTAGTATAATTTGAAGTCAGGCAGAGTGATTCTTCAGTGATTTCTCATGATTCCTTTAGCTATTGAGGGTCTTTTGTACTTCCATGAAAATTTGATAATTTTTTGTTATGTTTCTTTAAAAAAAAACCATTGGGATTTGGATGGAGATTGCATTAAATCAGTATAATGCTTTAGGTAATAAGGTCATTTTAACTATGTTAATTCTTCCAATCCATGATCATGAAATATCTTTCCATTTCTTTGTGTCTTCAATTTCTTTCAATATCTTATAGTTTTCAGTGTATAGGTTCTTCACATGCTTCATTAGGTTTATTCCTAGGTATTCTATTCTTTTTGTTGCAATTGCAAAAGGAGTTGTTTTTCATTTATTTTTCTGAAAATTTATTGTTAATATGTAGGAATTCTATGGATTTTTGTATATTGATTTTTGTTTTCTGAAACTTTACTGTATTTGTTTATTATTTCTAGTAGTGTTTTAGTGGAGTATTTACAGTTTTCTATATGGAGAATAATGTCATCTGCAAAAAGTGACAATTTTACTTCTTTGTTCCCAATTTGAGTGCCTTTTATTTATTTCTCTTTACTGATTGCTATTCCTAGAACTTCCAACACTATATTGAATAAGAGTGGTAAGAGTAGACAACTTTGAAAGAGACTTTATTTTTAATATAAGACAGTTAGAGAAAGTTTATGATATTCAGAATTGAAAACCCAAAACACAAAGTTAATTTGCTGTCAGCAATCCCTTGCTTTCTTCCCAGTGGAGGGGTTAATTAGAAAGTGAAATCTTATTCTAGTTCTTTTCTTTTGGAAATTTTATCTTCTTAAAAAATTATGTAAAAAAGAAAACATCCTAGTTAAAATACTGGCAAGCTACAACTCCATGATAGGCTCTGTCTTAATTTTTCATTAAATGATCCATGAAGACATATAGAAATTTAAAAATTCAAAAGCAATGGAAAAGAAAGATAATAGCCATCCATTTACATAAATCCTGTGAGAAATTCCCCATAATTACTTAGCTGTTGTGGCCTGATTGAAAAACATGTTTTAATAGCCTCCACAGACTCATGCTCAATTAAAACATAATTTTGGTATAAAGAGAAAACAGTCAAGTCTCATGATCTGCCTTTTCCTCAGAAATTTATTATCTGCACCTTCCAGAAAACTAGGAAGCTGCCTCCTCATTGCACACATGTAGGCACACAGGAGGTGTTTTAAATATTTTTCTATTTATTAATACTTTGTTTGCATCACTTCTTACAAGACAAATTCCCTGGAGTTAAAATGATTCCAACTGGAGGGGAAAATGTAGAAGTACATCATTCTATGAAGGATATATGGAATCTAGCATGTAGGTCTGGTGGTAGTAACAGAGATGAGAAGAGTCCAAGTGATTTGTGGTGCATGTTATTGGTGGAATTAGAGTTAATCCATTAATAAGACAATGAAATTTTTTAAGACATAAATATCCCCGTAGATTATTTGAAAACTGCAAATGGATGTAAGAAAACATCCTCTCTACATCTAATAAATGGATGCTTGTCTGATAAAGGATATTGGCTCAAGCTTCCTCCACATTTAGATCGAAGAGATCACTCCAAAGTGAAAGGGGAATGTGACCCTGTACAAGTGACCACCTGGGAGAGATAACCCTCTGCTATTTATAGGAGCAAATGAGGAAAGAAAAGGCAAAAATAGATGTTTTTATGTTAGAATATAAAAGAGTGACACCTAAATTTGCACCTCAATGAATTATTGTGCAACAGTAGAATGGCAAAGATGAGAAATTCTGAAAAGCAACAAGAGAAAAAGACATTTTCAAAGGAACAAAAATTATACTGAAGGCAGAATTACAAACAATAGCAATGGAAGCCAGAAGACAATGGAATTATAGTGCTGGAGCAAATGAACTGTCACACTAGAATTTTAAATTTCAGTAAACTATCATTTAAGTGTAAAAGTGAAATAAAAATATTTTCAGTCCAACAATGAAATTGAGACGATTTAAAACTCACAGATATCTGTTAAAAGAACAAATATAGCATCTACTTGTGGATGAAGGAAACTGAATTCAGAAGAATTAAGATCTAAGAGCAGTAGTTAATAAAATAATCAATAAATGTAGGTAAATCTCATTGAGCATTGGCTATGAAAATAAAAATTCAGGTGGTATAAAAACAAAATGAATTCAGTTACTGGAAAATAATTTTATAAGGAGTGGATTATTGCCATTATAGACATGTAAGATTCTTGTATTTTGAGGGATGAGGTTTGAACTATTTTAAGACATTTTTATATAAAGTGCAAATGTTGAAAATTTGAGAAAACCAAAAAATATAGAGATGAATGTATAATTCCTAAATAAGTAAAATGCATAAAAGGAAATAAACAAAACTTGATGAGCCCAAGAGATCACAAGAACAGAGAACTAAAGAAAGAATATGATAAAGAGGCACAAAATGTGATATTAAACACAAATATATCATTAATCATGATAAATATATAGAGATGAAACTATAAAAGTTAACATTTTCACAATGGAAAGTGAAATTCAGCTTTATGCAGTTTACAAAATTACATGGCAAAATATTCAAAAACCTATTAGAGGTATTTACTAATCAAAAAATAGTTCACATATATATGTTAAATCAGAATAAATAGACTTTAAAGTAAATAAATGTATTAATTTAAAAATGAATAATCCAATGTAGAGAACATTTTCAAACATTTTCTCACTTAACCACATAATTTCAAAATGTAAAAAGCAAAAAAAACATGACAAATATGGAAGGAAAAATCCAAAATTAGAATAGGAGATTTTATTATACATGTCAATACTTGAGAGATCAGACAGACAGAACATTGGTGAGGGCCTATGGATCTGACCAACACAATAAGATTAGGTTTTCTGTACCTATTAAGCCTAACTTGGCTCTACTGGTAAAAACTTAGCAATTCTCACATTTTATTTCAGCACTTTGATATCTTTCTATGGCCTTCTTCCTGTGCTTTAGGGCACCTGCGAGGCTGTTCAGTTATTACCTTTCACCAGTCTTTCCCGCTTGCAGATTCTTAGAAACTTCATGAGGAGACAAGTCCAGTGCCCTTAGCCATTTGGAGTTGGTTAGGGAAAAAAGGTCACATACCATTCTCTTAGCATCCCCAAAACTCTCCTTTTTCCTCCTTGATTCCCGCTTTCCTCCTTTCTTTTCATCCTCCTTCCTTCTTTCTTCTTTTTTTTCTCCCTTCACCCCTTTCCTGATCTCTTCACCATTAAATATCATTTTAGATCTTCCTGATGATAGAAAAAAAACAAGTAGTTCAGCCTCTTTTGAAGTGATAAAACTCATTTAAATCAATATTTCAAAAAATTAACTTGCCCATAATTAATATGGAACCTTATCACTTTAAATTATTATTTTATTGAATAGCATAATAAAGTTGACAAGCAGCTAAATCACTTAGGAATTTGATTTTCTTGAATGGATGGTATTATGCTAGATTTAACCAATGAAAACATTTTATAAAATAAATCAAGCATACTCTAAAATTTGTAATTCCTGAATGCTTTTCTTTTTATATGAAGTCTATGGCACACTTCATGTTTGTGATATTAAATGAAGAAACTCAGTAATGAGCTATTGTTAATGCACAATGAATCTATCACTTACTTTGCCACAGTATTTATGAGACAGATATGCCAATAAGAACATAATAAAGTAACTAAAATGGGTAAAATTTTAACTAGCATGTGATTTGTCTTCTACTGGGGGAACAGAAAAACAAAAATTCTACACTAAAACTCTCCAGTAGTAGATGGAAGTGGATTAGCAAATACGCCCCCCCAAAAAAAAAAAATCTCTGAAAATATAATTACTCATCCATGAATTCAGAGCAAATAAATATCTATTTATTATAAATTTATTTATAAAATGAATTCATATAAATATAGCTATTCATTCTCTTGATACCTCATTTTTTGAATTAAGAGCTTCTGATTATTATTTGCCAATAATATACTTAATTAACTGTAGAAGATAATGATCAGTTTACCATATTATTTAGTCTCTTCCACATATCTGATGTACTTTCATATAATCATGTAATGTTAAGGCATGAAGAAACCTAAGTGATCAGTTAATCAAATGATATTCTATAGAGCCCTAGCATTCTTTTGAAGTACTTTCATTTGGATATAGGGAAGTTGTGAAAGTGAATTGGCATGATTAGCTTCTCATCCTACTTTAGCCAGATCAACTCTACATTACTTTGTTTTATATATTGAGATTTTGTCTTAGGTATTGTTCAGGCACAGTACTCCCAGACCAAAAAACAAAATACTGGAAAGCTACTGATCAAATCGCAAATTTTGATTTTAACAGAGTAAGAAATTGAGTTCTAAAAAACACATCTAAGTTCTATGCCCACAATCACAAAATGTAGGAGAAGAACTAAAGCTAGAAAACACGATTTTTAACTCTCAGTTGATCACTTCTTTTACCTCACCAGTTTTATACATGTATATTTCTTTGTAGTTAAGAAAAGGTAGATTATTTCAGTAAAAGTCCATGTCTGCCTGTACACGTTTTATGTAGTCTTCCCTCCCTCGTTGACCCTGGTTTTGACTTACATTGGCCAATAGATTATTAAGGAATGTGAAGGAAGCAGATATATGATAACCGTTTATACATGAGGGCTCTCATTCTTTTGCTACTGATAATTCTTCTGTATTATAGGAAGAATATTAGGCTCATCTCATAGAAGATTAGAGAGCTCATGGACAGAATTTCCAGTTAACATCCCAGTTCATGAGTGAGCTCAGCCAATACTACATGAAGCAGATAAGCTTTCCCAAATGAGGTCAGACCACAGACTCATGAGCAAATTGTTGTTTCTTTAAACCACTAGGTTTTTAGGTGTATGTTATGCAGGGCTAGCTGACCAGAACAGCAGTATTGACTTATTGTCCCAACTATGACCTGTTCTAGGATCTGAGCTTGGCATATTTTTATGGTTTATTTCAAAAACTGTCGATCACACTGACTTCTTCCAGCAGCTAATGTTATATAAAATTAAGTATTATTTCATTAGAGATATTCTCTCTTAAGTTCCTTTATTTTTTTAAGCAACTATAATATGATACATTTAGATATATTTGATTATCTTTTAATTATGGAACCCTGGCCACTGCCACAGTTACCAGGAACACCTATAAAGAAAAAGGCCCAGGTGAGCTACATCTGAGTAGAGGAGGGATGGAAGAGACAGATCCAGAATATCCCTACCATTTGTGATGCCCAGGTCAAAAGTATAAATGGAAGCCCATATATCACATGTCTAAATTTTAAAAGTAATAAATCAAGCCAACAAATTTTTAAATAGATTACAGTCTATCATTTCACCTTGACAAATATATAATATAACTTTTTACCAACCTGGAAGACCAAGTTTAGATTTAGAATTTTTGGCCTCTTCAGAATTCAGGCCACATAATTAATTTTGGTCCACATCTTCCCCTTAACAGCCACCTCTTAGTTACCCTTTAATTCTAGGAGTACTCCATCAGGAGGATTGACATAGGCAAGGGCCCTGTGCAAGCAATGGAAATGGGATCAAAGCACTTTGGTTTGTGAATTATGGCATCCCATGAACTTGGAACATGGATGAGGCTGGGCTCTGTGTAGGCCTGTCCCATTGGGCCCATGTACTTCTTGCAGATGCAGACAGAAAGTGCCAGAGGAGATTCAGAGTAAGGCCCTAGAAAGCATGAGGCCCAGAACAGGAAGCTATTTCCTGTGTCTAATTAATAATTAATTTTATTATTATTATTAATTTCATATCAAAATCATGGAGTGTGCCATAGCATGTGTGTTAGATTGGGGCACCCCAAAAGCAGGCAGTCCCTGAGATCAGGTCTTGAGATCAATAGTCCCTTGAAATCAATCCTGAGAGGTGATCTCATGAACCATAGGTAGGAGTGTGAGAGATGAGAGACAGCAGCAAGCAACAGCAAATTCTGAGTGTAAATGAACAGTTGCCAATGTGAGCAATTTGGGCTCAATTTCACTGTTAATCTCTAAGAGTTAATGTAAAATGTACCTCAGAACTATTTCAACCAAAGAATAAAGAAGCTAGATTACTTTTCCACCAATATAATGCATCATTTATTAAGGACTGTAACTACAGGTATTAACTGTCACTTTGTTCTGATCCATGTGAGGGCTGAGCTCCCTTCTATGACCAGAGAAAGCCCTCAAGGAGAAGGTCACGGATTTCCATAAAGCCATTGACTTATACAAAATATTTAAATGCAAAGGAATCATGGCAGGGTATGGACAGCATCTGCTATAGTACAGAATTGGAAAGGACTTTAAGAAAACACGTCCCTAAAGAGAATAATGGTATGGTCGCACAATGTGGCCAATAAACTTTTAAGTTTCTAAGGATCAAAATGGTGTCTACCTCTGCTATTTTACATCTAAGGGGATGCAGATACTGGCAGATGACTCTCTTAACCCAGAAGTGGTTTCTTAATTATGCTATATGATAATACTCCTATTTACATTTATTACATGAATCAATTAAATTATTTTTGATGTTTAAGAAGAGAAACAATTTGTCAATACATCTTCAAAAATATAGCCATCTTTTCTATGAATTCCACTTTATGATGGATTTGTTTTTGGACATGTGAAGGAGAGGGACTGGCACTATGCATCCCTTAGGGTCTTTGCTCATGAACTTTTTATGAGTTGGAAAATACATACTTAAGGATGTCCTTGGCTTTCACTTTGATTCAGTATCATTAGGAAATGAGTACTTTTAAGGAAAAGGAAATAGTGTATGACAAAGCTTTTGATAGATACATTATACTTGAATATGTACATTTCAGTTGTTTACCATTAGGTACTAGTTATTCTTTATTTTAATGAAAATAATAATTACTGTTGAGTTGCTTAAAATTATTTGAATCACCTAATTTAAATACTTTCAATCTATTCATGCAAGAAAAAATGAAGTTTCTTTATTTCTGTTAGTAAAGCAAGAGATTTTGATCAAATCATTATCTTACCTAGTTTATTCTAATGATTTTGCCACAACTCAAATAATGAATGAAAGTAATCAGAATGAAAGGAATCAATAGAAAACAGATGATAAAATGTGCCTGGAGTCCTTTTTTACAGGAAAAAAAAATTGTTCTAAAATTAGACTTGTACTTGAAAAGGATGGAATAAAAATAACAACATTCTGGCAGCCTTTGTTTTCTCCTTAGACCAGCTGAAAATCTTGGACTTTAGTTAAATGTAATATAGATTTCAAATATGATCCATTATCAGTGTGTTTTAATATATAATATATAACTGTAACATTATACATAATATATATGACATACAGCAATATATAACATGTGACATATGAATGTATAATATATAATTAAGATATTTTTATAATACATAGCATATAACATATAACTTATTACACACATGTATAAATCCTCAATTTGTTTTAAAAATCATTTAAAGCAGTTAATGTTCTTGCAGAAGTGACTGATTTTGTTCTTGCAGGAGTAACTGATTTTCTTGGCATATAGATTTCCAATGTGTTCGAAAAAACAGGTTTGCTGTTTTTAACATTGGAGGTGTTAATGTGAGTGAATTAAAATTATAGCCAATTAATGTCATAATACTGGTCCATTGGTTGATAAACTTGATTGGTTTTCTTGGTTTCCGAGAACTTTAGAGAATTAGGCTTCTAAACATTTTTTATCATTTGTTTTTTATCTATTACTTAAATACTTTTGGCATTGGCAGTGAAGTTTGTCTTATATGCTTATATTGCATCATACTTTAGGATTAAGTGATTTTTATAACTATTTTCTCATTTCATGGAGAATAAAAAGGTGATAACCTTCTGAGAAAAAGTAATATTGCCTAGAAGGAAAGAACCAGCATAGATAGCCTGCCCATCATAAGAAATATTAGGTATTACCTTAAGGTAAATGGTATAATAAAGTGATAGGATAAGTTTTAATTAGACATGCCTCTTTGTGCCTCTCTTGGTTATTAACTATGATAAATTATTTCTATCCACTGGCCAAGTTGCAAATTACTTTGATTACTATGGGGCACAAGTCATGGAAATATGGCAGACAGTAGCACTTACCAAATATCCATATATCTGTCATTTCTCATACCCCATTCAGTTAGATCCATGTGACTGATTCTGGCCAATGAAATGTTATGTGTGTACTTTTGAGCTTAGTCACTGCTCTTCTCCTGACCTGTCGGTGAAGGAGGAGAGGTGTTTCAGATAGTACTGCTGCAGATATCTTTCACAGCATGGGTCCCTGAGTAACTTTATGGAGCAGACCTTCCTCTGACCTATGCAGAATATATTGTCATTGATAAATAAACTTGCTTGTTATGCCCTGGAGATTTAGGGGTAGTGCGTTACCCCAGGATGACCTAGTTTCTTCTAGATTATACAATTAAATACAATAATATTAAATATTGCTTTACCCTAAAATGAATTTTAGGATTTATGCCATTTTAAAAGATTAAATTATTTTTAAAATTATTTTGATAGTTCCAGATGGATGTTTTTCAGTTCCTTTGCAATTTGTTCCTCTCACTCCTGGACGTTACCCTTGTAAAATTTTGTTGACATCAAGGTACGATGTACGTCTATATTACATTGAGGGTGTGGTGGATCATGAATGTCCAGAGGCCAGATTTAAATTTGAAACACCAGCATTTGAAGCCCTAACCCAGAATATCCCAATAGTAAGTACAGGTTTGTTTTTTTTTTTTTTTTTTTTTGTATTTTTTTTCATTTCCACTGCCACCCTCTCAATTAAAGTCCTCCAAACCTCTTTCTTGAACTATTACCAATTTCTAATTACATTGTCTTTTGCCATTTGTTTCTATACATTGATGTCAGAGTTTTATTCCTGAATATAAATGTTATCATGTTTCTCATCTGGTTAATCACTTCTGTTGGATCTCTTTGCTTAAAAAAAACTTAACTCCACCTTCCTTAACCTATCACCAAATTCCTACTCAAAAGCCATGCCTCACGGCTCCACCAAGCAGAGTCATGTTCTCTCAGATCACTCTGCTCCAGATTTGGTTGTGATCTTGACAATTAACTAAAATGGGTTCATAGGCAACTAAGAACAATAATTGACTGTAGCTTGGCTATCTATTACTCAAAGTGATAATACAGCATAGAAGGTAATATAATTGTAAGGAATTCTGAATTTTTAGACTGAGAAATGGCTTTTTGTTTATTTAATTATTAAAGATATAACAGAAGTCTGCTCAAAGCACAAAAATTTGCTCTGATGAGATATATGAGCTTTGCTATCTAAGCAATCTACCAGTTAGAACAGTTTTTATTACCTATTATTAGGAGTAGAATGTATAACTCTAAGACGATTTTATCATTTTAACAATAATTAGTAGGTCAAATGAAGGAATGTTCCTTTAGATATTAAATACCATGTATGAACCTATTAGGCATTACTCCTGGATGACACTGAAAGGGCGTATAGTCATCCTTGTGCCTTATGTTCGTGTTTTTTATAGTTCTTACCAAATATGACTTTCAAATGATGATTCTTAAGAAATACAATTTTAATGCAATATATTTTATGAAAAGCTCCAAGAATTAATATGTAATTAAACTTCATAAATATCATCTCCCTGATATTTTTCTACCTCTTTTTATGCTTTAGAATAATAAAACAAAGAACAAATGGAAATGTCAAGTTACCATAGAAGGAGAATTTTTTTTTGGACCTACTATTGTATATGTTGAACCAGGTGAAACTGTGCTATATCCTCTCACATTCAAACCTCTTTTGGAATGTGAGATTATGGTATGAACTCATCGATATATTTTCCACAATATTAATATGTCAATAAACCAGTGTATAATATTAACATATATAACTTATGGTAAATCTTTTTGCAGAAAAGTTATATTTTCATGAATGTGATCATTAGTGTCCACTGTGCTTGAAACTCTAATACATGTTTTAACTTGAAGGATAAACATTCTGAAAGTCACAATGCCATTGGCTACCAATACTTATGTTGAGATTATTTTTACATAATACATTTGACAAAGTAAAATCATTGCTCTTTTTGTTTTTATTCAGTAAGGAAGTTGGAACTTCAGAAAATATTTTCTGAAGACATATTTCTTTACCAGGGATGTAAACATGCTATATATTAGAATGCTTCTATAAACTCTGTACTTAGAGAAAGTAAAGAGAAATAATGAGATTTTCACAGGAAATTCATCTTTATTCATTCAGTAGAAGTATTGGTACATTAACTGGAAAAGTCAGTGGGTAACACCTCCTTGCAAGCTCATTTCATTAATCAGATTCAAGATAAATAGAATAGTAGAGGTTGTTTAGCATCCAGCTGTGACTCCTGTAGAGCTGAAATTTGGCTGATTTCTCACAGGGCAAACTTATTCTACAAAATGAAATAGATGGTATGGCACATATCTTTGAAATGAAAGGGATTGGCAAAAAGCCCGTGGCCTTGGAACACATCATTATAAACTGTCAAGTAGGAATGATAGAAGATAAAACGATAATGGTGCCCAATCATACAAAGACCACGGTAACCTATAAGGTAAGTTTTTTTTTTTTTTTTTAAGTATAAAAGTGTTTTCAGAAGAAGTACATTGAGTTACATGAAATTTTAAAACATTTAATTTTATTTAACTAGGTGAACCCAAGTCACATAATGTTTAGCATTCTACTTTTTATTAGTCTAACAGTTATTAAATTTTATTGTAATTATAAAACTGAATTAGTACTAAACAAGTTTTATATCTAATATAGTATATATCATAAAACATATTAAAATCTATTTATTTGAGACGTATATTTTCACTTGAATAAATTGTATATGATAATAAAAAGTATTTTCAAAAAAATTTTGAACAGCTTTTAAAAATTGTATGTGAAATTTACAGGTAAAAAATTTCAAAAATGTATTCCATCAATACCAGTATGAATAATGGTGGAAATGTGAAGAAATGCATAATTATTTACATCTTTTGAAATTTTGTGCCTGTAGATTTCACATACAATTTTTAAAAGCTGTTTAATTTTTTTTGAAAATATCTTTTATTGTCATGTAGAATTTCTTCAAGTAAAAATACACATGACTCAAGTGAGTAAATTTTAAGGGTGGAAATTAAAATGAAGGAAGGAGGAAGAGAGTAAGGAAAGGAAAAACTCATGACTACTTGAATTTGCTATAAATAAGGAAAAAATTCATTTTTCCACCACTCCTTTCCCTTTCCAGAATTTACTGGTAAGCAAGGAATCTTGTCTTAAGAGTTTGATGAAAATAGGTTAGAGAAAAATCTATACTTTGATAACATTGGTTATTTCATTTTGTCATTATAGCAGAGATGTTGTCTATAGGCTTTCAACATTTTATTCTTTAGAATGAATCCATTTTTTAAAATTTAGGCTTTAAAAATTATTATGCTATATTATTCTCATTCAATATAGAAGTGGAATTTTATTGATAACAAAATTCTCACAAGCAATAACAGTTATATTTCTATCATTTTAATAAACAAATAAAAGTGAACAATCTTTTTTTTTTATTTATACAATGTAAATTTTCAGTGAGGCTTTGTTGTAATTAAAGATATTACCTATTAAACTAATTAAATGTGATTTCATTAAAATATTAATAATACTGTTCATGTGTTCTAGGTCTTCCTAATATTTCTATATTTCTATCCTCAGGACACTTGCTAAAAATGCTCAGCAGTTATTGTTTAACATTGCATTTGCCTGAGACTGTAATAACAGTTGTGTGTGGCCAAGAAGAGTTTGGCCAAAAACTGGAAAGGAAGATCTGGGGAATAAGATATCTTTAGGGGATTTAAAAATCTCTCACATATCCCTGGGGAACATGCAGACCACATGCATGTGCAGAGTTGTATGCTTGCCCAGGAAAGACCTGAGAGCATGCCAGTTTTTCATCGCTGGCTAATACAGAGGTACTATGTGAGCTGGAAATTAAACAACACATATACAGTACTCCTAGACAAAGGGTAGATGATTTTTTGTTTCAAGGCATTTAAAGAAACCTATGGAGATTATTGTTGACCACTAAGCTAACTAAGCAGGGACTTCGGTGGGCATATATTATAGTGAATGCAGAATTTACAGAATTACTCCAGTAAAGTCCCTAAACCAACACAAAGAACAAAACAAAAACGAGCAACAAAAACAAAACATGGGGTGATAGTGATCTGATTTCAAAAATGGCTGTACTACCTTATGTAAAATGTACATTTTTTAATAAGAACAAAATTTATGAGACAAAGAAAAAGGAAACAAAGAAACAAGAAAGTATGACCCATACACAGAAAACTAAGCAGTCTCTAGAAGCTTTCTCCGAAGGCACCCACGTGTTGGATAAGAAGAAAAAGACTTTAAATAAGTTTAGTGAATTAAAAAATTTCATCTGAAGAATTAATGAAAAGTTTCAATAAATAGATAATATCAATATCTATTATATATAAAATATTATATACACACACACACACACACACACACACACACACATATATATATATATATATATATATATATATATATATATAGAGAGAGAGAGAGAGAGAGAGAGAGAGAGAGAGAAATGTAAAAAATAAATTCTGAAGTTGAAGAGTACAATAAAAGTAAGGAATCATTCACTATAGGGGATAAAAATATTTTCTGATTTCCCTTGGGATTTCTTCTTTGATATGTTGGTTATTTAGGACTATGTTTTAAATTCTACATATTTAAGGATTTCTCAATATTTTTCCATTTTCATTTCTAATTTAGTTCTATTATTGTTAAAAATGCATAATGTATATGATTCTAGCTCTTTTAAATTAATTGAGGCTTCTTTTATATCCTAAGACATGGTCTATCCTGTAGAATATTTCATACGTGCTTGAGACATGGTAAAGAGCATCCATCAAAATCCCACAACTAACATCATACTTAATGTTAAAACATTGAATGATTTTTCCTGTGGTCAGGAACAAGATGATAAGTTTTCCACTCTTGCTACTTCTATTCAACATTGTACTGGTAGGTACTAGCTAGTGCAATTAGTTAAGAAAAAGAAATAAAAGGTATCTATGTTCAAAAGGAAGAGATCATACAATCTCTATTTGCAGATATGATTTTACAAATAGAAAATTATAAGGGATCCACTAAATATACTATCAAAACTAATAAATGAGTTTAAGAGTTTCGCAGGATACAAGATCAATACACAAAAATCAATCATTTCTATATATTAGCAATAAACAATCCAAATTAAATTAATAACTATTTACAATAGTATCAAAATAATGAAATGCTTAGGGACAAATTTGACAGATGAAGGGCAAGACTCATACACTGAAAACTACAAAATATTATTGAACAAAATTAAAGAAATTTCCAATAAACAGAAAGACATCTTATGCTCATAGATCAGAAGACTTACTATTGTTATGATTTCAGTGTTACCCAAATTGATACACAGATTCAACACAATATCTACCAAAATCCCAACTGACTTTTTTTTGCAGAATATCACAAGGCAGTCCTAAAATTCATGTATAAGTGCTAGGGACACAGAGTAGCCAAAGCAGTCTTAAAAAATAAAGAAAAAAAAATTGGATGACTCATACTTCTTGATTTTAAAACTTACTACAAGCCTTTAACTACAAAATTACAATATTAAAAAAATGTGGTACTGTCATAAGATAGATGGAGTAGAATAGAATGTCCAGAAATAAACACTCATAATAAGTCAATCAATTTTTGACAAAGATACCAAGAGAATTCAATGAGACAGAATAGGATTTTTAAAAAATGGTGCTGAGACAACTGTTAGTCACATACAAAAGAATGAATTTGGGCCCCTAACTCATACCATGTGTAAAAGTAAACTCAAAATGGATCATAGACCAAAATTTAATAGGTATAACTAAAAATCATAGGAAAAAAATCATAGCAATAAATCTTAATGACCTTGGGTTTGGCAGTTATTTTTTACATATGACACCAAAACCACAAGTCACAAAACAATAAGTATAAATAAATAAATTAGACTTCAATGTTAGAATGTTTGTGCTTCAAATGATACCTTGAAGAAAGTAAAAAATCAACCCATAGAATGAGAGAATTTATCCACATGCATCTGATAAGGACTTTACATATAAAGATCTCTTACAACTTAATAATAAAATGGCAAATAACACAGTTTTTAAAATGTGCAGAGTTTGAATAGATATATCACAAACAGGGTATACAAATGAGCAATAAGCACATGAAAAAATATTCCACATCATTGGTAAATATGGAAATATAAATCAAAATCATAGTGAGATACAACTTCACACCCACTAGGATGGCAATAATCAAAATGACAGACAATAAAAACCTTGAAAGAAGATGTAGAAAAATAGAAACCCTCACTCATTGTTGATGGGAAAGAAAAATGGTGCAGCTATTTTGGAAAACAGTTTTGGAAGGCTTATCTTAAAAGGTTAAACATCGAGTTGTCATATGCCCAAGCAATTCCACTCCAAGATCTATGTCCATAAAAAATAAAAACCTATGTTCGCTCAAAACCCTGTGTATATTTTCATAGCAGCATTGTTCATTATAGACAAAAATGGAAACAAACCAAATTTCCATCAATTTATGAATGGATACACAAAATGTTTCATATCACACAATTTAATCATTCATCAGTAAAAGAAATGATGTACTAATGTATATCATAACATAGATAAACCTTGAAAACATTATGCTAAGTAAAAAAATCCAGTCACAAAAGACCACATATTATATGATTTCTTTTCTAGGAATTGTTCAGAGTAGGCAAATCTGTCAAGACACAAATTAGATTATATTTGCAGTGGGGGATGGTGAGATGTGAGTACTCAGTATGCTGAAAGTTGGATTTAACCAGGGTTGTGGTCAAATGTTGCTTAAATATTCTTTATGTGCTGTATTAATATTGATGTAGAAATTCACTGAAATGGTTCATCTTTTGTACATCAAAATGCCTCAAGAAAATGGTGCGTGGTCTATAAAAGGTACTCAGATTGTCTAAGTATCAAAGAATGATCTTGGTACAAGTAGCAACAGAATATAAACTTTGTTCTTTTCATAAAAATCATTACCTTTGTTCTATTTCTTAACAGGTCTCAGATTTTTCTTCTGTATCTAGCATTTTTGTATGCTTCTCATTTAAAACTGAAGTTTTAACATAATGCAATATATACGCGACTTACTGTTGAGTAATACACTTGAAACTTATTTGATTTTGTAAATAAATGTCACCCCAATAGTTTTTAATTAAAAAAAAAGAAAAAAATAAAAATGAAGTTTTAATGAAAGTATTTAAACTTTAGTTTTTTTCTGTGCTTTAGGTTGTTACACTAATTTCATGTAAATGTTGATGTTATATAATTCTTGTTTTTTAAATTCTCTTTTCTAGGTATCTTCAGATCTTCCAATAGTATGGGGAGATCCACACATCACCATAGACCCTGATAGTGTATTTCCATATATTCTACACATAAACCCTCGGAAACATGGCATATTCAAAGGTAACAAAACCATTAATAAAATATTAATTCTCCATGTGACAGGTAGATTTTGAGCAATAGTGAGCCTATTTCAAGCACTTCAACAAAGTACCATATTTTGCCAGTTTTATGTAATTCAGAAGATTTAAACTGATTTTAAGAAATATAAATTTCAGTTTTCATTTTAATCATCAAGTGTTAGTCCTAATGCTGGAATTTATTTTTGGAATTTTAACTTTTTGTTAAAGACAGTGAGTCTTTCAGAATTGCCGTTATTATTTCTGATAATTTCAGGTTCCCGTTCTATAAAAGGCAGTGAGTTCTGCTATGTGTGAAAAGAACCATAAGAGAAACTCAAAGCTATGGAATATGGTTGAATTAAGAATGCTTATGACTCCCTAAACAAAACAAAGCCCCTGGTCCATGAATCAGACCCTTAAAGTTTTGGAAATGGAACTAAAGAGAATTAAATAATCATATTTAATACATCTTTCCTTTGAATAGTTATTTTTGTTAGTTTTGGCAACATTTCGGAGACCATAAAATTTCAATACATATTTTCACTAATGAGATATGGGCTCTTTTAACATGTTGGTTTGAGGGACATTAGAAGGAATTTGGGAAAGTTAAAGGTAACTCGGTACATTTTTGAGTGAGGATGAATTTGTAAATGTTGCTGGCTACACAAGAGGTTTTGTAGGCTTCATAATTTTGAAAAATATTATGATCATGATCGTTCATCCCAGGATGATCCTTTATAGTTGATTAATGTTGTCATTATGATGTGGAGAAACTGAGCTTGTAAAGAAAGCTAATCTCATTTTTGTTGATGTTGCTAATAGAAGATGTCTACAATATTTGAAGTGGTGTAAAATTGCTTCTAATGGCTGTTAATGTGATACAATATAAAGTAAACTAGACTAGACTATATAATTTTCATACATATATGAGAATGTTCCTCTTTGGGATGTTTGAAGAAGTGTATCTGTGTGTGTGCATGTGTGTATGTGTATATATCATTGGTCTTTAAAAAAAACTTTGTACTAATTTTTAATTCTGTTTTTTATTATATAACAATTATTAACAAAAGGTCTATAATTTGGGAAGCCTTGATAAGCATAGTAATTATGACCCAAACTGACATTCAAGCAATTATATTTGTTATAACAGATTCTTTTCCTTATATGCTGGCAAATACTCAACAATTTGAGCTCCACTATGGTTTAACTTTTGCCACTCTAGCCACCACAGCCCCTTCCCCATCCCGTCTAGATTTCCCAACAATCTAGCAGCTACTAAAGGGTTAACTCATCAGGTTGCCTCAGGACTTTGATCAGGTGTTCTTTCTGATTGGCGAGAGCTGGAATATAGGTTTGTTAATTATTTTGAGTGTTATCACTGGTTACAAAGATAGATATACTATGGCTCCAGCATTCTAGGAATGCATATCTGGTGGTGGAAAAAGATATCCATAAATCATTTCAATACATGGTACACTCTAGTATACCAAGTTTAAGCATGACACTGGGTAGCATGATAGTGGAAAAT
Source organism: Eidolon dupreanum (assembly GCA_028627145.1). Classification (NCBI taxonomy): domain Eukaryota; kingdom Metazoa; phylum Chordata; class Mammalia; order Chiroptera; family Pteropodidae; genus Eidolon; species Eidolon dupreanum. The sequence goes on from CM053505.1 coordinate 21,157,696, forward strand.
ATTAACCCAAACAGTGTGTGTGTGAGGGGGACGGGTCTGAGAGTGCTTCTTAAGGGGCAATTGCTTTGATCTGGACCTCAAAGGATGAGCTAAGATTTATCAGCCAGTATAGTGGGGAGGACATTCCAACAGAGGGAGTAAACCTTACTATAAACACAGAGAAGACACTTTCCGTAAATAATGAATAGAGAGGTATGTCTGGAGTGTGTGATGTAGTGAATGTGGAAGAATGTACAGTTGGAAATACAGGCAGTCTTTGTTGAGCAGGGTTTTGTTTTACTTCTTGTTACAGTGGGAGCCACTGAGGATTTCTAATAGTTGATCAATTCTCACTATTAGTTTGTGCCTCTTCTCCCAAAAGCAAAACCCTAGAAAAGAGTTTAATGCCAAGTACTTTATCTGAGAGATGATTACAGGATTCACTCTGAGAGAATGGGGAAGTACAACAAGTCTTTGAATAACGTTGTTTCATTGTTGTTTTGTTATAATGTTGAGATACTGTAGGAACTTAACTCTTGTTTATATCAATTAGCTTGTGGTAAAATTGGTTTCATTATATGTGTTTCACTTAAAGTCTCAGAAACTATCGATGATATTAAATAGGGACTTACTGTAAGAAGCTGAAGGGAAAAAGTCAATAAAAAATAAGCTAGTTATTAGCTTACTGCTGAGACCTGGGGAACCTCACCTGGAAACTTCTGAGAGAATTTTCACACCAAAGGACAAGGAAGTTGTATTTATCATACTTATCCACTAACTCCTATCCATCATTGATTAAAATTTGCCCTTAGAGCAATTGAACTCTCACTAGAAAAGAGTCATATGGCACCACTGGTGTATATAGGAACTCTCTGAACTGGAGATGTTAGTGGGGGCACTGAGAGCATATCCTACAGTGGTTATCATGGCATATTGATTGGTAGGTAGAAACTTTGAGAATTGGATGGATTTGGAATTTTCACATTAGCTGGCAGTGATCTATAATTGTGTTTTAAGTGTACCTGTGTGGAAATTTGAGTTTGAATGTCTATTTGGCCATGGAACAAAAAGTTAAGATTGCCCATTCTTACATGAGATTAAGGGCAGACCAAACGAAGCCAGTGAGAGTGGGTTGAAAAACAGAGAGGCAGTTTCAAGAGAAATAAAAAGGGAAAATAATGCTGTAACAGCTTAGGTGTCCAGGAAATCAGATGCTGAAATGGGAGATTCACATGTAGGACATTTATTAGGGAATTTGTTGTGATCAACACTTGTGGAAGGGAAGAGAAGAAAGTGTGTTGGCCAGAGAGAAGAGTTGAGTTTCCAGGCAGGCCCAATGAAGGGTTCAGTCAACTCACCAGACCTCTGAAGCTAAGATGGCCCTTCAGAGTTGTTCCAAGTTGGAAGCAGAGAGCTAGGTCTTTATAGTTCTGTGTTGATCAGTCATTGAAAGTGGGCTACAATGGAATGAGATTTGACCTTGTACAAGGCATTTTTTTTCCAAGCAAGGCAGTGCCTAAAGATGGCTGACCTGTTGGTATTCTTCTAGCATCATTCCCAGTAGCTACAGAAATAAGTCCTTCATTCCTGAAAACAGATGACGTGGTCCACCACAACAGCATGTGATGGAGAGATGAGGGAGAAATGAGAATCAAATGTAATTCTGACACAAAGCAACTCTAAGGCAGGTGATACCACTAAGTGTGAGAGAAAAGCAATCAGCAGGATAGATTTACCAGTTAGGGAGGGAATGTCCAGTTCTACTTTGATTTCAAAATTATCTTTTCATGTTAGTAAATTTCAGAAAAATGGAAAACTTTTGAATCAATCAACCTGGATATGAAACTATGGAAACTTAAAGGAAAACAGACAAATAAAAGCATCATGTGTGAAGGCATGGCAGAAATAATGTGTTAATGACTAAATGCATTAAAACATGATGACTTAATTCCTAAATAACCAGAAAATGACCTCTCTGTTCTGGAGAAATATTAGAATGCAAAAAGGTAATATTACTGTCCATTATTACAGGATTAGTATATAATAAATTATAGAACTGAAATAATGACCTGTTGCATATTTGTCAAAATGAAATATGCAACTAAATTTCCATTTGTCTCATATATAGAAGCTTTATTTTTTGCACAAGATGAAAATCATTAGGCCTTAGTGGTTAGCATATACTTTAGTAACGATAGTCTTTAAATTAACTTTGATTATAATAATATAGTACCCTTCACAAATATGATTTAGAAATAGCTATAAGTTTGCATGTTCGCAACATAGAGCAAGTCACTCCTAATATAGCACTAAGAAAAAGAATTTGTACATGTAAGATTTAAGATTGTACAGCTTGGTATAACCTACATATCACTTTTTTCTAATAATTTCCTGTAATTCTTTAATAATCTACTCAGGACACCTATGTCTGGCATAACTGTTCTAAGTTGCTGATGAGGATGTCACACTAATCAGTACCCTCCAGCTCTTGAATATCAGAGTTATAATATAATTTTTAAAAAACATATTTTAATCACAGCAAACAAGCAACTGTCTAAACTTGTAGGAATACTTCTAGGGCCCCCTATCTATGTCTAGAGCTATGAAACTAAACAATTATTTGGGGATTTCATGGTCCAAAAATATAATGTGAAATTTGGCCACAAAACCATGCAAGTATGTGTTCTTTAGCTGATCACTTTCTTCTCTGATTCCCAATTATGACCCTAAAAGCAAAGACTCCACACCAGCACAGAGTAGCTCATATCCCAGAACATACGTCATCTCCAGTGATGACTCACTGGGGTGGATTCTTTCTTTTTCAGTTTGTATGTGTGTTTCACTTAAGATTTTCAATTGGGAGAGGAGTCTTTGAACATCCCTTCCAACATATTGTAGAAACGGTAATTCCTAAATATTTCCAAACACATTTTCTCTCATTGTTAACTAGTGCAGTTGATTTTTTTAATGTAAATATGGGTCTTTGTGATTATCCCTTATGAACTCCTACTTGTGAACAACATATATACTTTTATCTCCAGGGTTACTATCTTTAGAAATTATTGCAATCATTAATTACATTTATTTGTGACTACCCCAAAAAGGGGTGGGAGGAGGAAGGGGAAATTTAGGTAGTTGAATATTTTGCCTTTGTCCATAGAGTGCATGGAAGTTCAACAGGGAAAGCCAATAGTAAGGAGAATTTATTGAGTTATGGTCATTTAAATATATGCACCGATAACAGGCTGAAATAATTTAATATGTTGATCATGGCCTGTGGCCTAAAATGATGTGCAAACATTATCCAACAGGAATATTTTTACACCTAAAACTAATAATGATGTTATATGTCAATTATATCTCAATTCATTTTTTTTTTTAATTTTAAAAGAAACATTTTATATAGCAAGTCTTTAGATGATACAGAACACTACATGGACACAGTCCAATGCAGTCATTTTCTTATTCTACATTAGAAAACTTAATATTAAGAACCTACATTTAAGGTGGTCTCCAGTCATATTAGTAAATTTAGTCTCTACTCCAAATATTCACGATAGAGTAGTCCGAAATTCTCTCTTATTTTTTATGACCCTTGATAAGCTGGTAGCTCCAGGATGTAGGTGACAATGATCAGTTTTGACGTAGCCAACAGTTACCTTGTATTTTTTCAATAGCAGCCAAAAGTGCTCTTTTACTTGCTGAAAAGTGATTGTATTCATTCAGTTCAACATAACTGTGATTTATAGCTAAGATTCATTTCTGCACATTTGTAGTTTGGAAGTTCATACACTGGAATGAGACCTATTATAACATTGGCACAAGAAAGCCTTGTCCAAATAATTGCAGTCAAGTTTTTCAGGCAGTTTTTCTAAAGACTTTTTAAAGTTTCTTTTTGATAAACTTCTGCTTACTCTCAGAACAAATTTAATGCGCACACGGTAAAGTTTTTAAGTTAGGCCTATGTTTAAACAAGATGGAAATATCTTTAATTATATTTGGCATCCTGCTACTCTTTAAAATGATACAATGTATGGAAAGATATATTACCAGTTGCCATCTTTGAAATACAGAAATTTAGTTCAGAATTTTATTTCTAATATTGGATGTGATGAGAAGCATTTTGTCATGTGTATTTTCATAATGAATACTGAGCAAAAGTAATGTTATTTAAATTTGCATTTTTTCATTTAAGGCTTGGGCAGTAGATTCATGCTAACCACCACATTGCCATGGCAAAATTGTACATCTCTTACTTTGTTATTTACTATTTCACTATTATTATGTTGCAGAGGAATACATTCAGAAGTCAAACATGACTTCAACCTCTATATCATTATCTGGTTGTGTGACCTTGGTAATATAATTAACCCTAGTGAATGTCAGATTTCTTACATGTAAAACAGTAATATCATACCTTTCAGGGTGGTTATGGGCACTAATGGGAATATATGAAAAGTGCTCATAGTAGGTGCTCAATTAATGCTTATCACTCCTATTTAATGTACTAATTCCCATTTTTTTAAAATCTAACATGATATAGATATATAGGGGAATTGGGGGCTGCTTTTGTCCCTACTCCGTCCTGATTTGTCCCTGTAATAGAAATCTGACCTTGCAGATTTTACTAATCTTTTCCTGTTTTCGATAGTGTCTTCTGTTATATTCAGGTCAAATATGTGTTATAGAGAGAACAAACAGTATAATACAAAATAAATGGAGCCTATAGGACTACAGTTGGATGTTAAATGATTACAGTTGATTCTTGAACAACACAGGTTTGAGCTGCATAGGTCTACTTACATGCTTTTTATTTTCAAAAATAAATATGCTGTGACATTCTGTATCTCCAGGTTTTGCTTCCACAAGATTCAACCAATTGCAGATTGAAACAGCATTTTTGTTTCTTGGTTGGGAGTCTGTGGATATGGAGGGCCAACTTAAGTTACACGGAGATTTTTGTCTATGCAGGGAATCAACACCCCAAACCCCCTCATTGTTCAAGGGTTTATTGTATACATTTTATCATAAAAATTAAGAGCTTAAAAAGAGTATGAGACTAGCTTGTATAATGCACAGAATAAAGACAGATGTGCCACAGCACTGGGTTGCTTTATCTCTGTTCTTTCTCATCTAAATAATTTTGTTTTACCACCTTGCCTTTTGATCCCCTAATGAAGAGGAAATAAAACAAAAGAAAATGAGTTAGAAATAATGTTACAATAAAGAAATGAAAAATAGCGAGAAGTAAGAAAGTTAGCAGAAGATTCCTTAGGCTTTCATCTTTAGTCATGCTACTTAGATTTTATAGGGTAGTATGATATTAGAGAAGCAAAACAATTAAAATTCATTTGATCATGTGTAATATAGTGTGCATAGAGAAAATACTTACAAAAAAGCTTTTTGACAGAATTGATATGCCTCCAAAAAATTACAAGTTTAGAAAAACCCAGCCATACAGATATTTTCCTTGACAGTGTTCCTCATTAGTGATAGGAGTGGTGAAGCATGAAGCCAGTGGAAGGAGCAGGGTGGGTGTTAAGGGACCAGGTTTAACTGTTGCCATGGAAACTTACTTTTGGAGGTTTTCTAAGGGATGAAATAGTTTAGGTAATCAATGAGCAGCATCAGAGACCTATCGCTCTAGGTCAAAATAACCTATTGCTTTAGGTCAAAATAAATGTTTTGGAAATATGTGAGTGATTTTGCTATTTTTCTAGTCAAAAGTCCATTTATTCTGTGGTATATTTGGTGATATTCAGACATGATTTCATGTGCCATTACCTATATTCTGTGTCAAGGAAATATATATGCCTTTGTTACTTACTAATGGTGTGACCTAGAGTAAGTTGCCCAACCTTTATGGCCCAGGTTGCTCAGCTTTAAAATAAGTTTAATAACAATTAAATCGTATGTTTATTAAAGGGGTTAAATAGATAATGAATGAGAAGAACTTACCATATGCCTAACACAGTAAATGTTCAATAAAGGATTTTCATTATTTTCTGAAGAAAATTCATTAATAAAAATTACATTAAACTTGAGTCTGATATTTACTTTTACAAGATAATATGAAATTATAGAAAAATAATTCCTAATTTTATAAAATGACATATATTAAGAAATGTTTGTTTTATTGACTATTAAAACAAGGATTTTAAAAACTCAACCACTTAAAGTGTTTAGCAGAAAAAAACTCCATTTGTCAAAATAAAAGCTTATGCTATTGAAAGTATAATAGCTCTAATTACTATTCCTATGAGATTTTTTTGTAACAATCTCTTTAGACAAACTGAAAATCTCCATTAAGTCAATGATGCTGTATCTTAGAGAGTTGCTTTTGCTCAGTACTGTTATTTCTGTTGTAGTTTTCCAAAGTGGTCTAATAATTTTCCTATCACTCAGATAAACTCAGTCACCAATAGTCAACCTTTTATTTACTTTTGTTCCTTTTTGGATTGGTTGGCCTTAGCCAGAACAAAGGAATGTGAGGAACAAAGTAATCACATGTATATATACTGTGGAAAAAGTTATCATCTTTTGAAACATGTATTCTTCTCATAATCACTGTTTACTGCATTTGGTTTGAATATTCATTGCTGACAGTCAGGTTGCTGGGTCTAATGTTATTCTTTTAAAAAGTCTACAAGAATTTGCTTGTTTCTTTGACTGTAGCTAATTAATAACCAAAAATAAAGATGCAATTTAAAAATGCAGTTGTTTAAAAATAAAATTACATTGCCAATAAAAAGCCTTTTCACTGGAAAAATTAAATAAATTAGTGGCATAATTCTAAGATCCATTGTTTAGAAGTGTTCTTTCAATGAAAACATAAGCTACTAAATTGGCCTGTAATTGCTTCTGTAGTTCTCTTCATCCATTTCCTTTTTTTGAGATAAATATTTAATTTCTCATTCTGGTGTATAATATATGGTCTTGTTAAACTCATATAGGGCTTTTGAATTGTTTTACAAATGCTTGTCTATTTTCTCTTTGTTAAAGGATAATAAAAATATAATAACATTTAAATGGATGTGTTGGAGAAAGAAACAGATGCTGAGTAAATAAATGGACTGAAATGAGAAAGACTGGAGAATGTGTGCTTTTAATTCTTGAGAGTATTTCATAATATTTGAAATATCAATTAGGTTTTTTTATTATTCATTGCACGCATATTGTTTAACATATATCCAAATAATGGTTTTATCTAACTGAATTGTTTTCTTAGTTTCCTTTACAAATTGTTCATTGCTACTGTATAGAAATTTAACTGATTTTGTGCATTGATTTTGTATCCTGCATGTTTGCCGAAATCTTTTATTAGGTCTAACATTTTTATTGTGGAATTAAGGTTTTCTATGTATAAGATGATGTCATCTGCAGAGATGATTTTACTTCTTCCTTTCCAGTTTGGACACCTTTACTACTATATCTTGGTATAATTGCTCTGGCTAGAAATTCCAATACTGTATTGAATACAAATGGCAAAACCAGACATCCTTGTCTTGTACCACTCTTAGAGAAAATGTTTATAGTTCTTCACCATTGGGTATAATGTTAACTGTGGATTTTTCATGTATGGCCATTATCATTTGGAGGAAGTTCTCTCCTATTCTTATTTTGTTTTTATCATGAAATGCTTTTGAATTTTGTCAAATACTTCTTATCCGTCAATCGAGATGGTCATGTTTTTTTTTTTTTTTTTATTCTGTAGTATAGTATATTACATTGATTTGAGTTTTGTATATCAATCCACCCTCCACTTATTCATTTTTTTCTGAAAGCTGATACAGTTCTATTATTTGCCACATTTTCTTAATTATCATGAGAAATTGTTTTAAAATTATTATTTTAGTGGAGATTTTGAAAAAATTTCCTTGAACTTTCCATTAAATTGTTCTATACCACCAGCAGATTTAATTCTGATACTAACAGATTTATGTTTGGCTTTATATTTATCAGTTTAAAGTTAGAACAACTTTAATATCTGAAACTGACCTATCATTTTAGGAAACTAATCCCTGGTTGGTCTGACATCTTGTACCTATGTTTTGTAGGTAAAATTTTATTTTCCATTAAAAGTGGACAAGGTGATGATTCTGAGAAAGACTTGGATCAAGATGAAGATGAAGATCAAGATACAGTGCCCTTCTTTAAGAAATCATTATCAGAACTATCCCACAAGATTAATGAGGAAGACTTAGGTAAATTTATTATTATGGAGAGTTTTGTGTTCAGTTTTCATAACCCCTCATCATTTAACTGAATATATACTTTACATTCATAATAGAAATACAAATGTGTATTGCGTATATTTGCCAAAATTTTATTGTTTAATTTTAGGATTAACTTTATGTTTCTTAGTTTCCTTTTCTGGATTTTTACTGCTATTAACATTAGTAGATTATAATCTTTCAGCTTGAAGGCCACCTACTCTTTCATAAGTGAAAAATCTTACATATACTTTTGTTAAACAAAAAACAACAGCAAATTTCTGATAAAATGTTAATGAGTATATTGTCTTAACAATGTAATATGCTTTTTTTAAATATAGGATATGATAGCAATGTTCATCATATGCAAAAGAAAGTAAATGCTATTCTTTTCCTTTCCTATATTGTAAAACTTTATTTAGATGTTATTAAGTGTCATATATTTTTAGTAGAAATTCAAATGAACATGAGATGATGGAGTATGGGAATAAACAGGGAAGATTTCTTGGAGAATGGGGGAATGAGTTTTCGTATGGGTCAGTAGTAGGGACACAAGAAAACATTAGAGAAGAGTGGGTCAACAGGAGCAAAGTTTTGGAGACAAAGAGGTACACTCAAGAAGAAATCTTTATTAAATGAATTTGTATTTAGTCAGGATTCTTCAGAGAAACAGATATAGCCATAATATTATAACGTAATATAAAGTAATGTAATACATATAAATAGAGAGATTTTAAGGAATTGCCTAACATGATTGTGGGGACTGGTAAGCCCAACATCTGTAAGGCAAGGGAACAGGGTAAAATATTAGATAAAGAGTTGCTGTGGTAGTCTTGACTCCAAATTCCCCAAGTCAGCTCAAGCAGGTTGCAAGCTGAGGGTTTCCATAATCCAATCTTGACTAAGAATTGCTTCTTCTTTGAGTACCTTAGTCTTTGCTCTTAGGACCTCCAACTGAATGGAGGGGGCCCACCCACATTATGCAGGGTAATCTGCTTTACTAAGAGTACACTGGTGTAAGTTTTCGGCACATTTAAACAAAATTATTTCATAGCCAACATCTGGACTAGTGCTTTAACCAAAAAATTGGACACCATAGCCCAGCCAAATTGACACCTAAAATTAACCATCACAGAATACATGGCACTATTCAGACTGGCCTGGAAAGGGAAGAGCAGTTGGAGCCAGCTAGGCCATTGCAACACCAAATAGGGTTTGAAGTGAAGAGAACGATGTACTTTATGGTGGTGACAGGGATAAAGAAATATAACTAAAGATGGAAAACATTGCAGAGACTAGTATCACATGATTCTCTTGAGAGAGGAGATAGAAAGGATTGATTTCAAAAAATAACAAGGTTTGTTTGTATCTCGTTGAATAGAAAAATATTAAGATAGACATTTAGAAGTGTTGTGATTTTGTTAAATTAACATTTGTTAAGTAGAGCCCTGAGATGTCAAAGTTCAACAAAGGACTGCAAGAGAAAGCAAAATAGAGAAGCTTTTTACTCACAGGTCCAGGAGGAGGTACTCTGGATGCCTGCAGGGGCTACAAGAAGAGAGCAAAGTTGGGTATTAGCAGAGAGAGGGGAAAGACCTGGGCACATGCCTTTATGTGGGTCCTTGGGTGGAGTGCTTTGGGGGTTACTGGGCTAAGGGCCAGATTGGTCAATTTAAACCAAAAGGAATGGGGTTTTGTTAAGCTTCACTAGGGATCTTATATAAGGGACACACAAGAGGAAGGCCCTGGGAGGTGGGGGTGAGTACTATCACAGGAGTGAATGGGAGAGTCATATTCTGAACTTACATTTACTTGTGACTCTGTTGGGCTGTTTTCTAGAGCATGCACTTTTGAGGCGGGGTGCAGGGTCAGTTCAAGGCCTCTGCAGATCATTTAGCCACACATAATGGATGGGGAGGCAGTAATATTACTGAGTAGTTTAGTTAAACTCTCCACAAGAAGAAATAAAAAAATCTAGATGATTGTAATACTTAGCACAGTTTTGTATTTCCTAATTTTGATGTGATAATAAGCCATTTACATAGCAATATTCAGTCATCAGTTGAATATTTGGAGCTGAGGCAAGGTGAAAAAATAATAAAATGAGTTATAAAAGTTTGGGTTTCTTCGGTTGAAATCATGCAGATGAAACCAAAGAACAGATGCCTTTTGTATATGGATTGTGCTAAGAGTTAAACCCTCATCAAAATCTAAGGCAGAAGAACCAGAAAAGAAAATTAAATAAATGTGTTTGGAAGAGTTTGAAAGAAAATCAGAATATTATGGTGTCATGTTAATGGAATAAAATAGAATGCTATCTAATTTTTAAAGAAACTACACAATGGCAGGTTACAAGATAGATTGAGATCTAGGAAAAATGCATCTAGTAACATTACAGTATCCCCAATTCTTTAGATAGGCTTTCCCATATCCCTGCTCAGACAGGATTAACCTTTCTATCACCTCTAATAACATGGATCTCTTTCTTACTAACTGCTCAGCAGTATATTTCTTTTCAATTAGGGATGTTTCAGTTATGCAAAATGAGTAAGTTATGGAGATCTAATGTACATCAATGTGATTATAGTTAAGAATATGATAGTTTATGCTTGAAATTTGCTTAGAAGGTAGAGCTTAAGTGTCCTCACCTCCCCCCACCACAAAAAAAAATGATAACTATGTAAGATGATGGATATGTTAATTAGTTTGATTGTGTTGATTATTTCAAAATGTATATGCACATTAAATAGGTATAATTTTTAACAGTCAGCTATACCTCAGTGAAGCTGCGGCAGAAAACAAATGAAAACAGCTAAAAAAGTTTTCTTTAACTTTCCAAATAAGGAAATATGGTAAATAATGGTAATACCCAGTTTTAATGAGGGCCAGGTTGAAAGAGACAATCTTATCCATTATCATAGAAATTTGAATTGATAAAAATTTGAAGAGAGCCTTTACAGTACGTTTAAAACTTAAGAATTGTTTGTCCCCCTTGATCCAATCATTTCAGTGTAAGAAATTTATTGGAACAAAATAAAGATATGCACACATATTTTATATAAGAATGTTCCTTACATGATCTATTATGTTGAATAATTAAAATATTTTTTTAGTTTTTAAATTTTATTTAAAATGTTTTTGAATAAGTATTACCTGCACATAAATTATTTTTGTCCACTTCGATTGAGAAATAATTGGCATACATCGTTGTATAAGTTTAGGGCATATAGCATGATGGTTTGATTTAACTACATAAGTTGTGAAATGATTACCACAATAGATTTCACTAACATCCATCTTCACATATAGATACAGTAAAAAATAAGAGAGGAAAAAATTCTCCTAGTGTTTAGAACTATTAGGATTTACTCTCTCAACAACTTTCCTGTAGTACAGCAGTGTTAGCTATAGTCACTGTGTTGTACATTACATCCCTAGGACTTATTTATCTTATAACTGGAAGTTTGTATCTTTTAACTACTTTTATCTACTTCCCCAACACTCTATCTCTGGTAACCACAAGTCAGATCTCTTTTTATATGAGTTTTGTAGATTTCTTGTTTATTTGTTTGTTGATTCATTATTTAGATTCCACATATAAGTAGATCAGTATTTGTCTTTCTTTGTCTGACTTATTTCACTTAGCCTAATGCCTTCAGGGTCCATCCGTGTCATTGTAAATGTTAGATTTTCCTTTTGTATAGCTAAATAATATTCCTCTCTCTTTCTCTCCCTCTCTCTCTCTCTCTCTCTCTCTCTCTCTGTGTGTGTGTGTGTGTGTGTGTGTGTGTGTGTGTGTATCACAACTTATTTATCTGTTCATCCATCAGTGGACACTTAGGTTGTTTCGATGTCTTGGCTATTGTAAATAATGCTGCTATGAACATATGGGTGTAGATATCTTTATAAGTTAGTGTTTTTGCTTCCTTTGGATATATTCCCAGAAGTGGAATTGCTGGATCGTATGGTAGTTCTATTTTTAAAATTTTGAGGATCTTCCATACTATTTTTCATAGTGGTTATACAATTTAAAATCCTACCAACAGTGCATAAGGGTTCTGTTTTCTTCACATCTGTGCCAGTATTTGTTATCTCTTGTCTTTTTAATGATGGTCATTTAACAGGTACGAGGTGATATCTCACTGTGGTTTTAATGTGTATTTCCATAATGACTAGCGATGAAACTTAAATTTTAATAGTGAATATTATCTGAACAATAGAAATGCGTATACATACATATACAGATATATCAATTATATATAATTTGTATATCCCGCTGTATTTATGTGTGTGTGTATATATATGTATACACACATATCTGTCTTTCTGATATATTAAGCATGAAATTTAATATAAAAAAATGAAGTAGTGTACACTTGGTCATGAGATGAATAATTTATGTCTTTTTAAAGCTTTTCAGGAATTTCTCAAATTACTATAGTGAATATTATTGATTTTGTAATTAGAAAAATCTTTTAATATGTTTAAGGCCTGTACTTAAATAATAGTTTTTATTATTTTTGTTATTCTCATCAATAAATCATCACTAACCAATGAATTCATATTCAATGTACACTTTTGACACTGTAGGAATTAAATCAACTACATTACAACATTGCTTTATGGAAAAGCCACAATTACAAATAGTAGTTGCTATTGTCCCTGTGATAGTTAACTTTATGTGTCAACTCGTCTAGGCCATGGTACCCAGATATTATGTCAAACATTCTGGATGTTTCTGTGAAGGTGGTTTGGGATGAAAGTTACATTTAAATCTGTGGACTTTGACTAAAGCAGGTTGCCTTCATAATGTGGGTGGGTCCTGTCAAATTAGTTGAAGGTCATTATAGAACAAAGACTGACCTCCTCTGAGCAAGAAGGAATTCTGCCAGTAGATTGCCTTTAGACTTGAACTAAAACTCTTCCCTGAATTTCCTGCCTGCCAGCCTATCCTGCAGATTTTGGATTTACCAAGCCAATTATGTGAGCTATTTTCTAAAAGTACATACACACACACACACACATCCTATGATTTTGTTTCTCTGAAGAATTTTGACTAATACAGTTCCCATTCCACAGATGGGCAGACTGTTTTACTGCTCCTTGCATTAACTCAGAGTCATGGAGCAGTCTTCTTAGATATAGATGCCCTTTCTTTTCAATTTATTTTTCCTGTCAGTTCAATGTGGATTAAAGCATTGAAAAAATCCATAAGATATACATGAGCTAGAAGGGGAAACACTTTTCATTTTAAGAACTTTGGTTTGTTTTGAGATGTCACATTTTAAACGTCATAATAGCATTTAAAGTCCTTTCAAAGAATGAAAGGAGTGGCCAATACAAACTCTAGCAGCAGTTTCTGCAGTAATCTAACATCAGTATAAATTTGGTAACTTATTCTTTGCACATTAATGGTTTTAAGGTAATTAATTTTGTCTAAAATAAATAAATACAGGAGGCAAATCAAAATGTGAAGGCAAGTTTGCCCTCAAGAACTTCTCACAGGTATTTGTAATAAGTACTCACCTAGATCTCTTTCTCCCTCTCACTAGCTGATTTCTCTGAATGTCTGAATTGTTCTCAGCTCCACTAATTTGATAAGTGCTTCTTGATAGCTAAAGTATTAGACAAGATAGAATACAATATAATACAACATGGTACAAAACAGTGTAGTACAAGGTACAGTGCCATATACTACACTATAATACAATGACATTCAGTATCTTACCATGCAATATAATACAATGCAATGCAAAACAATATACTGTTTCAGAAGAGACACTAAGTATTTCACTAGTCTGGGTCCCTTATTTCATAGATAAGGAAACTGAGCCCCAAGAAGGGTAGTAATTTGCTTCAGTAATTTAATCAAGCAAAACAGTTTTTGGAATCTTTAAAACAAAGACAATATTGATACAAAAATACATATGATTAATTGAAATTGGAGGACATCTTAAACTACAATTCAGGTTAACACTGAAGAATTAAGAATTCAAAGTGAGAAGCTGAACAGATGATAACAAATGAAAAGAACCTGGGTTTGATGCCAGTATAAACTCTGCTACACAGGGCCGTTGTGGTAGACTAGAGTTCTGGTTTCTGAATTTGGCAGTATGACTTGGACATCACCAGTGACAGAAATGACATTTTTTTTAAAGTAGGGAACCCCACTGTAATCATAATTTTCTCACTATTTAGTCCATACCCCACTGCCACTTTCTTTGTGATAAATTGCCAGGATCTTTTTTCGCATTCCCAAGAAAACAAATCTCATTAACTATTCCTGAGTTTGTCTTTAAACTGGATTCTTATGGTACTGGAAATGTAACATTGTGAATTGTAATGCCGTATTTAGACATTTCTACCTATAATATGTAAATGCTTTGGCGTTTAGAGGGAAAAATGATTGATTATTTCTTTTGAAATATTAATTCTTAACTTAAGAGTAAACCATCCATAAGTTTATTTAAGCAGGAAACTAAAGTTAGGGCAGGCACGGAGCAGCGAGCTTTTACAGAGCATTCTGATGGCCATACAAAATGGGGTTTCTCTTATGACTCACAAACTATGATGAAATTGCTTCTTTACCCTCCCCTCAGTGCTCTTGACAAATGAGTCCATCAAAGAGAATTTGAAAATGATACCTCTTCATGTTTCTCAAATATTTATGTTAAGTATGGTATTCTGAAACCTATATTAAGAAATTCTTTTTTTTTTTTTTTTTTTTTTTTTTTTTTTTGCCAGATGGTGGTAGCAATTTACAAGTCTGGTATTATCTTGAGATCCATATCCATCCTGGGAAACCTGAAGATGTTATCGAAATGAAATGTATTGCTATGGTAAGAGCCCATTAAATGTTCGTAGACTGTTGTTTTGCAAACAGAGCTTTTTTTATTGTACACTTAAATTGCTATCCCTGAAAAAATCCATATTAAATAAGCTTATTGGGACAAACTATTCAAATTATAGTAATTTTATTTTTACATCCAGTAATATGTATCTGGAATGCTTATAGAAAAGATCTTTAAGTTCTATGGTATCTTACAGTGGCCTCACCGATTAGCATTCTACCTGCATATTTCAAGAGTTACTAGAGCAAACTTAACCTTCACCTACATGCTTGCCCTCACTCCTATGACTAAAGCAGCATTGTACTTGATCAACTCAGTACTGAGTCTTCCTGGTTTCTACCCAAGCCTTTCACTCTGAAACATATTTGGAGCAACTGGTATAGGTTTGGGGTTTTAAATAATAGTGACTGAGAAGACAAAGACAAAAACCATATGATTCCAATTACATGTGGAATCTAAAGAACAAAATAAACAAACAAAACAGGAACAAACTCATAGATACAGAGAACATTTTGATGGTTGCCAGATGCAGGGTTGGGCCACTGGACAAAAAAGGTAAAGGGATTAAGAAGTACAGATTGGCAATTACATAATAGTCATGGGGTTGTAAAGTACAGCATAATCAATAATATTGTAATAATTATGTATGGTGCCACATGGGTACTAGAGTTATTGTGGTAATCACATTGTAAGTTATATAAACGCGAAACCATGATGTTGTATAGCTGAAATTAATATAATATTGAATGTCAACTGTAATTGAAAAAAAGGTAAATAAATAAATAAAATAATAGTGACTAAGAATAGGGTTGTCTTATGTGAATTATTGAAGTGTTACTAAATCCATGTCCAGAATTATTTAATAAAGTGAAATATTGAGAGTCCTGATTTAAATGAAATATGAAGACAGTATTCATTTCTATTAATCATGTTTTAATTCAATTTAATTTCCTTATTGTTAGTACTCAAATATTCAAATCTATAACAAAGGTTATTTTCATTTTTAAGTGTGAAGATAGATTTCTTAATAGAATTGATTATTTAGAATCTTGAACTTTTGCTCCAACAAATAAAAAATAAGAAAAGACTTAAAATACTTTAAGTCTATAAATCAATTATTTGCTCATCTGATTTCTGGTTAAATTTCCACTGAGGCATAGAAAATGGATGGTTAAACTACTGAGATATACTCAAGTATAAATCATAAAAGCAGTCTCTTCTAAGTGGAATATGATTTATTATGACCATGGTAGGATTATTTCACTCAATGAAAATGTCCTATTTCTATGAGTCTGTTATGACTACAGAAAAACATATACCATCATGGTACTTTATGTGGCTATGTAAGAAGACTGAGCAAAAAGCAAAAATAAGCCACCACCCGTCTCTTGTAATGTACTTCAAGTATGTTTTCATTTTTAAAATTAAGATTTGCATGTACCCTTTCAGGAATATATTGTTTTCATGAATAATGTAATTTAAATTTCACTTTGGGTGGTGAACACAGAATGCGATATAAATATGACGTATTATTGAAACCTATATAATTTTATTAAGCAGTGTCATCCCGATAAATTTAATTTAAAACAAAATAGTAGCCCTTGTCCATTTTGCATAAAAGACTTGCTTCTCCCTTTGTAATCAATTCAATTATCATTTAATCTTAATTTGATACCACAATGGGTTACCTATGTCTTCTTATTTGTTTATTACTTCTGATCATTGTCAATTATACTATTGCTTTTATTTTTCACTGTGAATAGTTAACATAGTTATTTCATGAAAGACATTGAAATAATTTCCTCTTAACATCTACAAAGATGAAAATGCAAGTTTTTAGCTCCCATTTCATTGAGTAGTTTTACATTACAATGCAGGAGCAAAACAGCTCCGTGGACTGCTAGGTTGCTCTCTTTGTCTCTATATACAGGTGTGCTGTACTAATTCAGTGTTCACTTTCAACTGACATTGGTGGAGAAGTGGAGTCTTTTCCAACTAACTCTAAATAAGCTACCAATAACACTGATTTGTTGGAAACTTTATAAATTTTCCCACATTTTTCATAGTAATTGCCTAAGGTAAAAACTTATGAGCTCTTTAACTTGCAGGCATGAAGATTGAGTTGGTAGAGCTGGTATGGGTTCTTTTAAATAATTCCATCAAATAAACCTTTGTGCACTTCTTGAAGAAGACACTTTCTGAATATTTTTAGAAGTACATTGAAACTTTTGCCCTTTTCTATTTATTGTATCCTAATATTTTTGACTGCATTTACTGTTTTTGCTAAACTTTTGAGAAATATTTTACTTAAATCTTAAATCATCAGATGTGGCAATGGAGTTTTCAAGCTACTAAGTTGTCTCTGATTTTCTGTCTGCTTCTCAGCTTTGTTATATTCAGCCCAATTCCCACATCTTCCCTAGAGATGAGTGAATGCTCAGAATCTCTCTAACATAGTGATTGTGTAAGAAATGTTTAGATCCTCAAGGCACGTAATTTTGGTTAATTCTTACAGCAGATTCCAAAAATCAGACTATATTCATAATAAATAATCAGTCATTAGTAGTTCATTCTCTGTTGTTGTAAAGTATTTAGGGGTTCTCTTTGGAATTTTAACATGTAATAGCTGCTGTTCCATTTTGCTCAAGCTCAAAAATCTCTTGTATGTCATATAGTTTGGATGTGGGAGAATGATGAGACTAATCCACTGTCTTCCCACTGATACTCAGTAATTACAGTATATAGCAATTAACTATATTTTCTGAAAACAAAACTTAAGTGTGTGAACAATGCTTTATAGGCTTTAAGTTTTGGATTAGTCAGAGTCTTTATATATTTTGTTCTGTTGCCAGTGATAATTGCATGACCATTTCTTTACTTATTTTTTCATTCTATAATCAACCTTCAATTAAATTCACTATATTGTTAACGATAAGACCTAGTAAGAGAAGAGCATTTTTCAAAAATATCTCATTGCCTATTTTGTGTTAAATCACAAAATATGTACATTGTTGTGCCATAGATAGATATAGATATAGATAGATGATAGATAGATGATGTATAAGTGATAGATAGATGATGGATGGATGGATGGATGGATGGATGGATGGATGGATGGATGGGTAGATAGATAGATAGATCTATGCAGATATTTATATCTATAGAGAGAGAACCCATTTTAAGCAGCTAAGCAAGAGGATACTTCCTAGGGATCAGTCCCTGCAATTAGATATATTTCTTTGTGTCACTGGCTTTCATAGCTCCCCCACTACACCCACAGGGTTTCGGGAAATGTTAGAATACATGCAAACGACCTTATAGATGCTACAGGAGTTTCTGGCTTTTTCACAACTCCAGGGCACCTATCAGTGTATCCTCATCATCCCCATGTCACCGCCAGTATGGTATTAGCACCCACCTTGATTGTACCTCTGCATTCTGTATGTCTCAGGTTAGATGGCAGAAGATTGGAGATGGGAGGTGGGTGGCATAACTTCCGTAGATACAGTGACATGCAAGTGGCAGTAGCAGAGGAATGACAATGACATTCCTAGTTTATAGCTATCTACCCAGTTCCTCTGAGTTCTGAACTGCTGGCACTAATTTTCCAATTTAGGAAAATTACTGAGACAGATTAGAGTTGTTGCTTCTCCAAATTACATGGTACATTTTAAAATACCCTTTCGAACAGTTTGTTTATTGACTCGATAAAGTTTTCGAATCGAATAAAATTAAAATTGAAGATTTCATCAATAATATACCTTACTTAAATTAATACTTTTGTGTGTTTTGGACTTCAGAAATAATCCTTTTATAATGAACTCATGATTATCTTCTGGGAGAGGATATGGTGAAAAATACTTCCTTTTAGTGCATATTGAATTGTCATTGATCCAATTAAACTTTTATGAGCAAAAAAACATAATCTTTATTTACTCTGATCCAGTGAGAGTAGGAAGTATGAAATTTTCAGGGCAGATACTTAGTGAATTAAATTTTTCCTGCTCAGAAAATGTGTAAATTGGCAACCAAATGATAGTTAACTCACTGTTTTTCTCTCATCTGAAGCTGCCATCGTTACTCAGTAACCTTCATGAAAGGGGACAGCCTGGGTTAACTTGAGATTTTCAAACTTCTCCTGAGTCAAATTTTCACATGATTGCTGTATTAGTTTAAAGTTCTGGTTATCCAGACTATCAGACATATTAATAATTAGATTTATATGTAAACTCTAAAGCATCTTATAAATTGCATATTTTATTATTTAATGAATATTTATTGTCTCTGCTATGTGTGGCACTATTCTAGATGCCAAGAAACAGTGATTAGCAGTACAAACAAGACCCCTATTTGTATGGCGCTAACATTCTAGTGGAGTTAGAAAACAAAAAAATAAAATTAAATTAAAATAGAATAGAATAAAAGAATAGAAAGTATCAGAGATCATCACATATGGTAATAGTAGAGACTGTTTTGTGCAGCTTTTTTTCCAGTGGTGTATGTGTATGGGCTGGATCATTATGTAAAATGAATTGATCTGGGTTTTAGTTAAAATATTTTGAAAATCAGTTGTTTAGATCTTAGCATTTTTACTTCTTTGAAGAAGCTATAATATTGTCTTAAGTCGACACTAACTTTCTCTGGAAAACATCTGAGCAATAGACTAGGACAATGTCTAGTCCAAAATGTTTCATTTCAATTTTCTGTCTAAAGATCTGGGAGAAGTTGCTAGCCAATATATGGTTGTTGGTACTTGTTACCCTGGCACAGTCCTTTGGTTTAATTGTCGATTTGTTTGTCCCTTAGAAAGTTTCTAGGAGGCCAAGTTCTGTAACAGTCTTATAAAATATGTCAGATTGCATAAGAAATAGCAAACTCTGTGACATAATACCATTGTTGGCTTTTTTGCATTTTATATTTTTATTTTTCCTTTATAAGTATTGCATATTTTACTGTAGGAATTTAAATGTCCATTTATTTTTGGAATCCATGATTCTAATATCTCTTGGAACTATTGTAGATGGCCATTCTCCATTGCATTTATAATTAAATATGATTTGTAACAAATGATATCTACTCTAATCTAATTATAAGCTTGTATGTATCCTTGATTTCCATCTTTCCTTGCCAGATGTTGTTCACCACATTAAATGCTATTTACTTTCCCCTAAAATGTAACATTTATCCACTCATTTATTTATATAGAGGTAATGTCTATCTTGAAGATATATTTTGTGAATAAATCTCTCCCCATCACCAACTGCTTCCACCAGCTTAGCACCAAGGTTTTTTTGTCACCCCTGTAATGTGATGCGATAAATTTCAAAATAGCTCCTAAAGTACATCCATTTCCAATTTTTAAATTATGACTTAAATGTCCAGCATTTTCCTTTTCATTGGATTAAAACATTTCAGACAATTGGTCTTTGTTAAGATTGAAATATGTCCTATCTACAATTCTACCTTTAACACATTTGCTTCAATTAATTAATGCCTTTTACTTAAGTGGAAATCATAGCTGTCATGGAATGAAATATAAGTTATTAGCCAGGATGGGTCAGAATTAGAATCAAGAAATGTCTTGGACCTTGAAGAGTGCCCTCCAGGGCTCAGTGTGTAGCTGCTAGTAGGGCAGGACAGGAGAAACCAGAAGGAAGGAATCTAAACAGGAAGCTAGTTGTATCATCGGTATAATTTGACTTCTTAGTTCATATTGTCCTTACTACTTGATGCTAATGTACAGAGCTACTTAAAGTATGTCCTCTGGATCAGCAGCAGTATCCACAATGTTTTAGAAATATAAATTTTTAGGCATTGTCCAAGATCTATTGAATTAGAATCATGGGTGCAGGTTCTCAATAATCTATGCTTCGGCAGCTTCTACAGGTGATTCTTGTGCATGCTGAAGTTTGAGTACTCTAGGTAGAGGAAACATTGACAGATGGATGTCACATTAATAATGGTACCCAGGAAAAATATATTTAAAATGTGATTTTATAACGTTCTTAGCATTTAGCTAGATATATCTCTTACAGTATTTGTTGTTGAAAAATAATAATGTTACCATTTACCAAGACTGTTGAGGAAAACAAAAATTATAAGCAAGTGAGATATATTCAGTAGTGAATCAAGGAAACAAAACAAATGGCCTTATACTGTATAAAAGTTTTCTTTGTATTTGCTTCCATGGAACAATGACTCTATGTTGACACTAAAGGATGATTATATTTATTATGTAATTCTAGGAGAGCACTTGCTTTGCAATACCTCTCTGTAATGCAAAAGAGAAAATTCTTCATGTAAAAGTGAAATTATCAAATCCTGCCCTTAGTGGACTCAAGGAATTTGAGCTGCATCCACAAGAATGTATTGACTATGCTGTCTGTTATTCTCCAGCAAGTACAGGCTGTAGAGATGAAAGGTATGGTTTCAATATGTCAATATATTTTATTGTTGATCCTTTGAAATTAAGCTTTTAAAATGATTATTTCTTTGTATGCTATAATCATTTATTTTACACTCGCTCATAGTTTTAGCTGTATTTAATACCATTCATTTACAAAATGTACTAGAGTTAGCATTGTTTTCTCCAATTAAAAATATTATTTATTGGAATTTCAAATTAAATAATTCCTAAATTGCTCTTTAAATGCCCTCTTTCACTTCACTTTTCACTAACCAAATTTTTCTAAATGCAAAAAATTGAATCAAATTAAAATGATTACATTATTTTAATCCTTTTAATACCTAATCGAGGATTAGGGATTAAATTTTATATTTGATGAAATTAATTTATATTTTATATTCTTAATTGAATACAAATCATCCACTTGGAGGACATAGAGAATATTAAATTAAGGGTTTTATGCTATGCTGAATATATACACGATGCTCTTCGATTTACGATGGGGTTATATCCTGATAAACCCATTGTAAATTAAAAATATATGTCAAAAATTCACTTAAGACACTGAACCTACTGAACATTAGAGCTTAGCCTAGCCTACCTTAAATGTGCTCAAAACACATTAGCTTACAGTTGGGCAAAGTCATCTAATACAATAAATATGCTGTACAGTATCACTTGTAGCCCAAGAAAAAAGTCAAAATTTGAATTACAGTTTGTACTGAATGCATATCACTTTTGCACCATTGTAAAGTTGAAAATTAATAAGTTGAACCATTGAAAGTTAAGCCATCATAAATTGGGGACCATCTGTGTATACACACACATATCACAAACATAAACCCATATATGGACATGTATTAGCAGTACAATGACAAGTGTTTTTATAACATAATTATGAAAAACTTTCTTAGTACTGTATATTCAGCTACATGCACACACAAACACATAGCTTCTGTTTTAATGATTATCTCAATTCATTTACAGTAAAATAATTAATTTTATTTCGCAAGTAATATCCTATTTATTTATTATAGTTTTAAAGACTAAGCATAGTATTGGTATGTATAATACATTCCGTTATCCCATGAAAATGCCTTTTACTAGTAGTTTATATGCTTTTTCAGAGTTAGAATAATTCTTATTTTAATGAATGATGAATAAATGAATATATTTGTGAAATTTTAAAAGAGAAAAAATGTTATAATGTGAGGCATGAAACTAATAACATAACATTATAAAAGACACTATTTTGATTAAATGTGGGCTAGTCTCCTCTCCCCAGTATGACCGTAGAGCTTTGTAAACACAAACTGAATCTTGAATTTTCTTTATCAGCATACATTAAAAGACATAATTTTGGTAATACCTACTGACTGCTTACTCTGTTATAATCACTGGGGGCATGGATTTTACATACATACACATGTAGGATGATTGGTCCTATTTTATAAATGATGAAATTGAAGCTCCAAAAATTAAGTGACTTGTTTAAGGCTCCACAAATGAAAGATGACAGGCGGGATACCAGCCCAGTTATACTTTTAGATTGTTGCATGCTCTCTCTCTCCTCCCCATAGATGAGCACATGCTGACTATAAAGAAAGCTTTCCAGAGCTGCATGTCACTTGATAGCTTTCACATAGAAATATATGCGTTAATTCAATAACCTAAATTTGATTCAATCACAGTTTAAAAGCAGGGCTTTTCTTGTTAGAGATCCTGTAAGATATTTAAATTACTTATGTTACACATTTTTCATTGATTTAACAGATGATTATTAAACAAGTATTAATGATGGCACTATTTTTCTTAAATAATAAAGTGATTTTCTCACCAAAAATAAGAAAATTTTAAATATATCTACAACAAGAGCAGAATTTGTCATAGAGCAGTTGTCTAATATTGTACTGGGGATATTTTTCCTGCCAAAATTATTAAACAATCTAAAACAACTGATAAGTTTTTGTATATTCTCTTTACCAGCATTGTTTTTCAGCCTGATAAAGCTCTAGAATTCTGGTATTTACTGAAATTTACTGTTGAATTACCAAAAACAACCACAATGCCAGAAATACATTGTGACCTTGGAAAGTAAGTTCTATTTAATAGATAATATTATTTCATGGAAGAAAAAAGTTTATCTAAAAGAATATCATTATAATGCATTTAATATTTTTACTAAGACATGAATACATTTTTAAATTGATTTTCTTTTCCAGGGAAGGTTTAATATTTAAACTACTCTGTGGAAAACTTATATGAAAGAAAAACAAGTCGGGACTTAGTAAGAAGAGGCTTTTATTCAAAATGGTTATTGCAAGGGAGAGAAAGGGACTATACAAATAGTTGGAGGGGGACTATTGCAATAGGAAAAATAGTCTGATCTCAGAAATATGCAAGCGTCTCAAAATCAAATAGAAAAAAAAAAAAAACTTCTTTTATAGGGTAAAGGAGGGACAAGCAGAGAGAAATGAGCAGAATTTTTGGAGGGAAAGCTAGACATAGTAGGGAAAATGATCGATGGGAACTGATAGGAAAATCATCTCTCTGGGGTAAGCTGATTCCCAAGAAAAGCTGGGAAGGGAGACACATTCCTCTTTTTTGTTTGTGCTTGCTCAGGCTTGAGGACAAGCAGAGTTCAGAGGCCTGTAGGAAAGAAAGAAGGCTGACTACATTTGGTCAAGGCAAAGCAGAGGGCAATGGGCAATTGAGAATACTTGGTCACTTGGTTAATACCATATTCCCTTCAGATATGACCATTTATATTTAGGTGGTTGAGTTCCTTTTACATGTCTGACACTGAGTTTGGTGCTGGTACATAGGGTTAACTGAGTCACAATTTCTGCTAGTTGGCAAATCAGTGCCTTTTCATTATTTTCTCTCTCTTAGAACACCAAAAGCTTGTTAAATTCTCCTAGTATCAAATCTTGAGCCAAAATATCACAACAGGTGATAAGAAAATGATCCAAATAAGAAAAATCAATAAGAAAATAAGAGTATCAGAATAACAAAAGGGAAGAATCTAAACAAGGATGTGATTGCTGGTACAGTCTCAAACTTAACCTGATCCTGCAGAAAACTCTGGAGCATAAATTACATCTCAGAGTTTGGCTTATCTTGATGCCAAGATTCTGTGCCTTTGAACTCCCATACTAGTCACTAAAAGCTTAAGATGAGCTATAAACTCCCAGGCACTTCTGCTGTAAGGTTGAGTTGGCTCCAGAACCCAAGGGCAATCATCTGAAGGTCTCAGATGGAAAATGAACAGCAAGCATGTGGAACCTGGGGGATGGGAGCAAAGAGCTGGTAAAAATCTTCTAGGGGAACTGGGTGGGGCACAAGCAAATTATTTACAAACTTATTTCTAGTTTTATATATTTTTTTTCTGGTTTTAAATATCTATTCATATATGAAAACCATATATATATATATACACACATATATATATGTGTGTATATATATATATGTATAAGCAATTATTAATAGATGTAAGACACTTTTGTGAAAATATTTGGCTCAACCAGTTTTACAATCATATTTTTTTCATTCCACTAAAAAGACTAGCTTTTTCTCTTTCTTTTTAAGTTCTCATTTTAAATTTTTTTTTAAATTTAATTTTTATATAAGTCATACTATGTATAATTGAAAGTCACATAATATTAAAAGATGTTTGATAGTAACTATCTTTTTAACCAGCCTTGTCCTGGATCCTTATCCTCTGAAGTTTGTGTGATCTTTCATTGTACTCCGTGTCCTTAAAATTCTTAATGATATATATTGATGTGGCTCTATTTTCATACATTTTTCCAGGTAGTTGGGATCTCTTTCAATATAGAAATACATGACTTTCTGTTTCTGAAAATCTCTAATTATGCCATCTCTCTATTTTCTTTCTTTTCCCTTCCTACAACATTTATGTTTTATATTTAAAACTTAGAGGCTGGTATTTTACTTTGCTTATTTTTCGCCTTTTATGTTTTTGCATTCAGACATATTTACTCAATCTTATCTTCTAGATTTTTTGTTGAATTTTCATGTGAGCTATAAACATCCAAGAGCATTTTTGGTTGTTTTTATTTTAATGTTTCTTTTGGTTTTTTTTTTAATGTGACATTCTGTTCTTATTTAATGTTTTAAATATTTTCTCTCATATTCTTTAAAATATGAGTGGTCATTTTAAGAGACCATGATCTTTGTCTTTATGTGTATGGTTTTGGTTTTGTTCTTTCCCATTAGAAACTCTCTCTAATACTTATTTTATTCATATTCACACGTGAGGCTCTGAAATGATAGTTGGGCCTTATTGACCTGACCTCCATTCATGCTGTTCATTTATTTTCTTTGCCACAAAAAGAAACCTTTTTACTATGTATAGACTTTGGTTATTTTTTTTTCCCCCAGGTTTGGTATATTATGAAAAACACAGCTTATAGTACTGTATATGCTTTTGTTGCACATTTGTGCTCATTTCTATTGTGTTTAAACATAGGAATGCAATATTTAAATTTATTGGATAATGACAAAGAGTTAGAAATTGGTTTTTCCTATTGACCTATTTACCTATTTACACTCCCACCAGCCATATATGAATTGTAGTTGCTTCACATCCTCAAAAATACTGGTATTGTAAGACTAATTTGTACCATTGTGGTGTGTGTGAAGTCCTCAGTGTACTTTTAATTTACATTTCCTTTATGATTAATGAATTTGACTCCCTTGTCATGTTTATAGACCATTCTGATATAGTCTTTTTTGAAATACCTGTTCATGTTCCTTTACTGTCTTTCTATTAGTTTGTCTATGTTTTCCTTTATAACTTACAGTTCTTTATATATTTTGGATACAAACCTTTGTTATATATGCTGCAGATACCTTTTTTAAAATTGTGAGTATCCTTTTCAATCTCTTAATGGAGTCTTTTAATCAAATTAAAGTCTTGATTTTAATGTAGTTTATCAACGTTTTCATTTTATCCAGTTCTGCCATACTCCAAAGTCATAAAACACTTCTCTGTCATTTCTAAGAAAATGTATTATCTGCACCTCTCATGTTTAGATCTATAATATATCTGTAATTGACATCTGTATGTAATGTGAGAGAAACATCAGTTAGGAGGTCATTATTCTAATTCAAGACCAGGGTGATAGCAGTTTGGACAAGAGTGTTGACAGTGAGTGTGGTGAGAAGTTATCGATTTGTGTTGACTTTTTGAAAGTAGAGCCAATGAGTTTTGCTGTATAATAACATTCGAGGTATTAGGAAAACATACTATATTTCCTTTACTCTATTGATGAATATTTAGGTTGTTTTCATATCTTGGCTATTGCAGGTATTGTCTTGAGGTATCTCTTGGATATCATTTCCTTTAGATGTGTACCCAGAAGTAGGATTGTGGGATCATGTAGTAGCTCTATTTTTAATTTTTTGAAGAGCCACCTTACTCTTTTCTATAATATCTGTACCAATTTATATTCCTATCAACGGTGTGCCATTGTTCCCTTTTCTCCACATCCTCACTAACACATGTTATTTTAGTTTTTTAAAAAATAATGGTTATCCTAACAGGTGTGAGGTGATATCTCAGTATGGTTTTGATTTGCATTACTACAGGATAACAACTTTGATGTTGTGTATCAAAAGGCATTAGAAATGATGGTGGATTGAGAATTATGAATACTCTTGATTATTCTTTGCTTTGAGCATAAATACCAGCCATATTTTTGGAGGAGTGGGTATTTACTCATTATGAGTTTAGATCTTCTCAGTGTAATGGACAGAACTTTGTGAATTTATTACTCTTTGTTATTATTTCTAGACTATGTTAACATTTTTTGTCTGGATTTAGCAGTTAAAATAATGAGTAAACATTTTTCCTAAAAGTGGAATATATTCCAGTACCGAATGTGTAAAACCATTTAGTGTCAAAAAGAATCAGGGATTATCAAATTTAGCAAAACAACATTAGTTCATACATGATTATTCTTGTTTTGAAACTCATAAAAGTCATTGCATTAGTTTCATAGGCCTTGCCATAACCATCACCACAAACTGGATAGCTTAAGACAACATAAATTTATTGTCTCACAGTAATGGAGGCTAGAAATTTCAAATCAAGGTTTCAGCAGGACCATGTTTCCTCTTAAACCAATAAAAGAGAATCCTTCCTTGCCTCTTCTGGCTTCTGGTGCTTACCAGCAGTCCTTGTTGTTCTTGCCTTCTGATGCATCACTCCAATCTCACCTCCATTATCATTTGGCCATCTTCTCATTTGTCTTCATATCATCTTCTTATAAGGACAGCAGTCATGTTGGATTAAGGCCCCTCCTACGCTATTATAACTAATAACTGAACAACCATATTTCCAAATAAGGTCACATTCTGAGATATTGGGAGTTCAATGTATCTTTTTTGGGGATGTATTTCAACACATAACAATCATCAAGTTTATGAAATTATCATTGAACAAGTTTATAAACAAGTTTACCAGCTTTGTTTTTTCTTCCAGATATTTCACTCAGATGATCCCTTTAGTTAATCCTACACATGAAACCTTAGAATTGCAAGTAAAGAATAGTAATCCTGATAATTTTGTCCTGGATACTAACAAATCATCAGTAAGTATATTCAGAAAGCCACGAAATCTAACACTACTAGAGCATTTTCTAATTCTGATTTTGTGACATTGTGGAATATTAACATTTGAATTATTAATAAGATTTTTAATGTCTAAAATTTTAAAATGGAATTTATATGTATGTATATATATCACTACTTTTAATTTATTGAAAACCAATACCATATATACATTTTTGAAATTATGTATACTAGATTCATGCTCATTATCACTAAATTCAAAATAAATTGGTTGTGCTTTACATATGACCATTTTGGTAATCAGTTTTTGATGATAGGTTCCCAGTAATATGATTTTGACCCAGCAGTCATTCAGTGTTTCCAAGATCCCAAGAGACCAGTTCTTTCCCAGCCCTTCATGAGTTCTTACCCACCCCTCTTCCCCCACTTCTAGACAGTGCTGACATAACTCTGCCCCTCTCCTCCTTTCTCTGCCCCATTTTCTCATTCCTTGGTCCATGTTAGAGACTAGAGCCTGTCAGTGGGCCTCAATCACTTTTCTCCTCCCCCATGTAACAAAATAGATCTGGAGGTTTAGCATCACTATTTCCAAAGCATATGATGTCAAATGTGTAAAGTGAATGTCAAAACCATGCTTTCAGGTAGATTTCAAAATAATAATTGCAATAGATTATTTCCTTCAGAGGACCTTGCAGTAAATTATGAAGCCCTACTAAGTAGATATGATATTTAAATAAGGGATTTTACTATTTGCCATTTAATAATTGTTTAAGAAATCTACAATATGATTTATTTATTTATATCTTAATACCTATTTCTTGTCAATCTTGTTGCCAGTTAACAATAATCATGATAAGAAATCTATTCTTAATGGCCATATGTCAAATTTTATATCACTAAGTATTATGTTGATAAAATCGATATATAGTTTAATCTTTAAAAATTATGTTAAAATGTACACATGTGCTTGTATTACTTGACACTATATTTTCCATAAATTAAATGGAATATGATGTTCAGGATATAGTTTACACAAAACTGAAATTCCTCATTAGAAAGTAGTATTTTCATATCCTTTGTATCACTGCTTTTATGGAAGAATGTGAGTGGGGAAAAGAAATACAATATGTTACAGATGCCACTTTACATTACATAATGAAGAATATGGACTCTGGTTTAATATCTCCAACCTTGTCTTTCAGTATGAAATAAGCAGTTAATGTTCATATTAAGAAATAACTAAAAAAAAGAAATTTATAGATGACTAAAAATACTATTATATATTGTAGAACAATTTAGTGGCACACTTTAGTATTAATGGTAATAAATATAACTACTCTTCTTTTTGTTGCATAGTATTCATGTTTACATATTATTACCCCTAAATGAGCATAGATTGATTATCAAGGCAGATAATGACATAAGAAACTTGTTTCACATTATATATATATATATATATATATATATATATATATATATATATATATATATTAAATAAACCAGTAGATTTGCTGCAGTTAAATTCCAAGCAATGGTGTTTCTCTTTCTTTCCTTGAAAACACGGGAAATGTATTTGTCAGTGAATTTTAGGTGAAAGTAAAGGAATTTTATTGAGTTACTGCCTGGTTGTATACACTACCTTAATCTTCACCACATGCATTTGACATATATTTATAGAAGAGGCATTTGAGGTCAGAAAGGTTAAAATACTTAAGCCATATGATTAGCAAGTTAGTCATACTAAAATGAAAATCAAAGCTAAGGTAGTAGTATATATATTTTTTCAATGAAATAGGTGACTTCATATATATGTATATCTTCCACCTATATATAGAGAGAAACTTTTTTCATATCTGCTAAATTTAAAGAGCATATAAAATGCAACTTTTTTTGCTAAGGTTGATACTAAAATTAATTTATATTCCTTAAATGTACATTAACAAATAAACTCGAAATATTCCAGGTATGAGAAGGAGAGCCTGCCTGTGATAAAAATATTTGCTGTAGATATATATACACATAAATATAATAAGGAGGTAACTATTCTAAATATAAAATTAAGTTCATATTTGTATTTCATTGTCATCAGAGTTTATTGAGAACAAAGTGCTATATTTAACAAGGATTGAATGACACTACTAAATTGCTATTTTACTTTTTCAAAAGTTATCTGGCAAAATAAATTAGTGAAAAACTAATTGATTTTTCAGACATGTACCATTCATTCTAGTATTCTATAAGTGTTGATATTAGATATATTATTCACAGTGTAGCATTTTGATTGCATGAGATCCTCAAGTCCTCAATATGTTGTGACGAAGTTGCTGGCTTACAATCTCTAAAGAGGTAACCCAAACTAATACTTTTCAGAATCAAGTTATTCCAGCAGCTCATACCTTGAATGTGTATGTAATAGGAAGGACAAAGAGGAAAACTTCATCATACACTAAAGAAATATGACTTACATCTACGTTTAGAATCAGTTCATTTCTTTTGATATTGCCAAAGCTACGAGTTGGGTTCTCAGTGTTTGACGTGTATCTTAGAATGGACAATAAACTATGGTTTCTTAAATAAAATATATATTTCTATTATTAGGAGTTATAGCTCAGCTTAAAAAAATAATCTTGATTTTCTTATACAGAGTAACTCCATGTGGTCATTCTTTGGAGGAAAAGCATAGCATGACAACTACTAAACATTGCTTACCATCAGATGTTTTACCAATATTCGTCAAGCAGGCACACTGAGATTGGATAATGTGTACAAGGCAACACATTAATCACATGAACATTCACCCAGCATATACCTAGCCCATAAGAATGCTGACTTGAACAAAAATATTGATTGTTTTCTTTCTCTTTTCCTTTCTAAATTTGCACAGCTGAACTTATCTCCTCATTTCACAAATAATGTACCTGTTCACTTTCATCCTTCTGCTCTTGGGAGAAGTGGTCACCAAGCTTCTATTGTTTTCCACTGTGCTCAGGTATGATAGAGTATTCTTGGATCAAGTCAGGTTAATTAAATTTCATAGTCAACAAATAAGTAAATCTTGCTCATGCAGTTGACATCTTTTAAAAGCACCCAGATTTAGAACATAGGTGTTAATGTAAATACCAAATCGCTGGCATTTTTATTAATTTTCGATTTAGGTTTTACAACTCAAATTTTCATGAACTTAAATATAAAACTGTAGAAAATGTGATCTTCCAAATATCATGTTTTTTTTTTTACTCTATGTCATCTGTACAGTGTTCCTGAATAACAATAATTTAAAAAAAATAGTTAATCATTTTTAAAGCATCTCTTAACATGCCATTCTGAGAATTGTCTCAGTTCATTCTCACCAGTCATATGGTGGAAAGATTATCAAACTCATTTTATGGACCAGGAAACTGAGATGCAGAGAAATAAAGATCAAGTAGCTAGTAAGAGGTTGAACCCAGACCTGAACTCTGGATGTCTGGCTTCAGCTTGTCTGCATGACAATTTTTACAGCTACCTACAGATTGCCAAGTGATTATAACTCTCTTACTGTGATGAAAATTTTGCATAACTTTTACATTTATTATTATTATTTTTTTTACTTCTTCAAGTGTTGATGGGCAGGAAAGTAAATGGAGACATGTACTTTAAATCCTAAGGGACACCAAGGAGCTTAAAAAACCCTGCCATCTGAGAGGCAGTAGAATCAAATATAATACAGAGATCCCTATGTCAGTTTACAACTTGTGGTGACTGAAGTGCCATCTTCCAAAACAATGTGTAATTTACCTTTAGAAAGAAAAAATTGAGGCTATTAAATTTCCTATGTGATTACTGACTTATACATGACCTGGAACAATACTATGGAACTATTCTTGATTCAGAAATATTAAAAAAAAAAAAAAACAGTAATCCCGATACAGAAGGAAAAGGACAGTGATTATTTTATTTTACAAAAATAATTTTAACAAGGCAGATCTTTTAAATCATTACTTCATAGCAGGGTTAGCCCCTTTATCTTAATTATTGGGGACACTTTAATTGCTTGCATTTCTGGTGGAAATTATATCTATTAAGGGTAATCTGGCACATCAGTAAGACAATGATCAGTTTTCCATCTCAATACCTTTAGAAAATCCTAACCTAGAAGTCAAACGTGAAATTCTTAATCAAACACAAAACTCAAACACAAAACACAAAACTCCAACAAGAACTCAAACAAGCAAGTAATCAACTCAAACCTTTTATAAATCAGTTTTACACTGGTGCTTGAGTTTCGTCACTTTAAGCACCTCCTTTCAAATTGTAGAAAATCTCCAAGGACTTATCTGTGGCTAGACTTCAGTCAGTCTTTCATTCATCCTTTCTGCTACAGGGTCCAGACTCCTTCAACCTCTTCAATGTATTGCCCATAACCTTTGTGATTTTTCTTGCCTTTCTTTTTTCTTTCTTTTTTTTTTTTTTTGCCTTTATTTATTTTTTTTTATTTTTATCTCTGAATCATTTGGGTCTTCTTTTATTTAATTCAATTTAATTCATACAGGCAACATCCTTTGCAAGCAAAACCAGTTCATCTTGAAGTATTAATTGAATGAACTTTTGAAAATACAGTATATATTATGTATGTGTAGGAATTTAAGGAAGGTAGTTTTCAAAAATAAAATTTTATGGTTTACTTTTCTAAGTCTAAAAGTTTGCAGTTACTTTAACTATTACTTTAACCATTAGGAAGAAACTCATTGATTTCTTTCCCTCTCTTGATTTCACTGATAAATATATTTGAACCAATTTGCACAACTAACTGATTAATCTATAATCTAGTAATGGCAATTCTTATAAAATGAGTTTTAACTATTTCTGATTGTTACTCTTTGCTGAACTTTAGGAAATGGCTATGGTTTTTTGTTTTGTTTTGTTTTGTTTTGTTTTTGTTTGTTTACTTATGTGTTTCTGATTTGGATCCATGTGTTGAGGTCTGCATTGTAAAAATCCAACTTTAGGCTAAGGTTGTTTGTGCAGATTTTGAATCCTAAGATTAATTTGGTTAAGACATCACAATTGCAAATATCACCAGCTCACATTATGTGACCAGATTCTCTAAATGAGATTGTGTTACTGCATATCAGAATAAAAGGACTAGTAGTAAGCAACAAATATGGTAATCAGGCCTTCTCTTTAGTACCAAACGTTATGTTCTGAGATTTTTTTTCTTGGTTTTCACTTGTTTCATTTTTATTTTCAAATCGTTGTCATTATTCATTTCATTTGTTTTTAACTGTGTGACTCACTGCATCTCAAGGTCAGAATAACAAAAATGAAGGAAAGAAGACAAAGGCAAGAGTGGTTTTATTACCCAGCATGAGTCTGTGATCCTACAGGCCGTGTTTGTGGAAGTTTGTTGATTCTTAACCAGTTCTGATACCCTTGAGTTTTGCTCAGTGTGCAAGCCATATTTACTATCTTTTACCTCTACTTTTATCTTTCAGAAACATTGGATTAGATCTTTAATGGTTTTGCTATGTCTCCTTTCAAAGAAGTTTGAGATAAAGATGAGCTAAAAAATGTTACTTGTGATTTTAGTGCCCACATTTTTGGGGATACTTTTTAATGTCTCTTAATTTAAGCAATGCTAGGGCAGTTGTTAGATACTAGTGTTCAATAATGGTGGGATGTGGTCTAACTTAGAAGCTCCAGTATTCCATTTGGCAAAACATGAAAATATAACCCTCATTCCCAGTGGTTGAAAGTAACCTCATTTCTGTCATCCAGGATTTATTTAAGTAGCCGAAAGTAAGTAAGTTGCATAAAACAGTTGTTCATTTAATTGAACCTAGTCAATTACGTATGATCAAGTTAGGACAGAAATGAACTCACATTATGCAAGTAAAATCTCTAACTAAAAGTAATACAGTCATGCAAAGATAATATGCAGATAAAACTTGCCTTTAACCCTTCCATCTCAGAGCATTTTATGGATCTCTTGTCACCAGTTATCCCACTTTGCAACAATCTTAAAGCAAATTTTTCTCTTCTTACTGGAATTTAGGCTTGTAGTTTGAGAAATTTTAAAGTAGATCATTGTTTGTTGATTTTTATTTAATGACCTCTTCATTCATCTACAACATTAGCAAAGTTTTCAGTGCAGAACTGAGTCACAGTCTGTTGTACTCTTAGGGTACTTTTATTCTAAATAAATACAAAAGGAACATTTCAAATACAACTTTGCAGGCTTATGAAGCATAGATAAGAAAATGGCCACATCCAATCTCCACAAAGTTTTTGAGCCATTCTTCTGTATCATGGGATAACAGAATATACAGAGTCCTAGATGTTGGGGATAAATAATATGGCATGCAGGTATACACATCGCCTTTTTATGAGACTTCAGTCTATGCTTTGCCTTCTTTGCCTTCATGTGATAACTATTGGAATTTCATTTGAAATTCACCCTAGGACTTTGGACACTTCATGCATTGTTTAGTACACAGTTTGTTAGGCATGTTGACTTTTAAAAAATAAAACAACCTTGAGCAGAAATGCAAGATTTTTATTAAGATATCTCTTTAATGGTGTTATCAATACCCTTATGTGCATTGAAATATGTTTAATATTTGGTTATCAGTCTATAGCCTCCTTTTTATCAGTGTAGAAACACTGATTGATTTTTGATTGATTGATTTTTCAATAAAATCAAAAGGAATTTGGAAAAGGAAGGAAATATAAAACAGTGCATATTAAATACTAACATCAAAACTTTTTTATCTGCCAAAATTTTTGCATGTATTACACTTACCAAGTGTTGCAAATAAAACATATACAATTATGACATATATGTTATGAATGTTTATCTTTAAACAGTTTAAAGAATGGAGATTCCTTCTTTCTGGAGTAGGACTACTTCCCCAGCCTCTAGAAATAGAAAGAACAACCACACATATTCATCTTCAAGCATTTATTGTTATAGCTTTCAAAAATCCCACCAAGGAAGATGTTTTACTCAATATCATACTAACGAGTAAGTTGTTTTTCTTACATTTCACCTGTTATTTTGTAATTATTAATCAAACTTACTTTATTATAAAATCAATGTGTTTTAAAGGTAGTGATCACTTTAGGGCTCCAGTAACTCAACAGCATCATTTTATAAAAGATGAGATATCTTGGCTGAAATCATAGCTTGTAAATGGTGGAGCCAGAATCAGAAATTATAAATTTATGTACCAAGTCAAGTTCTTCTAATTTTAATCTGTAAAGCCAAATATGTAAATTAGTGGATTTGTAATATTCTTGTGATTATTATTCAAATATGCCAATGCCTTAAGGAATATAGTCAATAATATTGTGATAGCATCATCTGATGTCAGATGGTTGCTGGATTTATCATGGTGATCACTTTCTTAGGTATCTAAATGTTGTATAACTGTGGTGTACACCTGAAACTAATAAAATATTGTATGTTAGCTATATTTTAATAAAAATCTTTAAGAAAAAACTAATATGCCAATGTTTATTCTTTAAAAGTTTATAGAAATTCTAGTGTTCTGATATTGTTTCTTTTCTCCATTTTCTTTAATAAATCTCATGTTTGGATTTAATTTTGGCTCTAATCAAACTTTTTCCTTTTTTTGTTTCATACTGAAGATGCATGTTTTTAAATTACATTGTGTGGAGTTTTTTATTACTTTTTATTAAATGACCAAATAATGTGAGTCTGGAATAAAAATCAACTAATTCTGAGTTTCATGAAACACATTTTAAATCTAATATTGGACATTACTAATTTTATCTTTTCAACTATTATTCCTACTTCTACTAAAACTACTACTATTACTATGATTCATTTTATATAGTTCAAATATTGGGCTAAAAGGAATACATGTGGTAAGGTTTTTGATATAAATAACAAACTTACCCTCTAGAATTGTTGTATTGTTGCAGTTCATGCTACCATTAGGAGCATATTACAGACATTGCCTATTTTCCTGAGCCTTATAAGCCCTGACCATTAGCATTCTCTTTAATCTCTATCAACCTTATTTGAGAAAAATAGTATTTTATCATCATTGCAAAATAATTATTTTTTGATTACTGCTGAAGCTTAACACTATTATTTACCTATTGGAGTATAGAGATAGATTAGATAGATAGATAGATAGATAGATAGATGATAGATAGATAATAGATAGATGATAGGTATATAGGTAAAGATAACTTTCAAAATTCACTATTTTTTCAGGAATCCAACATTTTTCACATTGCAAACTTATGATCAAACTTTTTTTAATTTTTCCTTTTTTGTTTGTTTTTTTCTTTTTGTGTGTTCTTTTTGTTTTTTGATCAAATTTTTATATTGCCCAGTTCTCTAATGTCTTTTTGTCTGCTTGTATCTTAGCTATTTCCATTTTAATCACTTCTCTCAGAAATATTGCCCTTTGATTTTCAAAGAATCTTTTAATTCTATTTAATTAAATTCTATTCAATTCTTTAATTCTATTGTGCATTGTCTTTGCATAAAGTTTTTTCAGATGAACATTATATAAAACAAGGTGTTGAAAAGATTATATTTCAGCAGTCTATGCTTATCTTAATCTATGCCAACTTCAAAGGGTGAATGAGGTAGGGTGGCTAGAGAGGAGGTGGCCTAACAACTGGAGAACAGTAGCGATGCCTCATAGCAGACCATTAATGAGTGCCAAGAGGAGCAGATTGCTGTAGAAAAGCTCTCAAATAGCCTAGGAAGCTAGGATTTGTTTTTCGCCCAATATGTACCACACCTGATCTATATACACATGACTATACCCAATCTTTAAAAAACTCTTGGAGACATTCCAAATATGGAACCTGAGGCTTAAAAATTTCCCAAAGCCATACAATGAATAAATGATGGAACAGGATCTTGAACTCATCATGTCTAGCTGTCTTCTCCAGGGCCACCAAACTATCATCCTAAGTTGTCTGCCTGATCTACACATACTTAGATTTTCCACCTTGACCTTGCTGTTCACCCTGGACATGTACCCTTGCTCACTGACTGGTATCCTTGAACTCATTTCCCATGATCCTCTCTCATCAGTAATTATGCCCTCCATCCCAGACCTCTGCTCTCAAGTTTCCAATCTACTTTGCCAGAAATGAGGGTGGAAAAAGGGAAGGTAGCCATGGATGGGAAGCTAAGATCTGAGTTAAAACATTAGAAATTAGGGCCTCATGCATGCATTACGAATTTAAGGACAGATCTCCATTATATTCTATGTGTGTTCCCTTGCTCATATAACCATATTTCAAACCTGCTCATTTGTGTGCTTGTCAATGTTAGGGGTTACATTAATTAATAGCTTATTCCTGCCTAAATGAGTATTTCAGTTTTGGCATGTATGTTGATAAACCAGGGGTTGAGTATTCAGTCACTGTTTAATGAGCATCTGTGGTGCTGAAAACTGTTATATACACATTTCAAAACTACTTCATATTTGTAATATACGTATGTACACACATCATATTTTGATTTTTGTGTGGTATTCTACATGCGAGATATCACTATGTATTATATA
This sequence comes from Eidolon dupreanum, assembly GCA_028627145.1. Classification (NCBI taxonomy): domain Eukaryota; kingdom Metazoa; phylum Chordata; class Mammalia; order Chiroptera; family Pteropodidae; genus Eidolon; species Eidolon dupreanum. The sequence goes on from CM053505.1 coordinate 21,195,281, forward strand.
TCTAAAAGTTGATACATGCAAAGTAGCTTGATTACTTTTCTACTAAAGTAGCTATACTCTTGAGATTGTTTAATCTTTTACTTAACCCAAATTTAAATATGATATTAGTGATTTGACTTAAATGTTTAAATATAAGTAGGTTCTTTTCCAGACATCAGTAGTTTTATTGAAGAACAAATAACAGTAAGGTTAAATGCGTGCATAACAATAAACATATTAGTTTTACAAATATCAGCTTCCATTTTGAGGGTTGATAAATGTAAACAAGATACTATGTTGAGTTGTTGTTAACTCAGTTAATTATGACCATGGTGTTCACTAACAGTAAAGTAACAAAGCACACAATATAGCATCGTTATAAGTTAATAGCATCTACAGGACATGGAGAGGCACTACTTAGTGCATTTGAATTTACATGTTAAAATTAGTTTATGAAAATCTTGTCCCTGGAGGCCCTCTGAATTTTACCTAAAGTACCTCCAGTGTTGAATAAATAATGGTATTAAATGTAGTTATCATTGTAAATTGCTAATTAGGGTGTGCAGAACTTTATACATAAGAAAAGAAATAGGGGTAAGAAAAGGTCCCACACTCTCAAAATCTCTCCCAAATTCAGATGATCAGCTATTTCAATATTTGAATTAATAAATAAACAGTACTGGGTGACTGGAGATTGGTGGGCAGGGAAGTTGGAGTTTCAAATATGTAACAGTCTCTTTGTACCTTAGTTTGTCTTTTTTCCAACTCAGGATCTAATCAAGGATTATACGTTGCATTTGGTTTTCAGATCTCTTAATTCTCATTTAATCTAAAAATCTCCTTCTGCCTTGTTTTGTCTTTTATGATATTGGCATTTTGAAGAGTCCAAGCCAGTTGTCTTGTAGAATATTGCACATTGTGGATTTCTTTGATTATGTCTTTATTATTCAATTCAAATTAAACATTTTGGTAAGAATATCACATGGGGATATGGTATTTTTCTATTGCAACTCATCAGGAGGCACCAAATGTTAGTCCCCTTACTGGGGATGCTAAGTTTAATCACTTGGTTAAGATCATATCTGCCAGGTCTTTATATTATAAAGGTCATCTTTTTTCCCTTATAACCAATAATTAATTTGGAAGTGATAATTTGAGACAATGTGAATAACCTCCTCTGTTACAACCTTTCTTTGATGGTTTTAGTATCCTTTTAGTTTCTCTACCAGTATCAATTGTGTATGTCATCCTTTCTGTTTTTATTAGCTTGGATATATATAAATAATTATAAATTAATATTTCATATTATACATATATATATATAGAGAGAGAGAGAGAGCTTTTTCTTCCCTTTTCACCTCCCCCCAACTCCTTTTTTTCTTTGAGAATGATTATAGACTTACTTATTTTTTCTAATCTTTTACATCTCAGCTTTTATTGTTTTTAAATACCCATCACATTATCACATTTAATCATAGAGCATTCAATGTATAACAATGTGTGGGGATCAAAATTCAAAATACACAAGCTGTGTGACCTTGTACAAGAAACTTCTGTTTTTTGGGCTTCTATGTCTCCTAACACACTGGGGGATATACCAGGTCATCTCTAAGAGTGCTTTTCGCTAATGATTCTTTGATTCTTTGACCACTGGGCAAGTATTGTCTGATGGCCAACTCTTTATTCAAGGGAAGCTACTTGATTTTTTTATTTAAAACAATGTCATTATCACTATATTTCTGAGTAATTTTCCTGAGTTTGGGAAAACAAAAACAAAACTAACATTAACAGAAATGATTGAAACCTATCTCTTCCTTCTCTGGATTTCTCTGTCTCAGATCTAGTAGAACCTTATGAATTTTATGAGCAATTAAAAAGAACTAGAGCTAATATTTGTATAAATCCATAGCTCTTATATCAACAGAAAATAATAATCTCTCTTTTTCATTTTTCCTCTTGCATTGAGGACTATTGAACTTGTTTGCTGAGCATTTGAATTATAGCCAATTTTTATTGGTTTTGAGAAGACATTCAGAGCAGACTGGGAAAAGACAGTTCAAAACCCCCTTTTTCTTTTGTCTTTCTGTTACTGATTCCCTGTGGTCAAAAGAACACAATCTGTAGGATTTAGATTATTTTAAATTTATTGAGGTTCGTTTTAGGATATTGTCTGTCTTACTGAATGTCCCATAAGAATTTGAAACAAATATGTATTCTGCTGTTGTTTTGTGGAGTATTCTACATATGTCATTTAAATTCTATTAGTTAATTTTGTTATTTGAGTCTTCTATATCCTTGCAGGTTTACTGACTAGTAGCTCTCTCAGCTGCTGAGAGGGGGATGATATAAGCACAAAACTATAATGGTGTATTTGTTTATTTCTTTCAGCTCTATAGATTTTTTCTTCATGTAAGTTGAGGCTCTGTTATTTGTTATAGACACATTAGGATTATATATCTTCATGGTGTACTAATACTTTATAATTATGTAATGCCCCCTTTGTCACTAGTAATTTTTCTTCTCTGAAGTTTATATGATATTAATGTAACAATTCCTGTTTTTTTAAATTAAAATTTGCATGGTACATCTTTCTCCATCCTTTTTCTTTCAAACTACCTGTGTCATTAAATTTGAAAAAGTTCCTCGTAGACAGAACATTGTCTGAACATGCTTTATTTATGTATTTATTTATTTACTTACTTACTCTCTCTCTTTATAAACTCTGCCTCTTTCGTCTCTCACCTTTCTTTTTTCTCCTCCTTTTCTCCCCCTACCCCATCTTTGCCCTCAGTCTGCTATCCCAACAAGAGAATTGGAGTGCTGCCTGTTTCTAGCAAGCAAGAGACAAGAGATCAGCTCCCTCCCCCCTTTTTTTGTCTGCTACTCTTAGCTGATTTGGGTTAGAGGCTTCTGAAGTGCCTTGTCCAGTATGTATGGCAGGCAATATGGAAACCAGGGAATGCCTCACCATATTGTTCCTCAAGTCCCAAGGTCTCTAGGCAGGCTGCCTTCTTCTTTCCACATTTCAGAGTCTCCCCATGTGTGTCTGCTATGTTATGTCTGGCAATTTTTAGTTGTAAGAAGGAGGGTCTAGGAGGAACGGGGCTACTTAATTTTCATGAAATTTTAAAAATTTAATTATTATTTTTTAGATACTCCCAAATTTTGCCATTGAAATCCTTTACAAGTCACTCCATAAGTCCTTTTGATTGTCTTCATTAGTTTTTGAACATTTTGTTACTTTCTGGCACAAGATGTTTCAGCTTCACCTTGCCCTTAACTTGGTGTAAAGCTCGAATTAGGCATTTTTCCAAAGTTTACTTTATAGAGACAAGATATTTAGTGTCCATAATATGGGCACTAGATGTGCTCTTTGCTCCTGGGATGCCCCTTTTAGTGGACAGAGAAAATAAATATAATTATTAAAAATTATTATACTGATGCCTCCCTTTCATATTCTATACCATAGGTTTTTTTCTGCAACTTACCTTACTGTCTTCCCCCATGTGAAAAACCTGGTTCCCAACACATCAATTCAGTACTCATTTGCACTATCATAGCCATACACTCCTAATATTTTCAAATTACTATATTCTTACAACTACCAAAAAAATAAAGAAAAAGGAATGGAAAACTCCTGAATAAAATTGAAGCTATATTTGCAGTTACTTTTTCCTCCTAGAATGTATTGCACTACAGTATAACAGAGAACGATGGCCAAAATATTCATTGATTAATTCTTTATTCTATGTAGTTTTGTTCTCAATTTATACAAAGATGGAGTCCTTATGTTTTAATTTAAATTCAGGTTTAAGGTTTGCTTTTAAAACTTTTTAAATTTAATTTTATTTTGAATTTGTGAATATGTAGTGTTCAAACCTCAAAGCTGTATAAAAAGTTCTACTTAAGATCTCATTCCCATACATATAGCATCTACCACATTCGCAACCAACTGTATGGATGACTATCCTCACATGCTTCTAATTTATCCACAGTGTTTTTTTTTGCAAAAATGAGTGTATGTGAATAAATACATAAACACACAGATAGTTCTGTTCCATCCTCTAATCTCATGCAAAGGTAGAATACTATGTCATTTCTGCTGTACCTTGCTAACTTCATCTAACAATATGTTTGGAATCTCAGTAAAATAGTTAATGGATACCTTTCTCATTGATTTTTATCAGAAGTTTGTGACTTTTTAGCACCTTGGTTTTTTTGCTACGCTATTGTTAATATACAACTAGCCTCTGGTACCCGAACCTTTTCTATAATTCTAATAATTTGCTATATAAAAAATGCCCCAATGCATATTGCTTCATATTTGAGCTATATATTTAAGGTGTATTTCCACAAGTAGTATGGATGGGGAAAATGGTATATATATATATATATATATATATATATATATATATATATATATATATATATTCAATCTTACTATATGTTACAAAAATCCCCTTTGTAGAGGTTATAACAAGCACTCTTGTTCTGTTCAAAGGACAGTGTCAGCTGATAACTAATTCAATATACTTAAAATTATAAATGTCTGTGCTGATAGAGATTTTTATCTTTTATATATGGTAGCAGCAAAAGAAATTACTTGTTATATAGCCAGAAAGTATATTTTGGATAATTTACTGATTTTGTATCTATTTGGTTTAAATTATTTTTAATGTTGACTAAATGTATATTTATGCATCTGTAAATGTTAACTACTACGATCCAATTTTAGATGGTGGTCTCAAACAGGGTCTTAGTAATGTCTGTTATTTGAGTAGTTTAAATTCCAAGAATTTACAAGTTGATTTTATAATATTTCTTGAATATTATAGAGAAAACCATATATAATGTTAGATATGTTCTTCAAAAGTGTCATTTAAATCTCATCTTAAAATGTACTTTGAAAAACAATCAACTGAAAAGTTTCCCATTAGAGGAGAGTTTTGATTCTATTTCAGTCTCCACTGATATTTTTTTTCTCTTGAATGTAGCATTGAAGCGTAATTTCTCTTTATATTTTTATTAGATGAGGAAAAGCCCAAGAATCTTGCCCTTGGCATTTGCTGTGATAGCTTCCTTATTGAAACACCTGCCTTCAAGCTTAATCTGAGACGCACACAAGGTACAGGATTTCTACCTTATATTCTGTCATAGTATATGCTATCACATTTCAGAGATGACGAAATATATCTGTTGTCTTAATACATATTTGATAATAATTAAATATACAATTTAACATTTTTGACACAAATTTTAGTAAGTTGATAGAAAAACATGCATAGTATAATAACCCTTATATATATTTATTACATCGTCACTCTTCTTCATTTCATACCACATAAACACACCATGTAAAATAGTTTAATGTTATACTACTTAATATGTATGTGAGCCAAAGAAGATTTTAGAAAATTAAAAATAACTAGTGTACTAAAGCTACTCATACTTAGGCAAAATAACTGCATCTTTGCAAAGCTAATGAGTCCTTGAAAATTTTTACAGGGAGTACATCTATTTGTATTAATATTAATCATCCCACCTGCATATTAATGATTGGGAAAAAAGTCTAAGGCATAAGAATTAATTACATGGCTTAAAAATCAAAAGTTCAAAAATATGAATTTGCTTAAAATATTTTTAATTATAAAAAGTCTAATCATCATAGTTATAATAAATGTTATAATCTTAACATAATTAGTACAAAAATACCAACTGAAATCAGTAACCACTACTAACATCCTAGTACAAATGGGTTCATGACTTTCTTTTATATTTACTATATAAAAGAATTTTTGTCAGTGTCTCATTAATTCATTTCCTTGGATATTTACAACTCCATGGTGTAGGTGTTATTATTATTATTATTGAATCAAGGAGATTGCAATTCAGAAACATTAACTTACACAAAATCAAAACAGTTCCTTAATGGCAAAGCTGTACCTCTTGTGTCTGACTTCAATGTCTTCATTTTCTGTTTCTTTGCAATATATTAAAAGGAGTATGAGCAACAGTTCACAAAAGAGGAAGTACAGATGGCCAAAGAATGATAAAAACTATGTTCGAGGAAGTACATACTAATACTCAAGTAGATGTTGATTTAAATGATAGCCTCCTAAGTGTTTTTTTTTCCTCATTATTATATATCACACTAAAGCACTAGAGAATAAAGTGCTGTTTTACAGACCTACATATGCATAAATTAGACCTAGGACTTAGGAGGGGCAGCCAAGATTCAGAGATTGGGTGTTAGATTTGTAGTCTGAGAACCTTTGTTCTAATTTCGACTGTAACATAGAAAAGCTGTTAGCTTGAGCTAGATTCTGTACTCTCTAGACCCCATGTTGGATGTTATAAAAAAGTGGAAGTCAGTTTTATCTAACAGGATATATTTTTGAAGAACAAATGCAATCATGTAGGTGAAGAAAATTTTAAACTCTAATATTATATACAAGTATTATTAGTTTTATCTGTATAGGTAGAAATGACTAAACACAAAGATGGATTTCTGATTTTCTGATATCATAAGAAACAAGTCCTAGCACACTGCTAGTACATGCCAGGAAATTTATTTCTGAAAGATGAAAAAAATAAGTTATTTTTCTTCTGAAATCCATCTTGTTATTTAGGTGAAGCAATTAGTAGACAAATTATTTTAATTGCCCATTTATGAAATAGCCTTGTTACCTTAGTAAATACCAGTTTTCTAGAAAACGATTTCTTACAGAATAGTTGATATCTATCTCTATCTTTATATTTTAAAGTATCCAACTTTGTAGATATATCTGTATTTTTAAAATAAGCCAACCTTGTTCTTCATTTTGATATCCATAATTCCTTATAAATTCTACCTTTATTCAACATTTTCATTTATAAATATATCATTGTAAAATTTTGGCATACCTTTGTATCAACTATATGATAATTTACTTAATATTATTTTAATGGAAAATAGTGTTGTTTGCCATGAGCAATAACAGTGTACTCTGTGCCAGGAATTATGTTAAGTACTTTACAAATATTAATTGATTTAGTCCTTGCAATAAACCTATGCGAGACATTCTATTAGCACCCCTATGTTAGAGATTAGTATACTGAGATAAATTAGGAATTATGTCCAAGGTCACACCCACCATATATGCTGGAGCTTGGGTCTGAATGTAGGGCTTGTGCTCTTACCCAGCTATTTAATACTATTATAAATAGAGGACAGCTGTAAAACATCCATTAATAAATAATGGGATAAAAATTTTAAATATCTGCCAAAGTTTTACTCAGAAGTATCTTAAGTATCACTGTTACAAAACAGTTTTCCTGAGAAGCAGTCTCTGAGAAGGAGATTAGTGTGCAGAAAGTTTATTAGGGAGTGTGCCCTCAAGATCAACACCACTGAGGGAAGAGAATGAAGCAAGACTGAACAGAGGGAGAAGGCGGGGACAAAGGTGACAGTGGCAAGTACTGAAACTAGAATAGCTCTTCAGAACTGTCTCAGTTTGGGATGAGGAGGCCAGGATTTTTATACCTTCATCTCTACCCCCCCCCTTTTCCCTCTGTCCAGATCAATTCATCATTAAATACAATCTGCCCCAGGAAAGGAGTTTGACCTTAGTCAGTTGACTCTCTTGAGATGAAGGCAGAGCTCCCAGAGAGCTCCTATTTAGGTAGTGCATGCTGGCAATAATCTCAATAGCTTGGGGAATAGTCATGAAGATATATTTCTATTTTTACTAGGAACATTATTGTTTTTTTCCTGATACACATCACAATAATTTTAAATATGGTGAAATATGAGAGTCAAGTTTCATTTTATTATGTATGCCAAAATGTCCTAGCACAATTTATAGAAAAGGCATCTTTTCCTTTGTTGAATTGCAGTGGCACTTTTCTCCCAAATCTAGTGACAGAGTATGTATGAGTCTGTTTCTGGACTCTTTCCACTCGAGTTGCCTATTCATCTGTCTTTGCACCAATGTCATACTGTCTTAACTACTGTGGCTATATGACAAGTCTTGATATGTGGTAACATAAATCCTTCAAGTTTTCCCCTTCTTTGAGATTTTCTTAGTTATTCTAGACCCTTTGTACTTTCATAAGAATTTTGGAATTGGCTAGTTAATTTCCAAACACTTTCAGACACACACACAAACCTCTGCTAGTACTTTTATTTGATTAGTATTAAAACCATACATTGATTTGGGGGTAACTAGCATCTTAGAAATATTGAGTTATTGAGCCTTTCAATCTAAGAACATAATCATCTTCATCCATTTATTCAAATGGCAGTCCATTTCTTTAAGGTTTATTTAAAAGCCTATCTCATCCCCATTGATTTGACTTGCTAACATTATCATAGACTATACTGCCATATGTACTTGGGTTCTTTCTGGGTTATCACTACTATTCCACTGATCTTTCTTTAAAAGCAAAACTCCACTGTTTTAATTAGAGAAACTTTATAATGTGTTTAACATGTGTTGAGGATAACTCACATTATTTTACTTTCCAGAGTTTAACTGGCTCTTCTTCCGTGTTTATTTAACCATATGAACTTTATAATAAACTTGACTACCTCAGGAGAAAACCCGATAGAATATTTATTGGAATTCTTTTAAATTTATAATTTAAATTATAACTAAATTATAATTTATAGAAGTAAAATTATAACTATTTTTTTATTTTAATTAAAACTAGATTATAACTTCATACATATAGGAAGAAATGACATTTCTGTGATATTGAATCTTTGTTTCAATGTCCATTATATGTGTTTTTAGTAGTTCATCAACTTTATGTGTTCAAAAATGTTTAAATTTTATTTTTAATATTCCAACATGTGTTCTAATAGACAAATCATGCTTAAAATCATTTTAGATTACCTTTTAAAAAGAGCAATAGTATTAACAATATAGCTCATTCTTTTTGTGATATTAGAGTGACAGGAAATATACAATTTGTTGTCACACAATACAGGTTACTTTTATGATGATTTATACTTAATATTTTATTACTGATTTTAAATGCAACAGCTCACTATTTATTATATTTTCTCTTATTCTTTCCTAGATAACATTAAAGGTTTTTTGTAAAATAATGTTTTCTCTGATCAAGAAGAGAAAACTTTTAATTATTTTCATGAGAAAGATTAATATATTTAAAAGTATTATTATATAATGACTGTTATATCACTTTAGTACTCTTGATATTCCATAATGTAGTTAGTGGTAAAATAATTAGCACACTATTCAAAACATTTATACAATGTTAATAATTTCTGTAAGGGCTAATTAAATTTTATCTTTAATTTAAAAGACTTAGAGCCTCAATTTAGGTTGTCATCAGAGTAATCATAATATTAAAGAATCCTACTTCTAGTTAGATAAATATTCCTGGCAGAAAAGGAGATAGGGAAGATACATTTAACCCTTGTTGCTCTATTCACTTAAATTAATTGTTTTCTTTAAAAGATCAGGTCTTTATTTTTCTGCATAATTTTCTACATATAAACTAACCAGACATAATTTTAATGTCATTTTCATGTAATTTTTTAAAAAATTCAATATTCTATTTTAGCCTTATTTAAATATAGATATCTAGGTAGACAGAGAGATACATGTTAGGTAACACATTCCCCTTTCTTCTTTGAGATTGAATGCCTCTATTGTCAACATGCAGTCATTCAGTTGGCCAGTACTAGATGTCCTTTGAGTTCCAGGAAGCAGAACTTGCAGATCTAATACTGTTGTCCACATTTGACTTTTTGTAAATTGTATTTTCATAAGTTTTGCCCATTTTAAATGATATTATGTTGTGATTATAGCTGCCAGTAAATTGTAATACTTTTTTCACATTACCCATTAAACATTTTTAATATCTCCTTGAAAGGTATTTCTTCTGAACTATTATTTCTTTATTGAGTTTGAGTGTGGAATTTTTCCCATATTTTTTTCTTTTTGCAATTTTATGGCAAAATCATGTCTTTTATATCTTCTGGGTCAACTGTCTTGGTTAGAAAGGTTTTCTCCTTCAAACATTGTGAAAATAGACTATTAAATTTTTTCCCAAGACTTTTAGAGTTTAAAAAATTTTAAGTATGCAATTTATCTGGAACTTATTTTTATTTTATGTTCAAAACTTTCCACTTGGTTTTCCTTTAGCTAGATAGCAAATTGTGATTGTATCATTTGTGAAATAAACCAGCTCTTTTTCACTGAATGGAAACATCACTAATATAAGTTTACATAAATGATGCATTATATTGTTAATTATTATAATTAACATTAATTGATAATTTATAAATTAATTTATATGGAAATACATTATATAATATAGTGATAACATAATTGAATATATTAACTATTTAATGTATTCAGTATTAATATATTAATCAGTTGATAGATATGTTAATAAGATAACTAATATATACATACATGCATACTTTATGATATATTTATGGTCATTCTATACATTGTTTCATTAATTAATCTGTCTTTACTAGCCAGTACCTTATTTTTTATAAATTATTATTTTTTATAGTATGTATTAATATTTCATAAAGCTAATTTCTTTCTCTATTCTCCTTGTAACATATCAAAAGCCAGGGATATAAATTATTAATTTTGATGTTTAAAAAATAGTTCATCATCATCACAGGATATCTGGGAAGTGAGAACAAAACTCTATCAGTGACTATACTATTTCATCTTAAAACAGTAATTCTTGCTGTTTTCATGTGCCTGTAGGTAAATCATTTAATTTCTCTTCTACTTATATTACCTGTCTATAATATTTAAATGGGGACACATCACCACATCACTCAATTTAAATGCTTGTTTTCACAAAACGATTTCATAAATTCTCGAGAGAGGATTCCACAGTTACAACTCAGTTATATTATTGCCAGTGAATTAAAGCCAGAGTCCTTCTCCAGAATAAAATAATACAACTTTCTTTGTTTTTATGTTGTTATATTTTATATAAAGCATTATGCATAATACTCAAAATGTATATTTCTAAGCAATATGAGTTATACCAATGACGATTCACTAAGATGATATTCTAATTCAGCATTAATTCAGATAATAAATGTGAAGCCAAACACTGTTTCAAGATATTTTATACATGTAGAGGGATGTGGAAATTATAGGGTAATAATTTTGCTTTAGTTGTTGTTGCTACTGCTTTCATTATTAATATTGATGTTACGCTAATTTTGGAGTCCTTGCTAGAATCAGTGGAAATTACATACTAAAAGAACATGTAGTTTAGAATTTAATAGCTTTAAAAACAGTAACCATGTTTTCTCAATTCTTACTAGATATTTAACAAAGTGTAAAATACCAACATTTTAAAAGAATATATGAACAATTTCTTTCCACTGAAAGTCTACTTCATCCAGAAATAAAAGCTGCTACATTTAAAAAACATTGTCACCAATAGGACTTTTAAAAAAATGATAAAATATCTCCAAAAGAGAAACAGACCAAAATGGATTAAAAATTAGTACATCTTTTGGTATCACTAAGTTCTATTATCATAAACAATATCTAAGAGAAATGTGTTTCAGAGAAAGTTTCTTTGTAATAAACTATTTTAATGATCCAGTAAATGGTTCATAGAAATAGTATTTTGCTGATACGATTACAGTGAACTTCACCCTGCCACCAATTAGTATAAATTTAGGCAAAGAAACTTCTCTAGACTTTAAAAGTTTTCTCATTTTAAAAATCTGTCACTGGCATTTCCAGGTTCTGCTCAGCAATGTTTAAATATTTAGCAATGAATAAAGCATTGTTCACACTCATAATGACAATAAAAAGATGGAAAAACTGTAAGTTCATATTTTTTTTAAAAAATCAGAGTCGAAGTCACAGGGAAATGAACTTGCCCAAGATCCAAGCAAAGACTGGTGCCTGCAGAGATATACTAGATAGAAGTACAGTTTTATCTGTGGACAAAACTGCATTTGTAAGAGTTCACCTAGGGAGTTTAGAAAACAAACACTGACTGTACACTGATGAAAGAGTAGATAGAAACAGCCCAAGGGCTGAAGACATAAGGAATGTGACACCCTCTTAGAAGCTTTTCTCCCAATAAAACCCCAGTGGCACTCACAGAGAAGACTGGAGAAACTTCTGAAAAATTATTCCTTGTGGTGTAAACTTGGAGGAGGAGACTTCAGCTTCTCGGAGAAAGGCACAAAAATCTTCCTGAACTCTTCTTTCATATTCCCTATGGAACAAAAACCTTAGCCTATGTAGGGAAGAACCACAGTATTGTAACCCTTAAAGCACTAGTAAAAACCCATTTCAGCTGGAAAAAGACCAGAGGAAAAAAACTTCTAATCTTGGGGAGGAACGGAATACAAGTAAGATAATGAACTACAGGAAGTGGAGGGGCAATAAAACTGAGAAGACCAAATCCCAAAGACCACCAGACATGGTGCATAAGAATCAGGCTTAATCAGAACACAGAGTGTACCCTCCTTGCCAATTCCACTGCAAATTAATAAGCATTAAGTCACAAGTAACACTGAACAGGTTGCAAGAGGCATACCCAATAAGAGGTGCAGTGCAAAGGGAAGACCTAAAGCTGAAGGTGGAACAGATGTTAAGAAAAACCCTTGGCAAGTTAGTCCCTACACTAAATAAAATTGTATCACTCTCAACTAAAAATTTATGAGACATATAAATGACAAGAGGAAAATAATATACTCTCCAGAGAAAAATCAGTTATTAGAACCAAACTGTGACATGGCACAGATGTTCAAACTATCTGATGAGGGGTTTAAATTACTCTGACTAATATGTTTAAACTTCCACTGGAAAGAGGGACAAGGTGACAGATTACATTAATTTCAGCAATGAGATGGAAATGATAAAGAACCATATAAAAATGCTAGAAATGAAAACACAGAAAAAGGTATAAATATTGCCTTTGATGGAGTCATTGGTAGATTTGACACAGCCAAGGAAAGATTTTGTGATCTTCAAGTACATCAGTAGAAATTACATTAATTTAAAGACAGAGAGAAAAGAAGACAGAAAAAAGGTGAACATTGAAGAGTTGTAGAACAATATCAGACAGTTTAATATATGTATAATTGCAATTCCAGAAGGCAGAGAGGTAGTAAGAATAACACAGATTAAAAGAAGAAATGTTTAAAAAGATAATATGCTTAGTCTTTAAAAAGAAGCAATCTAGGCAAATCATATTTTAATTGTTAAAAACAAGCAACAGAAAGAAAATCTTGATGGTAGCCAGATTAAAAAAGAGGTAAATAAAGACTTCTCTTCGTAAACCATAGACATGAAATCGTAGTAACATCTTTAATGATTAAGGAAAAAAATATACTGTTCATAATTCTATACTTGGCACAAAAATACTTCTTAAAATATAGAATTAAAGACTTCTTCAAGCCTTGAATCAATTTCATTTCTATAGGCTAGCTAGCAACAGACAATGGGAGTTTGACATTGAAAATGTAATTTACGATAATAAAATCCCCTGCAATTTTAGGTAAAAATCAAACAAAGTGCATTCAGTATATGTATACTGAATAGTAGAAAACACTGATGAAAGAACTCCAATAAACCTAAATAAAAGGGAGACATATCATGTTCATTGATCGAAGACATAATATTCTTCATATGGCAACGCTCTCTAATTTGATATATAGAGCCAATGCATGGCCAATCTATTTCTCATCAGACTTTTTTATATATTGATAAGCTGATTCTAAATGTATATGAAAAGAATGTACCCCCAAATTGAGAAGGAAAACAAAATCGGAAGACTTACACTACCAGATTTTTAGATACATCTAAAAACTACTTTGATTTATATTGGCTAAACATAGACATATAGACAATTTGTATTGACTAAAGATAGTCATAAAGATCAAATAAATAAGAGAAAACACAAATATAGTCAACTGAATGGTTTGGAGTCTGAAGAAATACTAAATACATAATTGATACAAGCCAGGTCCACTGATGGATGATCAAATTAGATGGTGAAAGTTCAAAGAGAAATTAAATGTTTGCATCACCTCAAAGTATTTCCACAAAATATTTATTAAATATAAAGGAAAAATACTAACTTTACATTCGAGAACTGGGCAGATACAACTTTAACCAAATAACAAAGATTAACATGACCGGTATGTAATAAAATATATCAATATCATGTATCCCCTGATAACTAGACACTGAGAAAGAGAAATTAACTCTGATATTATTCTCTAAAATGTATATCCTCAGTCTTATCATGAAAAAACATCAGATAAATTCAAATTGAGGGGAATTCTATAAAATAAATTTAACAATACTCTGTGTCAAGGTCATAAAAGACAAGGAATGACTGAAGGAGACTCAGGGAAATGGCATTTGAATACAATACAAAATCTTAGATTAAATCCTCTGATATAAAATAACATTAGTGGAATAATTAATATCTGAAAAAGTATAAAGGTTAATCATCTTTTACCAATGTTACTTCTTCGTTTTGATAATTGTACAATTCCAAAAAGAAAGTTTTTAAAAAGTCTATTGGAAAATATCTCTCTGGAATTATTCCAAACACCAACTATTTTTTAATTTCATTATTAAAAATCTATGACATGTTTTATAATTTCTGTAAGGGTATGTGAGTCTTTGTAGGTAAATGTGGGATAGTACTGTGATGATAAATTGGGTTTTCATTGCTACTGTATAAAAAGTAGAACAAGGAGGATTCCAAAGCTAGGCAGTTTATGTTAATTACTAAAAAATTATTGATATATAATTAAAATCATGTAGAATGCTTATAATAAAAGCAAACATGAATAGTAATAATCATATGGATAGTTTAAGAGCAAGTTCTAACACATTAACCTAATTTTATTTTGCTTAACTCTTAGATCTTAGAAAATATATAATAATTATGTTTTTCATTTTTTACAAGGCACTAGACAAATTCCATTATATGATCCCCGTGATACAGTCATGTGCCTTTTAGTATATCAAACATTTAATAGCCAATACTTCTGATAAATGGTCATTACGCCCTGTCTATTATTATAGTCACCTCTTTATGGTTTCAACAACCATGTTCATCTTCCTCCTTCTATTCACTAAGTAAAATCACAAGCATAGTGAATTAGTCAGTGATTGCTGTCTTAATACTGTATAACAAACAACCCCATAATCCCAATGTCTTGTAACCAGAAACATTTATTTGTCTTGCACATGGATCTGCTGATTAGTTGGGCAAATCTTTAGACTGTACATCAGCTTCGGGACCACTCTGTATGTTTCCTTGTTCTGAGAAGTACCTAGAACATGTTTTCTCATCATGGATGGAAGAAGCACAAGAGGGCAAGTAGAATTATAACATAATTCTTAAGATCTCAACTTGCATACTATCACCTCTACCCACATTCTATTGTCAGTGGAGATGAGAAATGTACTCTGCCTACCTTAACATCAGAAACATCAAAGTCAAATCACAATAAAAGCATGGCCATAATTCTATAATTGTACAGAGGAGGAATGAAGTAGCAGGAAAAAATGATCCAACTTACTACACCAGACACACACCAACTCGCTGCCCTTTCTGTGCTTGAACACACATAGCTAAATATGGCTGCTGGGCAAAGAAAAGAGCAAAACAAAATGATACCTCTGACTTTATTTTCATTACTAGCACCAAATTGTTTGTACTCAAGCAAGCCCCTCCACTTTAGCGCCTGATCTCACCTCTTCTAATTTATTCAACAACCTTGCCTTTCAATTATCCCTCATTTCACCTATATCTACAGTGTTTCCATTGATTGGATGATTCCCACAGTATATGTTCCACCATGTTATATTATCAGTCTATATAAATGAACACCTTGATCTGATGGCCCCTGCAGCTACCAACCCATTTTTCTCCTTATTTGAAACAAAATTCCTAGAAAGAGTTGTTTGTACTCATTATCTCTGAAATCGCTTTTTCAAGGAAATCATGACTTTCATGTTGCAATATCTATAGGTCAATGCTCTGTCCTTACTTTATTTTTCAGTAGCATTTAAATAGTTGACTTTTCCTCTCCTTGAACTATTATATTTACCTGGCTTTTAGTTTTCCTTCGATGTCATTATTCAGTCCTTCCATGTCTTCTTTTCTATCTTTTATCTGCTATCAGAACTCTAGATGTTGGCTTGATTTAGGGCTCAGTCTTACCTATTCTCCAGTTATAGTATCTTCCTGGTCATTTCTTTTTGGCTTGTAGATACTGTCAATACACCATGACTTCTTAATTTATATCTCTAACTCTAACCTTTTCCTGAGTTTCAACTGCGTATTTTCTTCTCCACATGGATATCTAGTAGGTATCTCTTACTAAATACTACTCTTGGTATACTCGTCCCCTCACAGTTGTGCTAATTCATTCCTCAAAGATTTCTCCATCTTAGTTGATAATCCCATAATTTATATAGTTTATCTTGCTGAAAAATTAGGAGTCATACTTGATACATTTTTTTTCATTGCAAATTTTCAGCCCATCAGTAAATACTGATAGCAAAGCCATAAAATATATATCCCATTTCTGACTGTTTTTTACCACCTCCACCATTTTTACCCTAATCTACACCTCCTGGACTAATACAATAGCTTCCTTTATTTCAGTCTTGTACCCTACATGCTAATATCCACACAGTAGACAGAGTGATCTTTCATAAAACCTAAAGTGGACTATATCGCTGTGCTGTTTAAATCTTCCCTGTGTTTTCCAATTCAACTTTAGGAAGTGAGATTAGAAAGGCTCCATATGATCTAGTCCATGCTTTTCTTTCTGACCTCATCTTCTCCAATCTCTCCTACCCTTCACTGAGCTGTTGCATCAACATTCAGAGCCAATTCCTATTTAAGCCTTGAAAATTGCTCAACCTTCTTGCTTGGAACACTCTTATCCCAACTTCTTGTCTAAATTCCTCTAAATCCCTTAAGCCTCCATTAAAGGTCACTTCTTTAGAAAAGTTTTCTGGAAAACAACCTTCACAAATTCTCTTTCCTTAATAATTAACTTAGAACCTATTATATAGTTATGTATTTGTTCCTTATCTTTTTTTCCCTACTAGAAGTTGAGATCAATGACACAGGGATATTTTCTGTCTCATTTCTTACAGTATCCCTAGCAACTAAAAAAGTTCCTTGCTGAATTCATTCATGTACTCATATATTTTGAGAACTACTATATGCTAAGATCCTGTTCTAAGTTCTGCAGGTACAACAGGTTGCTAAACAGACAAAAATTTCTGCCTTTCTGGGATTTACATGCTAATGTAAAGAGACAGACAATAATCAAATAGGATGAAGAGAGAAAGTGCTCAAGAGAGGTGAGTAAGGAAAGTCTAGGTGTTAGAGGTGCGATTATGAACAGGGTAGCTAGAAAAGTTCTTAAGGGACAACATGAGTAAATGAATTACGCTGCAGAAATGGCCATAATAAAGTCCCAATACAATCTTTTCAGAGTCTATGCCATTTATATCTGATATAAAACCATAGAATATTTGGCATATTTATGTATCACAAAAAAAAAAAACAGGAAGATGCCAACTGGATATTTAATCTCAGTATTCTGTAATGTTTGACTGAGGTCTTCATAACATTAAGGAAGTAATGGAATGTCTGATATGCGGGTTCAGCATTAGTAACATAAATTAAATAAGATATAGCTTGGGAGCACATTTTTGGTTTTGGCTGACTTTCTTCTGATAACATACTATGTAATAAGATTATCTAAAAATCTAAAGTAAATTTGAGCCAGAATAGTAAAATTGCTTTGCTCAGGTGTAAAAATGTAGATAGTTGCTCCAAACTACTTTGTACTAATTAGATCTTACCTGGATAATTTAGGTCAATTAAACAGGATACATATTAAGATACTGGAAATAGAGTGCTTCTTTGCATGGATATTAGGTGATGAAGGATCTTTTATCATATCTCAGGGAATGGCTGGTATCTACTGGATAAATGACTAGATAACTTGTAACCAAAACCTCCAACTAGATCTATTGATTGAATTTAGACTGGTGCTGCAGAAACTGAGCATAGTTAGAATTGTTAGGAAAGAGTGAAATAGAAAATTTGGAAAATTGTACATTAAGGAAAAGGCAAGAATCAACATGTTATAATCTAGGTAGAACTGGTGACGTCCCAATAGGCAGGTAGTCCATGGAGGTAGAAATTCAAGTACCATGTTTAGAAATTCAGGAAATATTTATCATAGTTGAAATATAACTCATAGATGACCTTACTGGTTTGGGATCAACTATTGAAGGACCTAGCAAAGACAAGACAGTCAGGATTTTAAATCCTTGGGAGTCTAGATAACTAGAAAGATATTGATGAATATATAGAACTGGGTCTAGTGTTTGAGAGAATAAATTATATTGAGCATGGAAAAGGGTCTTCTATAAGTGTGAATCACAGAGTTTAATTTTCTGTACTGCTGCTTGAAAAACTTTATCCAGAGACTGGTAGCTTTAGGCAGTAGAACTAGGGACTAAAACAAGGAAGAACTCTCTAATTTTGTTTTATGAGGAAACTGAGTATCTTAAGAAATAGGAACTCCTCATTAGATGACGCATCCAAATAGTTGCTGAGGGGCCATCTCTGACAGACTTCTTAAAATGTTTCTAGATTCTCTGGAAAGTTACATGTGAGGAACATTAAATTCCAATTCAAAGATTGTCATTTTATGGTTAGGTTAATGACATTAACAAAAACAGGTCTATATAAGTTTACTTGCTTTGGGGACAGTTATTCTAATTTCTATGCTTAGTTTAAAATATTTTCTCTTAAAAAATGAAACATTTTTTCTTATGTGATAGAAAAGACATAAGCAAGAAAAATTTAGAACAAAATTGCCCAGATACTAAAATGAAAGGCGAACAATATACTTTTCTACTAGTTCTGGAATCAAAATGTGTTAGCGAAATTTTATTTTGTAAAATGGAATATACTCTTTCAAGTTTTATTGGTCTGATAAAGTTTTTATTATGTTGAGACAAATTGTCAAATGCCTGTCTGGGGGAAACAGTAAAACATACTTAATATTGAGCATTTATCCACATGTATAAGATATAGAAGAAATCAGAGCAAAAATACTGAAGATCACTGGCACATAAACCACTGGTATGTAGAAGAACATAGAATGTATTAGCTTCTCTACAAGAGTCTTAAGAGATGGATGCTATAAAGAAAGTTTGGAGATATAGTAAAGGTGATGACTTTAGCACATTTGGGTCACTTCTGAGAAACAATGTAATTCTGTAGACTTCACATTTGTATTTTAATTCTTAGACTCTGATAAGTGAAAATATGTTCTAAGCTATGTCTTATAACCTGATTGGTGCATTCTATAAACTAAATTCCTGTTTTAACTACACAAATATTAAATTTCTCAATTAGTTTTTATATGAAAAAATATCAGAGTCCATTTCCAAGGTAGGTATTACATTCAGTAAATGAGGTTAAGCAAAATCTCCTATCACTTCAGACATTCATTTAATTTAAAGCAAAAAAATTCCAAAAATAACAAAGTGTGTTAGCTAAGAAGAATTTGGAATGAAAATCAGTATGGATATGTCAAATGTAATCAGACCTCCCTCTATCTAATATGTCAAAAATCCAGTTACACCTGACCTGAAATTATCGGGGTTTTTTTTTTTTTCTTATTTTAGCTGACATCCCTACATGTGTTTAAGTCTAAAAGTAAGATCAGATGGTTATAAGTTGTCATGGTCTCCATGAGGAGGAAATAAGTACTCAACTGAAATTCTCTTCTATCACCAGCTCTGTGGGGAAGTCAAAATTAAATCTTACAGAAGGCTTAGATGTACATTTTTTTTCAGTTATCTCATAAAAAGGATACAGCAAATGTATTTTATGAAAACATCCATTCTAGGACTTCCCTATTTTTGACTAGCCACAACCACTCATTACCTTTTGCTAGTTTTATTCTTCCTGAATTTTGGTAGCTATAACTGATTTCCTTTCCTATAGCAACTGGACATTCAGTGGAATCACTAACCCCTTTATAGGAGCAGATGAAGTCATTTTATTATCACATGTAAATGGTTCCGTGATCTTTATCACAACTTCCCTCAGGGAGAAAACAGATAGCAGGAAAAAGGTAAATGGTGAGACATTTATCTTACAAACACTCAATTCCTGAGTACATTAGCAAACTCCACATTTGACGTGAGTTATATTTGTGAGGGCCGAGTGTTGAGAATGCTAAGCTCATATATAGTTAAGTATATGCATATGTTTAAGTAGTAAGAGAATGTTGAATAATTGGTGGATGCGTGAGATCTTACTACCACAGTCTATCTTCCACATGGAAGTATGTAATTATACATTTATCCCTCTTTATATTTGTTACCATATGCACACCTGTTCTTCTTGGTCATTCCTCATTCTCAGCATTTGTATCCCCAAGGCAGAGTACATTCACTTTTTTTTTTTTTACCACAACTCTCATTCCTTTCCAAATTTTAATACTTCACCATACCATCCTCTAGAACTCGTGATCTGTCATAAGGAAAATACCCTCTCTTCCTTAAATCAACTTATCTAAATGTTTTATATACCTTCTTTTAAACCTGACTCTTCTCTCAGAAGACAGAGTTCCCTGGTTTCCTACAATTAGAAAAATCCTCATCGCCACTTTGAAATACACTGTTACTATTGTTGATAGTAGCATTAGTATCCTAATTCATTTATCTATCTATATTCCTTGACTTTTACATTTTAAATTTAGTGACATTTTTCTGTCACTCCAAAAGAAATTATAGAACTAAGAGAATCATATAAATGGAAAGAAGATCTATATTGGATTGTGTATAAATATTGGAAACAATTCATATTTGACAAGATATTTTTAATATACTCCTATTTATTGGACTTCTGGTGTTGCCAAGATAGTATAGTCCTATTCATTCCCACCCTACTCTAGCCAAACATCAATGGAAAAACCAAGTGTCCCTTACACTCATAGGTTCAGGGGGGCCAAGCAGAGAGCTAATTTTCTGCCCTACCCTACCCACCCTCATGTCTCAGAAGCAGTACACACTGATTGCCTTCCCCTCTCGTCTGGTGTTGATAAGGCTAAGCAACAAAGTAATCTACCATTTTCCCAGCTGAAGCAGTCAGTCCTCCAGTTCCTCTGCCAGAATACTGTTGGGACTGAGAGGGGAATTTATCTTCTATTTATTTCCTGACAGAAGCAGGTAGAACTCCAAGTACCCCACCAGGATAGTGTCAACAGGGTTATCACAGGGTGAGTGCCCTTTTCCACCTGGCAATAATGAAACTTAAAATAATGGTGCCTGAAGGGTCTAGTCACCTCTAACTACCTGTTGTGAGTGAGACTGAAAAAAATGTTGCAAGTTAGGCTGGTAAGCAATCTACTTTTCTTCCTACTCTGGGTGTTAGCAAGATCTAGTAGGATGGAATGCAGAGTCAATAGACATTCCTACTGTAACCCAATCCCTAGAGTCAGTGAGATTTAATAGAGACCACAGTCTACACCCACATCAAGCATCAACAAGTTAGAATGAGCGATGTGAGGAAGAGGAGTTGGCATTCTGCTTCCCTTCTATTCACATGGGAACCAGGACCAGTGGATAACTGAGCTTCTAACCCCACCCAGCACCAATAAGGGAGAGTGAAGTGGTGAGAGATGGAGCTGGTTGGTACTCTGCTTCCTCCCATCTCTTCTTTGGAGCTCTTCTCTTGGGCCCATCAGGAAACAAAACTCCCACATAACCCTTCTGCAATGAGACAGTACAAATCGGTGCCTCATATTGTGCTTCAACAAATGATTTTGAACTTTCATGAAACAAATAAAAAAAAACAGAGAATCAGAGAAAAATGTAAGTTAAATAAAAAGCCAACTGGAAATCACAGAACTGATAACATAGTTAAATAAATATCTCACTGCATGAGATCAGGAAGAGAATGGAGATGATGGAGAATAGAATCGTGAATGTGAGGAAAGCAATATAATTTACACAATCTGAACAACAGAGAGACATAAAAAAGGGCGATAGGGAAAAGGAATGAGTTCCAGGGACCCATAGGAAAATAATAAAAGAAATAAGTCATATCGTCAGAAACCCAGAGGGAGAGGAGAGTGCGAGACTGAAACTTTATTCAAAGATTTAATATCTGAAAAGTTTCCAAAGAGATTCAGATTTGTCTTGAGATTCAAGAAGCTGAGTAAACACTAAATATTTTAAAGCAAAAGAAATCCATGGCAAGACATCATAATTACACTTCTGAAAACTAAAAACAAATAAACCTTGAAAGCAGCCAGAGAGAAACAGTGCATTACTTACAGAGAAACACCAATTCAAATGACAAAAGCTTTCTCATCTGAAACCATGGAGGCCAAAATGAAGTGGTACATATTTCTCAACTACTGAAAGGAAAGAACTATAAATTGTAAATTCTGTATCTTGATAATATATCCTCATGAATAGCAGAAAAATATAAAAATTCTCAGATAAAAGAATAGAAAGAATTTGGTATAAGCAAACCAGCACTTAAAGAATGTCTAAAGGATGTAGGTGTTCTCTAAACATGAAATGGTAACATAAGAAGGATTAGGACTTTAGAAAGTGAAGAATATGAGAATAGATAAATATAATATAATAATAGGCTATCCCACTTCTTTTGAGTTCCTTAAATCATATTCGTTGAGTGAAGCAAAAAGTATAACACTGTCTGATATGAAGTCTATATTTCTACATCTGAATTTACTTATATAGAGAGAGGAAAGTTCTTAAAACAAGTATATATGTAGGTTATATATAATTATAATTAAAATATGGTACAGATAAAGTGATTTAAATGGAAGTAAGGTATATTAACTTTATTATTTTCTTTATTTTTAAGGCTCTAGCATTTGGGGCCTTGCTAACAAGGATGGAAATGCCTGTCCCAGGGTTGGCTAATTCCTAGAGATAGTAAATGGCTCACACGTAAGAGTACCTTTCACATTCAGACTAACCATTTCAGAGCCCATACCTCCTATATCTCTTCTGTTAGGCTTTTACGTTCCAGGCAAATGTTCTCCTACCCTTATCAGGAACCTCTTTCCCCTAAAGTCCACTGAAATTTTTCAAACTAGCCAATCCTAAACCTGCTTAGCCTACTTACCCTACTTTACTCATTCTATCCCATGAAAACCACAGTAATGGCTCTTGCCCATTCTTCCACCCTATGACCAACTCTAGTGCTTTTCCATGTGTTGCTACATGGCATGCTATGCGTCCTGTTTCTAGAGCTATATGAATATAAAAACTTCTTTCATGACAGTCATTTCTGGATCTGAATGTCTTATACCTGATTAAAACAAATCCCAGGTATACTTTAAAACATATATACATTTCATTCAAAGTAGTTAAACATTGACACCTGTGGATAGCAATAAGTTGCATATGTATATTGAATTACCATTTAACACAACTAAGAGAATCATATGAAATGATATACTCCAAAACACTATAACTCAGAATCCTAAAATATGTTTGACTAACCCATGGCAATATCACTACATATAACCTAAGGTATTAGAAAAATAAGGTAGTATTACAAACAAATCTAAACACATAAATTCAACAACTTATGAGAAATTCATCCACTTCTAGGAAATTCCAAACTACCAAAATTCACCAAAGATGAACGAGATAATGAATATATAAATAGTCCTATAACTTAAAGAAATTTAATTCATAATTAAGAAACTTCCAAAAAGATATCTTCAGGCCCAGATGGTCTCACTGGCAAATTTGACTAAACATTTAAAAAAGAATTAACACAAATCCTTCTCAGATTCTTCCAAAAAAAGAAAATAAAGAAGGAACACTTTTCAACTTATTCTGAGGTCAGCATTACCCTGATTAAAAAAAAAAAAAAAAAAAAACACGATGAAAGAAAATTAAAGACTAATCTTGTTCATGAAATTACATGCAAAAAATCTTCAACAAAATATCAGTAAATCGAATCTATCAATATATAACAAAATATATACCCATGACCAAATGGTGCTTATTTCAGAAGCAAAGACATGTTCAATATTTGAAATTCCATTAATGAAATCCATACTGTTAAAAAGACTAAAGAAAAAAATTACATGTCGATCAATATAGAAAAAACATTGGAATAAACACAATATTGATTTCTTATAAAACTCTTTACAACCTAGAAATAAAAGGGAACCTCCTCAACCTGATAAAGAGTTTCATGATCAAACTACAGCTAGTGACACATTTAATTATGAAACATTGAATATTTTCTCTCTAAAATTGGCAGCAACACAAGTATGCTACTCTCATCACTTATTTAATGCATTACTAGAAGGCAAGCAAAGAAAACAAAAGGCAAATAGCATGGAAAGGAAAAAATAAACTGTTTCTACTTTCATATCACATGAGGTACCAGGACATCCCAAAGGAACTACAAAAAAAAAATGTTTATTAAGTATTAAGTGAGTTCTGCAAGGCCACAGTAAACAACACACAAATCAATCATATTTATATATACTAGCAATGAAAATGTGGAAACTAAAAACACCATCCACAATCTCTCCAAGTGAAAGAAATATTGAAAAATAAATCTGGCATAACATGTAAAGGACTTGTATGCTGAAAATGACAAAATCAAACAACAAAGGAACAGATATACTATATTCATGAATTGGAAGGATTGATATGGTAATGATGTCAGTTTTATCCAAATTGATCTATAGGTTGAATGCAATTTTTACAAAGATGCTCACACAACATACAAAAATTAACATAATGCTAAGCCAATAGTTCTTAGATTTCACCAATAACAAATTCCATGAGGGGAAATTAATAAATTGGACTTCATCAAACTAAAATATTTTGTTCTGTAAAAGTCCATGAGAAGATGATGAAATGGAAAGCTATAAACTGGGAAAAAAATATTTACAAACCATGTATGTGACAGAGGGTTAGTATCTAGAATATGTAAAAATACTGAAAATTCACTAATAAAAATGCAATTAAATCAGAAAATGGATAGAGAATATGATGAACAGACATTTCACCAAAGAGAATATACTAATAGTTATTAAGCACATGAAAAGGTATTCAACATCATTCATCTTTAGGAAATGCAAAACAAAACTGCAATGAGATTTCACTGCAAACCTATCGGAATGGCTAAAATTAAAAAATACATCAAGTATTGTCAAGGATATAGAGAAACTGCACCACTCATACCTTGCTTGTGGGAAAGTAAGGGTACAGCCATTCTGGAAAACTGTTTGGTGGTTTCTTACAAAAGTAAACATTCAACTACCCTAACATCCAACAATTGCACTCACAGGAATTTATCCCAGAAAAATAAAAAAGTATGTCTACACAAAAAAAGTGTATGAATGTTTATAATGGGTTTATTCATAATGGGGAAAATCTGGAAATAACCCAGATGTACTTCAATGGATGAATAGTTAAACAAACTGGTACAAACATACCATAAAGTACTACTCAGCAATAGAAATGAATGAAGCATTAATAAGCACAACTTTTTTAAAATTTATTTTTCAATTACATTTGACATATAATATTATATTATTTTCAGGTGTGCAACATAGTGATTACAAATTTATCTACCTCACAAAGTGATCACTCCATCAAGTATAGTACCCATCTGATGCCATACATAGTTATTACAATATTATTGACAATATTCTCTATGCTGTACTTTACACTCCATGACTATTTTTATAACTACCAATTTGTACTTTTAATCCCTTTCACCTTTTTCACCCACCCCTCTAACTCCCACCCCACCCCACCAATCTGGTGACCATCAGTTTGTTCTCCATATATATGAGTTTATTTTTGTTTTCTTTGTTTATTTTGCTTTTTATATTTCACTTAGCATGGTACCCTCTATGTCCATCCATGTCGTAACAAATGACAAAACGTCATTCTTTTTTATGGCTGAGTAATATTCCATTATATACATATCCTACATTCTCCTTATCCATTAGTCTGTTGGTGGACACTTAAGTTGCTTTCATATTTTGGCTATTGTAAATAATGCTGCTTTGAGCATAGGGGTACATATATCTTTCTGACTTTATGTTTTGGATTTCTTCGGATAAATATCCAGAAGTGGAATTCCTATGTCATATGGTAGTTCTATTCTTAATTTTTTGAGGAACCTCCATACTGCTTTCCATAATGGCTGCACCAAATTATAATCTCACCAACAGTGCACAAACATTTACTTTTCTCTTCATCCTCACCAACATTTTGTTGATTTATTGATGATAACCATTCTCACAGATATGAAGTGATATCTCATTGTGGTTTTAATTTGCATTTCCCTGATTATTAGTGATGTTGAGCATCTTTTAATATGTCTGTTGGCCATCTGTATGTCCTCTTTGGAGAAATATCAATTCAGATCCTCTGCTCATTTTTTAGTTGGATTGTTTGGGGGATTTTTGGTGTTAAGTTTTATAAATTCCTTATATATTTTGGATATTAACCCTTTATCAGATGTATCATTGGCAAATATCATCTCCCATTCAGTAGGTTGTCTTTTTGTTTTGTTGATGGTTTCCTTTGCTATGAAAAAACTTTTTAGTTTGATCCAGTCCCATTTATTTCTTCTTTGATTTCCCTTGCCTGGGGAGACATACCCCAAAAAATATTACTAAGAGCAATGTCAAAGAGTTTACTGCCGATTTTCTTCTTATTTCATGGTTTTGGGTCTTACATTTGAGTTTTTAATCCATTTTGAGTTTATTCTTGTATATGGTGCAAGAAAGTAGTGTAATTTATTTTTTTCATGTGTCTGTCCAGTTTTCCCAACACCATTTATTGAAAAGACTGTCTTTACCCCATTGTATATTCTTACCTCCTTTGTTATAGATTAAATGACCATATAGGGGTGGGTTTATTTCTGGGCTCTTTATTCTGTTCCATTGATCTGTGTATCTGTTTTTATGCCAGTACCATGTTGTTTTGATTAAGGCTTGTAATATTGTGTGATATTAGGTAACATGATACCTCCAGCTTTGTTCTTCTTTTTCTAGATTTCTTTATGTATTCAGGATCTTTCGTGGCTCCACATAAATTTTAGAATTATTTGTTCTTTTGTGAAAAATGTCATTGGTATGTTATTAGGGATTACATCAGATCTATAGATTGCTTTGGGTAATATGGACATTTTAACAATGTTAATTCTTCCTATCCTTGAGCATGGTATAGCCTTACATTTATTTTTATCTTCTTCCATTTCTTTCTTCATTGTCTTATAGATCTTTTACCTTCTTGGTTAAATTTATTCCTAGGTATTTTATTCTTTTTCATGCAATTGTGAATTAAATTCTTTTCTTATTTTTTCTTTCTGTTAGTTTGTTATTGCTGTATGACAATTCAACCAATTTCTGAATGTTAATTTTGTAGCCTACTATTTTAATGAATACCTTTTTAATGAACACAACTTGACTGAATATCCAGGAAACTATGTGAGTAAAAAAGCTAACTGCAAAAGTTATTTACCGTAGGATTCTATTCATCTAACATTCTTCATGTGACAAAATTATAGAAATGGAAAACAGATTAGCAGTTGTAATGATTCGGAGATGGCATGGTGAAGGAGCTAGGGGTGTCTATAAAAAGTCAACCAGAGGGATGCTTGTTGGGATAAAACTTTCTATATTTTGACTGTATCAATGTAAATATTCTGGTTTTTGTATTGTAATAGCTTGGAAGATGAGAGACATAGGATTTTGCTTTCATTTCTTATAACTGCATGTTTACAATTATCTCAAATGTCTTTGTATTGGATAGGGATTATATCGTATTATAATATGAGAGAATAGACAAAAAGATAAAGATTTTCACTATGTTTGGTATCTGTAATATCTATTTTTTAACAGATAAAATATGTATCATTTGTGTTTATATGATTTCTAATAATCAGAGCTAAATAAGCAGAGTTCTAGCATTGCATTTAGAAAACAGACTTTTTTCTCTAATAAGAGATAATTGCTGTTTCATGTTGATTTTAGTTAACATATATCATGTAGTTTGACATGAATAATAAAAATTCTATTAGCAAAAATGATTTTTTTGAAATTAAATGTTGCTATTTATGAATTGGAAAATGTTTTCAAGACTACAGTGTTTAGTGACATTTAATGATGTGTGCTACTGCCTGACATAAAGCATGCCCAGATCTCCAGATAATTATCGTGAATGTTTATTAAATTATATCAGCACCTGAGCATGATTTCACATTTTTTATAAAATTTTCTTTTCTATTGTGTCGTGACCAATTTTTCACACAAATGAGCTCAGTTTCTAATTACATAGATTTTAAATTATGATTTATAGCATAAAGTAGGTGGATTTCCTAGCTAGTCAGCGAAGCTACTAATTTTATTGTGAAAAAACAAAGCTACAGCTCTTGTTATTCAAAGATACCTGGATGCCTGTCTCTTGGACAAATATAACTTGAAAGTTAGACCCACTTATGCAATTAGAACATTTCTATGAAGAGAATAGAAATTGAACTTATTAAAATAGTTTATAAGGTCTGGGGTTTAAAAATGGAACCCAAGGTACAGTGGCATTTCTCTGTTCAGTCATTTTATGCAATTTTCTTAATTTCACAAATATAGGTATATATTCTAACACAAAGAGGGCTAGTATCTGCTTAAGAGTTATAGAATATGAGGCCTTTAAAATAGGTAGAATGGTTGATGTATGTCAAGATGGGTAAATACAAAGAATAATAGGTAAATTGTAAGTGAGTAATGAACTTTTGATAGAACCTGGTCTTTCTTCAATAAAATTCTCTATAGTAAAATTTCCTACAATGAACTGAAACTTGATAACTACTACTGGCATTCATCATTTATTTCCCTACTCACATCTAATATTCATCCTTTCTGTTTCATTAAGAATATAGAGTCAAATTAGAGTCTTATTGTCTGGTTCTTCCATTATATTGATCAGCCTAATTTTATTTTCATCCATATACCTTGCATTCCCTCTCATTACATCACAAAAGCTCTCTGTGCTCCTTTGGACATCCTTCTACTTGTTCATTGAACCCCTTACCTACTCAACCATGTGGAGCTCTCTAGGAATTCTCTCCTCTGTCTTCTCTATAATTCTTATTGGATTATTTCTGTCAATATACACATGCTATAATAGCTCTTGATGTTAAAGGACATGCCTCTCTTTATCTCTTATCTCTGCCAGCTACTATTCCATTTCTCTGATCCCTCTGTATAGCAAAACAACTTGAAAAGTTATCTATATACTTACTATCTTCCCTTCTTATATCATTATTTCTTGAACTCAAACAATTCCAGCTTTATTCTCCATCTGTGTATAGATACTGCTCTTTTTAAGTTTATCAGTAATATAACATTGCCAGATCTAATCATCCGTATGCATTCCTCATCTTGCTCAACTCATGAGCTCTATTTGACACAGTTAATCCTTCATGGTTTTAGAAATAATCAGCCTCCAGGACTCAATTGATTCTTCTTCTATCTCTCTAGTAAACCCTCCTCATTCTCTTCTGTATGTTCCTCTTCTCTTCCTGTCCCCCTGACTTCCTAGAGGCCCAGGGCTCAGGCTTCTCATTTCTATCCACATTCAATGAGATGTCATTCTGTCGCACATGAGATTCCAACAACTTCTAAGTTGATGGTCCCAGCCTTGGCTTCTCCTTAAATCCAGACTCATATAGCCACTGGCTATCTCAGTATTCCCTGCAGAGGTGTCCACAAAACTTCTCAAACTTTTTTAGGTGCTCTGCTCAAGTGAATCTTATTAGAGAGGCCTTCCTAGACCACCCTATAGTAATATCCATTTCACTCTAACCTTTATTGTTTTACTCAACACCATACATATGGTACATTTTATTTGTTGTTTGACTTCTACTCTCACCACCTCCCAAAAAACATTCTGGAATACATGACCCAGAAAAGCAGGAGATTTATTTTCTTCGCTATTTTATCCCTAATGCTTATTGCAATGCATGGCACATAGTATTTTCTGAATGAATAAGTGAAGAATAAAATAGTGTAGAATTAATGCATACTGTACAAAATGGGATGATCTGAATGAAACTGGAATAGTTCATTTGCCATAGCATAACTTTGATATGTATATTATATTAGCTTCCCTTTTCATATAAGGAAAATCTCACTTAAACATTTAAATAACTTGCCCAGTTTCCCAGAAATAGTGAGTAACAGAGCACAGATTTAACTTCTAAAGCTTATGCTCTATACTTTATCACAGTGTATTCCTGTAGGTGAAGAGAGAGATTTTACACACACACTAAGTATAGTGCAGAGGACAAAGAACACATGGTAATTGGTCAATAAGGTGTATTAGTTGTAGTAGTAGTAGTAGTAGTAGTAGTAGTAGTAGTAGTAGATGACTTTATCTTAAAATTTTCTGTGGGTAATTTTAATTGAAATTAAAATGATCTATTTTCCAAGAAAATATTGAATTCTCCAACATTAATTTTTTTAAATCTTAGTTATCTTTTCTATTTGTGAAGAAAAATGTTATAGAATATTAGAGCTGGAAGAAGCATTAAGATATTCTATTTCAAACAATCATGTAAAGCTCTATGTAGCATGTGCTTGGTGTGGCCTTCAATGACCAAAAACTCTCTCCTTCACTGTGTCTCTCATCAGGTGGCTCTGATTGTGGATTTTACCTCCTTTTGAGCCAGCAATGAAATATTTACAGTAAAATCAATATTTTATTTAAGTACCATTTCGGTTTTTTTTATTTTTGTTAATGTATTAGATTTTAAAAAAGTAAACCTAAAACTTTATCTTACAGGTATTTAGTTCATGATATAAAGTTTACCTTAGCAACCATTTTTGTGTTGAAAAACTCCAACACCTATTTTAAAAACATTCTCTGTTACAAACTGAACATTTTTTAAGAAGCATGGAGTTGCATTTTTTCCCCAATTACCTATATGAGCAAATGTGACTTTCCACTTAGTGCTTGCTTTTTCTACACTAAACTCTTTGATTTAGTGTCTACTTTGGACAACTTCTTTATTAAATCACAAACATTAGCTAGCTCTGTAAAAGATGAACAGGGTAAAGAAGCAACAGTCTTTAATTTTTTCACAAAGAAAATTCAATCCCTGGACTGTCCTTCCTGTTATTCAATAGGTGCCCTCATTCAGTCAATGAGGTACAGGTTGGAGGGGAAGAATGTTTTTTCATGATCATAGCAACCAGATGTCAGTCAAAGTCAAATTTATCTGTCCTGTGTTTTGAGAACCTGGAACTACAATTTTTATCAGCCAATTTAACGGCATTCCATGCCTCCACCTCTGAGACTTCAGGAAAGAAAAGATAATTTTATGTTAGTTTGCTAGGTTTGCAGTACAAAATACCAGACTGGGTGGCTTAAACAAATTAATATTTTCACAGTTCTGGAGGCTAGCAGTCCAAGATGAAAGGGTTGGGAGGTTTGGTTTTCATCTGAGGTGTTTCTCCTTGGTTTGTAGATGGCAGCCTTCTAACAATATCCTTACATGGTCTTTCCTTTTGTGAGTGCATCACTAATGTGTGCCAGTGACCAAATTTCCTCTTTTTATAAGGACATCTGTCAAATTGTATTAGGACCTCAGCTTAACAGTCTTATTTTAATTTAACCACCTCTTTAAAACCCTGTTTTCAAATACAGTCACATTCTGAAATATTG
Source organism: Eidolon dupreanum (assembly GCA_028627145.1). Lineage (NCBI taxonomy): Eukaryota > Metazoa > Chordata > Mammalia > Chiroptera > Pteropodidae > Eidolon > Eidolon dupreanum. The sequence goes on from CM053505.1 coordinate 21,227,041, forward strand.
GCAACTACAGCTTCAATGTAGGATTGGTTGGGGGGACATAATTCAACCAATAATATCTTCAAAGAACCAGTGAATTGATTCTTCTCCTAATTGCTAGATAAAGAATTCTGTTCCATCTTTTATTTATAATTTAAAGATTATTTTTCAAAAAATTTATTGCTAAAAATATGAAGTATTAGGTAAAAAATGCATAGATTTCATGTGTGAAAATGGTTAATGAAAAATCATGTTCTTAATGACTTCATGTTTTAAAAATGAAAACTTGTATTCTAATTTAAAATAAACCACTATAACAAAAATGATAGCATGACTTAGTGTGCTAGTATGTTTCTTAGTATCTTTTTGATTACTCAACATGAGCCATCTAACGCCATACTAAATATTAGAAATTAAGCTGTGGGGAGCAGTAATGCAGTAGCAGTAAAGTGATTAAAAATTAATCTTCCAGGATGAAATACTTTCATTACTAAAATGAAGATTATGTTCACTTTACTCTCTTGAGAAGGTTTTTCTTTTAAGAAAGCAGAAAATCTCATAGCCATTAAAGCATTTTATAATTTCTACATTCCAAATAATAGACCAGTGCATAGATATTTCTAACAGCTTTAATCAAAAGAGCAATCAAAATAGAAGTTTTAAAATATAGTGAATAAAATTTGAATGCCAGGTGTAACTAGGCCATAGCAGATTTCAAAAGCAAAAGTAATAGTAATAATATGATGAATGTCACTCTTTCAAATTTCTCAGATACTAAACATGAAGTATTATCAGTGTTTCAAAAATTCTATAAATAATCTATACCTCATTGTACTCACTAGATTTCCTAGTCAGAAGATAGAAACAACTGATATGGTTTCTCCCAGCTTCCTGCTAAACACTTATGAAAATACTGAAATAAGCCTCTAGCAAACACTGAAAACTAAGACTGCCTGAAAATCTATTTCAAGAACCTAGAAGCACCTAATATGCTCACATGAGAAAAATAGAGGCCACGCTCTTACTCTTGGATAGATCGTGAATGGACAAATATGTCAATTATTTCTAAAGTATAAATGTAGGGTGATCCCATTAAACATACTATTTACCTCCTCATATACTTCCTGGAGCTAACTGTTCATTCCAAATTTAGAAAAATTCTTTTAAAAAATGAGCTGGAAAAAAGAAAGAAAAATAAATTAATGAAGGAAGGAAGCAAACAAGCAAGCAAGAGCAAGCTAAAGAAGATGACAATTAGCCCTACTAGAAAATAAAGCATTTATAATTAAAAACAATGTGGCAATTACACCTGCAGAGAAAGAAAAAGAAATCAAGGGAATACAGAAAAAGACCAAAATGCATGTGGAAATGCCATGAAGGCAGCATTTCAAATCAGTGAACTTTTCAGTAAGTGGTTTTTTGGTAACTTGTCCCATATAGAAAATTCATAACATTGGACACATTCTTCATTTCATACATATGGATAAACTACAAATTGATTGAACATTTAACTATATAAATAAAAAACATGTATGTATTAGAAGAAAACGTAGGTAGATTCTTTACGAGATAGAAATGAGCACAGCTTTCCTGTCTCTACTCATTCTCTACTTGCAAGGAACAATGAGAACATTGCAGGAAATAAAACTCATTTGTGAGACACAAAATGAATTTGATAAATTCTCAGAGTTGTTTTTCCGTGTTAAATTTTAGTCATTTCTTGTAAATTAATAACAGCACAGTGATTCTTACTATTCAAGCAAGCAATAATAAAGAAACATCGCCAATTCAAAAGGGAGCTACAGTTCTTTCTAGTCTGGCAAAAAGTTACAGCCACAAATAGACTACTAGATTTGTATGTGTGAAAGAGCAGCCATCTGATTTATAAAAAGAGACAACAAATTTTAAAATGACACAACAATATTATTTTCAAAACAACATCAAAAATGAGTGTGTTTACCATATGAGTTGAAGCTCATAACAGAGCAAATGGATATGTGGAATAATAATTCATGCTGTAGTGTGTTTAATAAACTGACAACAGAAGAGGTTGGCTGAAAGAAAGCAGAGGAACTTTGTCTCTTAATTAGAACTGAGGGACCCTACAATCATCTGGCATCTACTCAGTGTTCTACCTATGGTTAAAAATGTACATGGTGAAAATTCCAGGGATCTCCTCCATTCTTCGTTTAAAGTCCTGCCCAGTCAGTCATGGCCACAATGTAACTGTTGTGCTGCTTTACTTTTCGTATTAAGCAATCATCTGCATAGATTCCTTTGTGTGTGTGTAGTAATTGTTCATATCTTGGATCCTTGGCAATCCTTAGAGCTACTTGATACTTCTGCACCAATTTCTCAATTTTAACCATTATGCAGTCAGTTATACAAAGGATACACTTGGCATACAGACAATCCATTATTGACTGCACTAAGTCCAGTTTTGCTTTAATGAAAAAGTAGATAAAGTTGGTATACACCAGGATGTGGTAAGGTGGGCCCAGCTGTGTGTTACATTGAAAGAATAAGCGAGAAGGGTGTTAGGGGACTTCTCTTTCTTTGAATGCACTGGGATCTTTTCTTTTTTCATTTGAGGTTGCAATCTACTTTGTTCTTTAAGCCTCTGATCTCTGAGATTAAATATTCACTTCATGGTCGCATACTTTCTTGTTTTCTTTTGCTTCTTCATGTTTATACTCTACTCTTGTTTATTCTGGAATCCACTACTAGATGTTTAACTAAATCGGCTTATGTGTCATAGCATTATCATTCCATACTTTCAATTCAAACATTGTAAAAAAGCATGGTATTAATAATGAGTTATACTTTTATATGTTTGTCTTAACTTACCTTACATCATTCAAATGTCTAGGTTTACTTTTAATCATAATATAATCTAATTTTAGTGATACTATAATTTTGTAAGGGTAAGTAATCATTTCTAAACTCGATTTCCTTGGGGATGCATGCTGGTTTATTTGCCTCAGCTCTTGCTGTTTTTATTCTTATATAGTTCTTGCTGTTTTAATTCATTTGAAAGCAATGATTCACTAAAAATAAAGAGCTTATAAATCCAAAGTTGAAGATAACAGACATTGTTTAGATAGTTTAGTAAACAATACAATCTTTCATAGGGACTTTGGGCAAGTTAACCAAATTGTCTCAGTTTCACCATCTCTAAAATAAGAAATGTAATGGCACTTCATTTATATTGATTTTCTGAGAATGAAATGAGATACTATATTAAAAATACTTAGCATGGAGCCTGGCATATAGTCAGTTCTCGATAAATAATGACTCATAATCATATTAATTATTATTAACTATAATATTAGACCTTAGAACATTTTCACTTCCTGAAGGAATAAAATTTTAAATTTGAAAATTTATAAGAATTTTGAGTTGGGATATTTTGCAGAAGGACCATTTTCTATTTCCTTTCTTGATGTTCTTAATAGTTTAGTACAGCATTCTCATCTGAGACAAAATGGCTGGGAATATCATCAACCTTATAACAAAGAATTTTAAAATAAAATATAGTCAATATCACTTATTTTCTTATAAAGAAATAGTGTAACTCTTCACAATAAAGGGAAACACTCATCACTTGGAAGCCTTCACTGTTACAAATAGCCAGAAGCTCACCATTCTTCCAATCTCTTAATACTTGTCCAACAGATAGGATTTATTTTCAAAGTGTGGTCCCATGGCCATCTGCTTCTGCATCCCTTGAGGTGCTACTTAAATATGCAGCTTCCTGGGCCACAGCCCAGACTGAATAAATGTGGGGCTTAGCAAGCTCCATGTCTAACAAGTGTCACAGGTGGTTCTTATACAAAGTAAAGATTAAAAAGTTCTAATCCATTAGAACATAAGAAAATGCTGTCAGTTTTTCCTTCTGGTTTTTACAGGCTGGAGTGGGTGCCCTTTACTTTCACCTTTTCTTTCACAAATACACTTTGGCTTCCCTCATGGCATCCATTAAGTAAATGAACAGTTTATTGGTAGTAATTTGGGGTTTCTAAGCAGGTATTAGAGCCATTATGGTCTAGGGGAAAAATACACAAGAAATTAAGGGTCAAAAATTGCTGTATTTTGTCTTTGCAAAATGTAGTAAGACTTGAAAAGACTTATGGGTTTTATGGTTCTTTTATCACAGTGGGAAACCCAAGCCATCTCTTTCAACATTTTCTCAGCCCTTCCAGCTTCTTCAGGAGAACCTTCTTGCCTCAGGATAAATGTGTGTGTTTTTTTTAATAGGGTTGATGACATTTGAAGAAAATTAGTGAAACCAGTAAAATGTGCTTATAATTTAGCAAAATGTATGTTTTTGTTAAGAAGTAATCTAGAAAAATTGATTATCAGTAAAAGAATAAGATTACTTTCAGCTGTTTGAATTGTATCTGAAAATATTTACCATGTTAAAAATTGTTTTTGGATTTTTACAGGAATTGCATTGCCTCCTAAAGGAATTATAAATATCCCAGTGATGTTTGTACCCAAAATTATGAGATTACAGAAGACAATGGTCATTATTCAAATGATGAGAGCAAATGGAAAAAGTTGGCCTATTGACAATTTTGATGAATTAAACACAGAAACAAAAAGGTAACATTCAAATAAGGACATTGAAGGAAAATGATTTCATTTACTCTGGCACTGGTATGATCGGTTTCTTTTATATGTTATGCAATGTATAAAGTTCATGATTTTATATTCTCTGATATGTTGAAATTTATATGTTCAGAGAGCGAATTATATTTGGTATTTGGGTTTAGTATATATCATTGCTGATGTGAAGTTCAGAGTGATGAACAAGTTAATATTACGAATCATGTCAATGAATCAGAGTCAGAGACATACAAAGGGATGATTTTGACTGGGAAAATAACCTGTATTTAGAAAACAACCTAAAACAGCTTGTCTGGGCAAAATATAGGACTTGTGATGCTGGCAATCACCAAGTGATGGCACTGTGCCAGGTAGATACGACATCCTGTTGAAACACTACTGTGACTAGAGGATACTATGTCATTTCCAGAATGTAGGTTACTTGTATACTCTCTTTGCTTCACTGAAATTTCAGGGAACTCTAATAATGCTGCAAAATTTAAATGTTTCCTCAGCTTTTATAGTTAATTAAATAATGGTCCAGAAATCTTAATTAAAAAGAAATTCTTTGCCTTGTGTGTTCATATTTCCTCTCCACATTAAAAAACATTCTTTCCTGTGGGCCCATTCTGCCATGCTTTTTACCGCTTCTGCAGCCAAGACTGCCTACATGATTTGTGGTTCCCAGTATAAAATGAAAATACGGGGGCTCTTCTTCAAAAACTATTAATAATTTCAAGACAGTTATAGTATATACATTAAACAAACATGGAAGAATTATTAGTATGAGGTTTCTGTGCTATTGCATAGTTCACATGCCCACGAAGCGGGTCCTACCTGCTATGACTTATGTTTCATTTTCAACAATGATCAGAACTATGTTCTAATATTGCCGTCTTCCTGATGGTGTATAATGGACTTAAAATATTTTGACAAATGCCTTTTTCTTTTAAATGGTATCCCCCAAAAGTAAATATCTCATCACTTCCTGAAGTCCTATAGTTAATGACATTTTTTTATGTGTGCTTTGCTCATCTAATTTAGAATATAATCCATGGGAATTGTATTATAATTCCTCTGATTAAGCACAGTTTAGTCATATCAGTAAATACCAATGCTGAGCTTTAAATGTAAGAGGAAAGTTCTTCAGTTTTAACTTGTATCTCACAATGGTTGTATTACATTTTTGCTTGTGATGATTTCCCAGGATTTGCTTTGAAATGTTTATAAAATCAACATTTGCTGAAAGTGTTTTGTATTTTATACTTAGCTTTGCTCTACCAAAGTTTAAACTCACAAGCTTTTTTAAAATACCATTAGGTTCATAAAGAATATGCTCTTTTCAGATAATATTGAAAGTGTTTATTATATTTGTTCACTCTTCATTTAATTTCTAATTAGAACTATGGGAATAGACAGTGGAGAAATACAAACAATACAATGGATATACCCCATTCTTGGACTCCCACAGGCAAAACATGCTAAATTCCCTCTAGGTAAGTACATTTTAGTGTCAAAAAACACCAGAATTTGAAGGTACCTTAGAGACCTTCTAATCCCAGCTTTTCTTTGTACAAGTAATAAGTTGAGGTCCAGAGAAAGTAAGTTGTGAAGTAATCAGCCCTATTGGTGGGAGTGCTAGGAATGATTCTGGTCCTCTAACAATGAGTCCAATGATCTTTCCACAAAACTACACCATTTCCAGTTGCTCTTCTTGTTGGCAAAACCTAGAAATCAGCTAAGATTGAAATAACATTAATTTCAGGGCCCTTTATCTCACATTGTGTGAAGCACTCAAAGTCCTCTACTAGATCTATTTGTTTTGGTCACATTTAATCACCATATTTCAACTTCTGTGTAATTCTAAGTCTCATCCAAGAACTATCCTATGGAAACATTGAGCTCTCTATTCTTAGTTGTCCCAAACACTAGTTGTTTTTGATGTCCTCCAAAAACTAGTTGGAATGTACTAAAGTTCTCAAGGGGGTACACTTTGCCACCATACACTCAACATTAAGATCTATTCTGAAACAGATAGTATGGTGGTTATTAAATTATTTTTCCAAAAGTCAAAAACCTATTCTAGTAATTATTTTTATCTACAAATGCCCTTGAGAAACAAATAGGTATAATTTTATAAATATATATTATGTACCTTCTGTACAGCTCATTCTTCATTGATAACACATTACAGTTTACCTATTGCTTTCCCAGTTCAACTGTATCACTATCGATGTTTATTGTTTTTTTTTTCTTTTTTATGTATCTGTCACCCAAGTTATTCTCAAATCCAAGATACTTTAGTTGTTCTGTGAGCCACCTTTTCCCTCTGTGCATTCCTATCTTCTCTTATTCACTGTGGAAGACAATTGGAAAATGACTCCACTACCTGTCATAGTGGAAATACAATGGCTGTGAATCCACTGTGATTTCATGATTCTTACATTATCAGGGCAATGATTTCCTAAGGACTTATAGGACAAGACCAGTGATGTGATACTAATTGTTACTAATTGTAACTTTGATCATACTGATTTCCAACTTAATGCTTTAAGATTGAAGTGAATTATAACCAGAAAAGCTTGTATATTTTCTTCTGCCATATCAACCCTCTTAGTTTACATCTAACTTTGTACCCTTATTATACATTTCACATACTTATCCTAAGTCCAAAATGTTGAATATCAACCTGTAAATTTTATCATTTAAAAATAAATTTATTTAAAATATTTTTATACTATAAATGTGGTATATATTGTGAAGACACATAAATCTCAGGACATTATCCAATTTTGCAGTTTAAATGAATGTATTATTATTGATGCTATAGAAGCATAGCATAATTCAGTTCAAAAGCTTTTATAATTTTATGGTTCCCTTTTTATCCCTTATATTCAATTTATGTCCTATGTGCATCTGAAGTGATAAAAATATAACATTTAATATATTTTGGAGACATATTCTTATTTATATGTTGACTCTAGTATACCTGGCCCCATACTATTTTATTGCATAAAATTAATGCCAAAGGAATACATTAATGCTTCTTTATATAATTAGTAGCTTTATAGTAACAATATTTTGGTTTCTCACAAGACTACTGACAACTTCTGTACTTAATGTAAGAAAAGATTGGAATTTAATATATATAAATACATAAAGTTTTTATGCTATACATTAAATAATGTCACATTTTAATATTAATTTTAAATAATTTATTACAATTTTATTTTTAATTGTGCATTAGTGCATTTTCTAAATTTAAAAGCAACCCATGAGTGAAAATCAAAATATTTTATTTAAATATTTTAAATATGAATTTCAAGATGCATGTAAATAAATGTAATAGAAATATTTTTGAACTGGTATTACAAAATAAATGATACAGAATTTATTTTTTCAATTATTTGAAGGTATTTGCTATAGTATAATTATATAAGTAGAATCTGATATTTACCACAATGAGCATACAGATACCTGAAAAATTCACATGTTCATGACCACCAATTGAATTATTAATATAGCTAGGTCACTTCCTGAATCAAATTTCTACATACTAGTATAATTTTCTATTATCTAATCTATATCCCCTAGATTTATCTCTTGTTAATGCTATTTTTACATATTATTTAATATTCATATTTTATTCCAAAATGTTAATGTTTATAGATATAGCATGAATAAATGAATGAGTGAATGAGTGAGTGAGTGAGAGAGAAACAGAGAGAGAGTATGTGTGGGTGTGGGGGTGTGTGTGAGAGAGAGAGAGAGAATGCCAGATGTAATGCCAAAGGAAGGAACTTTTATTTTTCATGACATAATTTATTTTCTTCTATCTCAAGAATGATCATATCACCTAATAGTCAAAATAACTGGAAATATTTCTCTCCTGTAGTTGTTGTAAAATGTCAGTCCAAGAAACGAGTAGAAGAGGAGCTGGATGTTATGCTGACTGGTGATTTTTTGGGAGAAAATCCTATCTTAAATGTATCAGATTTTGTAGTAACTCCAAGAAGACATTCATATGCATCTTATGAAGATATCGATGGTAAGAGAAGCACAGTCATGGATATAAAAATGATGCTAAGTAAAATCTATTTCCTTAAATTACAGGTTGCTGATTACTCAGTTACATGAAAATCCATGCCCATTTATTTTTCATTTACAATATGTCATTAAAATAGTGCTTGACAAGTGTACTGTTACCTTTGTTCTCTTCACAGTAGTTATCTCCAAAATGATAATAATTACAGTTATTATTGGATTTATAAGAATAGATTGTTATTCTGTCATCAGTGAGAAGAGAAAAAACTGTAGCAACTAAAATTTCCACTGCCCTTCAACTTTAATTTCTTCCTTTATTCTTTTTTTCTAATTTAAGAGATGCGATTGAAGCCATGTCTTACAGCTTTAAATTTAGAAGTACGACCTTGAATAAAATGTTTCTTACTTAAAGAAATAGAAAAATTGACAAAATAGATATAATACTCAAATTTTACAAAATAATCCCATTGACATTTAGAATCTTAAACAAGACTTATCAAAATGTCGATTGATGGTCTGGCAAAATCAAGTTCCAGTGATGCAGACTTTATTTTTCAACTATCTGCCAGATGAACTAAAGTAGAATGCTTCTGTTTCACATCTAAAGGGAAATTCCTTTAGCAATATTTTATTAAAACCAAAGAGGAATATCTATGTTTTATGTGTTATTTAAAAAGCAAATCGACCACAAAATCAAGTATGATATTCCTTGTAGAAGCAAAATACCTTCTCTAGTTTTCTCATTCACAGCTATATATTTTTTTTTTACTTTGGTGTCAATATTATCATTTCTGTGTCTGATCTAATTATTTCAGTGATATAAGTATATAAATGAGATATCACTGATGAGAGAGAGTATGCAAGAGTATAAAGAAAATATACAAGAAATAATAGAATAGTTTTTAATTTTTTATAATAATGGTTATTTCTATTAAATAATCAATGCTTGTTTTAGGCAATTCAAGAAATCCCACTCAGATGGTGAGTGCCAAACAAGACAGGCTTATTTCTCTTTCACGTGAAAGCCTGGACTTGTAGGTGGTCCAGGGAGGGAGTGCAGTGCTTATGCCCCTTGAGATCATCCAGAGACTAGGTTCATCTTCTCTTGTTGCCCCACCATCCCCTACTTTGCCCTCATCCACATGGTCAATTGTACAGTGGCATCTGCAGTAGAGAGCAAGCTGGTTCCCTTTAAAGCCATGACTTGAAGATGCGCACATCATTTCTGTTTACATCCCATTGGTCACAATTCAGTATGTGGACAGAGCTAGCTGCAGTTGAGGCTAGAAGATGTCTCCTGACAGGCCCAGATAAAATTGGGAACTATTATTTAAAAAAGGAAAACAAGAAAATATCAGGGAGACAGCAGTCTCTGCCATACTTTATTTATTTTGGACTTGTAAAATTTAACTATCTATCTACATAGCCATCCAAAAGTACTTCCTGAAAACCAATTATACATGAAGTATTTTTCTATGCCTGGTGACACAAAGTACTTGCCTTCACACCCTCTCATCTCTCTGCTACCATCAGACTGGTGTCTCTATTCTTAAGGATGGAGTCCCAGTTTCTAGTCAGCATGTCAAATCCCCTGCTGAGATGAGGATCAGAATTAACTGATTCTCTGCACAGTCCCTATTGCTATGGACTGAGTACCATCTCTCTTTCTCCAATTCCTTCTGCCACCTATCTGATATAAAGTATTATACAAAGTATTATATACTCTCTCTGCCTGTGCCTTTTAACCATGCCCAAACCCAGATTATAACATTATTGCTAACCATGCCAATTTATTTATTGAGCACTTACTATCTTCCATGAACTTTTCTAAGTATTTTATTTTTTTATCCATTATAAAATCACAGGATTTATTATCAAAGTAACCCTATCAGGAAGGGAGTATGACTATATTTTTATTTTACAATTAAGGAAATCTAGGTAAAAGAAGTTTAATGATTTGTCTCAGGTTGTTCAACATAGCAGTGGAAGGCATAGTATATGGATCCAGGCTTGATTATTTTTTCAAACTTTTTCTTTTTCTTTTGAAGTAACTCTAGATTTAAAACCTAGATGTGAAATAGTAGATTCTGAACTATTCATATTATAATCAGGCCTAACATAATCCTGTTATAGCCCTGCAGGAACAAAAAAATTATTAAGGCAAAGCTTTCTAAGACGTTCCCTAATATAAAATATAATGCCCAGAGTGTGACCAATCAGTAAACAAGAGTTGTATCTACTTTCCCTTTATTATCAAAGTCTGTTTTATTTTACTTCCTACCCTGTTTGATCTCATTGCTCTTTTTTCCCCCATAGCAGTGTTTATCCATTGCTTTCTGAATAAGATAGTACCTTGGAACATATAGAATTATCAATATTCATCCATTTTTGACCCACATAAATACCTATTTCATATGAAATTGCTGGTATCTGATAGTTTTGTATCTATGAAAATGCCTTTTCCTTTGATGTAATCTATGTAAAACAGTCCAGAATTACCCTTCACCATTTGTCCCCTACTATTATTTCAGCCTCTTGTTTCCCTAGGTTGTTAACCTGTTACTGAACCAAGGGGGATCACTTGCTACTTCTGTGCAGTTATCATCTGCTTTCCTAGCATGATGAATGTCTGTGAGATAATCTTCCTTGTCCATTTTGCCAGCTTCCACTCATTTCTTGTGGAAACTACTTACACTAGCCATATAATTCTTATAATAGTTCAATCATATACTCTCCCCCTACTCAAAGTAGGTGTCTAATGGAGGTTGGGCTTCTGAGTCCTCCCCCTCCCCTACATCTTTTGTAGTTAGAATACAGTAAGTCTGTTTCTCTTCATTTGCAGAAGCTGCAGTAAGTAAAGCTGTGGAGTATTTTTCTGTCTGCTTTTCTCTGCATGCCTGTTTTTCTCCTCTTTTTGTAGGTCTACTTTCTCTGCCTACTCATCAACTTATACTCATGGCTCAATCATGATCAATTAATCCTTCCTTTTACTTTATGACATCATGGTAGCTTCCAAAAAGATCATTCACATTGAGGTTCTGTTATTTGCAAACAAGCATTCTAAGGGTAAATATAGAAGAAGACCTGGTAATGATATTTGTTAAATGAACTATGAAAATGTCAAAATAATCTTCCACACACTATAAGATTTTGAAGGTGATATTTTAAAAACTAGAGATGGAGTTATGAATTGAGTATCTATGTTATATGTACCCAGTATATTTCATAAGATCTTTGGAATTACAAGGAAACTAGTTTACACTAATTCTATTCTTTTTATTTACTGGCTAGTTATTAATAGTGTGAACTATGTGAGATAAGGAGATAGTAATACTACTGGAATGCACAATGAGATATTTAATTTTTAATTATGTTAATTTATTAGTTATTTTTTTCTCTTTAATTGAACTTTAGTTTTGTAATTGCATATATGCCAAATTAATCACACACTGCTTAAATTTATTTTTAAAAATGAAATAAATTTAAATGAGGAGAAGGGAGTTCCCATTGTAAGGCTATTCAATTACTCTTTATTTTAGAGAACTATCTGTTAATTATGAGATCAGACTAACGCAAACCATTTCCATTTATCTCAAAAACATTATTTTAAGTTGGATACAACTTCTTTTGTGAATCATGTAGTAGCATTAGAGAAATGTAGGGAATGTAATACTTAAGTAAATGAAACCCTATCAGCTTTTTTTTTTCTTCAGCCAATAGCCAATATTGAAAGAGAATTCTGATTGTGCAGATTAGGGCAAAAAATGTTAGTGTAGATTAACCTGAGTTCCAATGTGCAATACAACTGCCAATTTCCAGTGATAAATAAATCTAAGTACTTCTTAATTAAAATGAACATCATTTTAATAAGCAACCAATTTACAGTAACCATACCTCAGTGAATGTCCAGTCCCTTTTCGAAGTGAAATCATTGTTTTGTGTGTCATCCTGATATGCTTAAGTGAATTTTAAGAGTTGAGTGTTCAAACCTTGATTTCTGTTTGAAATCTAGACTGCTGAAGGAAAAATGTTGATGCTTTTATGACATTAAGTATAAAAAAGGCAAAGAAATGCTTGTATATAGGGATCATTTTAATATGGTCTTGCTACTTTAAATTGCTGCAGTTATACTCTTCTCAGGTTACAAGCTAAAGAAATTAAAATTCTGATAATAGAAATTGATTAAATCTTATTCCCTGGAAAAAAAATCCACTTTCTCCAAGATAAACAAGGTCTATAACAAAAGTGCCAACATCATTTTGAGTGAGAGGTTTTAAAGGCATTTTATTAGGAAAACAATCTTTCTCAAATAGCTCTTCAAAGTATACCTTTTGATATGGCTCTTATTTCACTGCTTTGTTAATTTCATGATGAAAAATAACACTTAATATTGAAAATAACTATTTGGAAGGCTTGGAGGCTTATCTCTTCCCATCACTCCCTCTACAATAGCCTTTTCTGTGCTCAATAATAACAAACTCAAGAAGCTCATCTATTTCTTGGCTGAAGACATTTTAATTTGTGAATGTTTCTGTTCTGAAACTTGGCCTGCAATCCAGAAGTAGATTTTTTTCTGTCTCCTCTCAATTTTAGTGTTTTTCTGTCTCTATGATACCTGAATATTTGATAAATTGGCTGACTTTTCCCATGTCTGGGTTCCTTAAAGGCATCTGGTAATAACTTGATTTCTTTCTTTGTCCATGTTTCAAAGATATAACTAACTTGCTAACACTCTCTAAGTCTTCCTGCTTGCCCTTCCCTTCTCACCTATTTTTTTGTGAAGGAACAAGTCTGTCCACAAAGTCTGAAAATTCTTTTAGTCTTTACTATATGCAGAGGCAAATCAGCTATTTTCCCCCCATATATATAATTTAATTATAGCTTACCCAACAAATTAGCGTCCAACTGAGTCATATTGTTCATGCCATTTTATGCTTCCTAATGGCTCTTAAATCCCTTATGGTAGAAATTAAAGCACTTAGCTATGTGGCTTGAATTGTGATAGAGTTTTCAGTGTGATCATTGATTATACCCTGCATTCCCTCATCCAAGTTTATAAGCAACTGAGAAGTAGATGTAGAAATATGGCAGATGGAGATCAAAAGGTTACCTTTATTAACTATAAAGGTGGACTGGAAAGTGACTGTACTATGGACTCATTTGGGCTCATCAATACTGTCCACCAAAATTAAGTACATTTACCCCAAACTACCCAGTTGTAGACTCCCTGTAGGAACAAACAACCCACACATGAAGGAGGAGGACGAGAAAGGATGCATTCCTGGATCAAGATATCAGGAAAAAAAGAGAAGGGTCTGCTCATCTTATCATGTTCTGTTCTTTCACCCTCATTCACTAATCAGATATGTTGCTTTTCCTCCGATCCGATGGCAAGTCATGAGGGAGGATGTAGATTGATTTTTTTTCCTCTTATACTTTTCTTTTGTGAGTGAATAGGCCCCTCTATGTAAACATGATAAGTAAGAGGTAAGAATCTCCACTACTCTTTTCATCATTCTCCCTTTATCTTCATCTTCTTTCCCTGAGAGTTCAATAGAACTATCAAGCCTCGTTAATGGAAAATGCTAGGACCTCTCTGCTCTCTCTCCACCTGCACTCCTCATACATGCCATTGAATGAACCAGGACTGTTCACTTTCATACAACAATCCAATGAGCATCTTTGCTGCCTGATATTATACTGAGCCCCAGAGATTCCAAAATGAACAAGACACAGACTGTTATCAAGGAATTCAAAGAAAATCTACCCAATATGTTGGATTTATGTACCTGTATTATTGACAATTATCCTACTGGGATAGTATTATACTTAGATTTTTAGACTGTATTTTGCAATGTCATTTCTATAACTTTATAGATTATTCTCTGTGGGCAGAATTTCTTCTATAATTGTGTTTATTCTTCCTAAGTAGCTCTTGGTCCATGCATTATTTGTGTCTCTCTGGAGATTAGTACAATGACTTTCTCTATGAGACTTTTTCTGTGAGAGAAATGGTTTTATTATTTAACTACACATCAAATTCATGCCTCTTCTTCTTATTTTCCAAGTATTCCATAGCTTGAGCCTATTTTTATTTATTTGCTTAATTGTCAATGGTGATGGCATCTGCTCAGCAATTGTCTTTTGTGTCTGAATTATTGATTTGTTATACTGGTCTCATTTCACCCTAGTCCCATCATCTTGCTGTATGTTTTTTGCATGTTGTATATAAGCTCCCATGTCGGGTTTGGTCTGTAATCACAAACAGCTCCTGAGAAACCTTTCTTTGGTCCTCCATGACCCCACATTGCCTTCTAGACTTGATCCTTTACTCTGCTGCTTTTTATTTTACCTTCTTTCCTTAACTCACTTCATTAAGGCTTCTGTCCTAACTACTCTAATGAGACAGCCCTTAACAAGATTGTCAGCCTGATCCAGTATGCCTAATTTGTGTTCTGAGCTTGCTCAACCTGTCAGCAGCATTTACCAGTTGACCCACTTGAAGAACTTTCTGCTCTTGGTTTTCATGACTACCTTTATTAATTTACTGTCTCACTGGCTGTACCTTCTCAATCTCTGTTGTTGGCTCCTCTTCCTCTGATTGGAATCTAAATGTTTGAGTGACCCGGGGCTCTGCCCTGAGGACCACCATACTTCTTTGCACAAGTTATGTCCTGCACACTTCTAGATGATGATACCAATGGCATCTGCTTAGCAATTGGGTCATAGGGCAAGCCTGATATTCTAGATTGTGAAGTCTAAAATGAGACAGCTTGGATTCTTCCATTTAGTCTCTATAGGGCCTTGAGAAAATTACATTACCTCTCTTTAACTCAGTTTTCCTCAGCTATTGAGATATTAATGGTATCTACTTTATAGGCTATTTTTGAAGATTAAGTGTAAATGTATGGAATCCTTAAAAGTACTTGTGTTCAGTAAATGTTCCATAAGTGTTAGCTATTACCATTATTATCATGTAAAGCTGTAGTTGGATTTTTTGTGATAGTGGTGTAGTAGATGGCCCATCTTCAGTCACTGCATGATGTTTTGAGAAGGAAATATGGTCCTCTCAATGTCATTCCATTTTCTCATTAATACATGAAAGAATAATCTATCAAAAAGAAAGTACAAAAATATGGTACCTAAATCTTGGATAGAGTCTGAAATTGGATGCTAATTGCTAAAAGCTCAGATAAAATATTTATGTTATAATTAGTCCCTTTATCTTTTATTCCTGGTATCCTGTTTAAAATAAAATGTAAGAAAAGCATCAGCTGTGTGGTCACTTTCTTCATTTAATTTTTATTTTGTAGTATATTGTACTTGCAGTCATATCAGAGGAACATACAGTTATTTTAAGTTAATCAAAATGTTTGGTCTATTAAATTACCTTACAAAAGTGAAGTAAAATATGTAAATGAGATACCCCTTCACAAAGATATGCAATTTTATAAAAATAATAAGAGTGTGTGGATGGCACATCCTTCATTATCTGTTCAAAGAAAATAGCTCTGGGTAGTTTATCTAGCATCCTCTGTTTTCTTTGAATACCTTGTTGTCTTCATCTTATTTCAAATTTTTCTTATTACCCCATTCATTCCTTATGCTATTACCATATTCTGTCAAATAAATGTGTATGTCTATTATTGATGAAGAGAGAACTACAGAAATTTAAAGAAATAACATGAATAACAATATTTATTATACTTTAATATTCACTTCTTCATAATTGAGACATTTTGTTGGGTTTGCTATGAAATGTATTTCTTACAGATTAAAATATTTGTGGTATAATAATATATAATTTTAAAGTATATTTTGGAAATAAATTTTTTATAATTCAGAACCTTTTGATTATTATATTTAGTCAAGTTTTCTTTTTAAAAATTACTGGTATTCTTCCACATTAAGTAAATTTCAGTCATTGTCCTGAGAAAATTCACCCAAATAACAGGAACCCTTGGCCAGCAGTTCTCACTGAATGATTTATTGGCACTATGATCCAGACATTAAGTTGAATGATAAATATGCAGGGACAATATCTGGATGGGAGATATATCCCTCTGTTCAATATAATGACTTTGCTGCCATACCCAAATGATTGTTACCATTATTATTTTATGACACTATGGATAGATAAATAGATATAGATGTAGATGAAGATGTAAATATAAATATATCATACTCTGAAATTCTCTGAAGCCTGTTTGATTAAATATTCTGTATATATGTTAAGGGTATGAATATAGTACTGAAGTAATAAGCTCAGTGATTCTACTTACCAATCATGACTGCTCAGGTAGCTCCTGCTTTATACATGGCTGAGCATTTCTTGATCTTAATCTACACCTTCCTCTCACCCTTGTCCAGCCACCACCTAGCCTGAACTACCAGAAAAACTTCATTAACTTCTCCTCTAATCTCTTTTTGCTCAATTTACCTTAAATGAGCACATCACTTCCATACTTCAAACATTTAGTGGCATCCTGTTATTCTTAGAAGTTCCAGATCCTCAGTCCCCCACACGGTCTTGCCAACTTTGCCCATTTCATCTATTGATAGGTTCTTCCCACTATCTCTGCTCCACTCACATAAGTTCTTCCTCAAATGGGCTGAGTTGGTTTCTATCATGGAAAATTCTCCATACTTCTCTGAAGCTTAGGAGGCATTTTCTTTCTCTCTACATCCGGGTAACCCATATCACCTTTCATTTTGGTATATTGGTCTTCTCCTCAGGACCTTAGCAGTCAGATTCCCAGAACCTATGCTTTCATAGCCTCCTTTACTTCTCCATAATAGCAGTTATCACAGTAATATTTTTAAAAATAATGGTATAATTGGTAGTTTATTGGCAGTTCTCTCCTGTCAATCATAAGCATGAGGATGAGAACCATAATTGTGATTTCAAGGAAACTTTCCAATTATTTGCTGAATGACTAAAGAAATTAAAATATAAATAAGAAAAAATGTTATATTTTTAAAGTATGTTTAGATGTTGGCTGTGGAAACCCAATTATCTGCCTCATATTCATGAATTTAGCCAAAGCTAGAAAGCTTAATCGAGGCAAAATTAAGCTACAGGTCTTAGTGGTTTATGAAAATCTTCAGGGAATGGGAGACAATTGAATTTTTTTTTTTAAACAAGCCTGCGATAACCATTATATATTGTAAGAGAATAAAGAGAGGTTAGTAAATATTTGCATACCTGTTAAAACACAATTGAAATTAAATATGTATTTACTCTGACTATTAATTTCATGGATTCAAGTGTTTTTTTAAGGGTTTGCTCTACAGGGACACAATTTTTCTCCAATATTGGAAAAATTGTTACAGTAGTTTCAAGGACTGTTGACTTGTAACTTTGAAATTGTAATGTGTACTATGGGAAACTACATATATTTAAAGACTTACTTTTTTTTTTTTTTAGAAATATTCAGGTATTTTCTTGAAGTTATAAGCTATGCTTGTCATGATGTTAATTTTATCCAACATTCAGATGATAGTTAATTTACACTGACCTAAATGACAGCTCTTATTAATCCAGTCCATATAAAATTACTATATAGATTGACTCAAAATTAGGAACCTAGCAAAAGGCCTGTTTCTTACTTGGTAATATGACTTTTCCAATAATATACAGAGACTCTAACAGATCAGCTTTAAGACACAATACAGAATGCCAGTTTATCATGATGTTGTCTGACCTGATTCTGTCCATTTCCCTTAGCTGCTCCTATCAATATATTTGAGTTAACAGACAAAGGGGATATGTGTAGTTTGAAAAATATATTCATGTGGTTCCTACTTGCCTCATCCCCACACTCTGCTTCCTAGATGATAAGCATATCTTTGTTTTGTACCAATGGATCTTAGAATTGGAATTATGACATTCATAGTAACAGATTTCCCCACAGTGGATTCAGTGCTTCTGAAACTAAACTTATCTTAATTCTGATCCAACCATTCCCATAAAAGCTTCAATAATTAAGCAAAAACAGATGCAAATCTCAACTAGATACAGTATTTGCTTTTAAAAATAGTATGTAATTTGAATGCGATGGAAATTTCATCTCTCATTAAACACTTAAAATTTTTAAATTCTATTTCTCCGTATGGATTATGGCCTCCTGTGGAACATTTTCATATCCCATCCCCAAGACAAATAGACACATTATATGTAGACATTGATTTAGCTATAGTGAAGAATGGTTATCAGTAGGAACAACAATTGCCAATTTATCAATACAATGAAAACCAGCAATTCAGAAGGTCAGATTTATTTTTACATGTGGAAAAAGAGAAAAGAGATCTTGTGAGGGTGTGGGTCAGTCAGTTATTTTGCATAATAAGGTTTGCTAAGTAATCATTAAATATAACTTGGGCTTGTTGCAGCCAAGCTTCTTTTCAGAATTCTATTGTAGTAATTATAATCAACTATTTCTGAAAGGTGGTTTCTGCTTAGAGAAAGGTAGCCATCACTTTTGTGAACCCAAGGATCACTTTTACCTTTATATACTAGAGACTGACTTTAGAAATTAGCTCAACTGTGGACCAGGTAAAGTCATGGTTCTCTGACCTCTTTTCCATGACCCACATACACTGAACTCCTTGGTTTGGAATTTGATCTTCTTACATGTACATGGAGAATAAATATAATAGGTGTTTGTGCTTCGCTTCTATATGCCAGTCCTGGCTTTAAGGTAATTTTCACTAGTACCTAACAAAACCTTGTTGTAACTTTCCTCTGGTAACCTACTAGTTAAGAATATATGGTTAACCATATTGTCCGTAATACTCCAAGACTAAAACATGAAGAACTTTCTCTTTTATCAAAATAAACCAGAACTTGAAAATCCTGTACCGAAAGATTGGAATACTGTTTTAATATTGTTTAAATTTAATTCAAATATTTCTTTACAAGTTACATGTCTATAGGTACATGTCTTTAGTACATTTATTATATAGAGCATGTAATATTTGTATTTTATAGTAAATATTGATTTACTATAGTAAATATTGATTAGTAATTTCTACTTGGCTATCTCTTATTTCATAAGTCTGAATTTTTTAAAGATTTAAGGATGGTAGGAATTGTCTTTGGCAGTTTTTTTATATTCATTTCTTTATATATTTACCATTTAATAAAAACATACTGAGTACTATTATATACCTGGTAAATACACTAAGCATTATGAACACAAAGCTAAATAACTCCCTATAAATACCTGTGCATGGTTAGTGTTATGTAACCTACCTGATGTTCAATCTATATGTATTTAAATTGAAATGCATTTTAATCTTGGTTTTCCTAGGTATACCTGTAAAGCGTGAATTTGAATATGAAATTGTATTTGAATCTGAAGTTATGAGGTCTAACTTGCAATCCAGTATAGCTTTATATTTGATGAAGAAATCTTATAATATCCGGGCTGAAATGATAACATTGGCTTTCAATCTGATATTTTCACCAAAGAAACCATTGAGGTAAACCCCCTTTTACCCCTTTTTTCTTTAAAGAATATAATTTATCTTTTAAACTAAATCGTATTACTCTTTTAAACTAAATAATATTGATTTTTCTTTCCATCTTTCTATGTTTGGTTTGTATTACTTCTTTGATGCTATTGAGGTAAATATTTAGGGCTAGATTATTTCTAGCTATCAAGCTATGAAAACTGTTATGATGAGAAAAAAAGAATCCAAATGGCTAGAAATCTAAGATATCTTCCCGAATTGTGATCTCTCTAAAGTCATTAGGGTATAATATTAACAAAAGAGAGCAGTCTGCTTTGTAAAATTAAAAAAAAAAAATACTGCCTTGGCACTACACATTGCAACATAATATTTCTTGATACTTCTCAAAACTAGTTCAAATTATGAAAATGCCTAAACTATGTTCTACTTTGCAATCGCTGTCATTACCCCTTTACCACATAAAACCATAACATTGCACATCCGTTAGTAAAGTTTAAGAGGATTGTACTGGAATGTTAGTATAGCGAGCTTTGAATGTCTGTACTCTGGAAAGCCTCATTCAGTGTCTTTACTTTTACTTTTTAGGCAACTGATATGTCGTACCTGCAAATCCTATATGATAGATTGCATCTGAAATAGGGTTTTATTTATAATATCTTAATGCAGAGATACTGATCAGAACCACAATATATACAAAATACAAAATACAGCTTGGCAATGAAAAAACAATTTCAAGTATTACTTGTGCTTTTAAAAATTTTCTGTAGTTTAGCTGTGTATCTGATATAGCCAGGTATTTAAAGTAGCTTTGAATATAAAGTCCAAAAACTAAAAGATAAGGTCATCTTCAGGAAGTAGTAGTAAAATCAAGCTGCAAGAAGAAAGTACACTTCCCTTTCATTTTCATAGTTTTCTGTATTTATTTGTTAGTATTTTTATGCATTTAGGTTTGTATTGTTTTAATTCAGTGGTATGGAAATTACAAGCAACAACTAGAAGGAGAAAATGTTGTCATTAATGAATATAAGCAGAACCAATATAAATTTATACTCATTTAACAGTTTGTGGATTTAGAGCTTCTTGGTGAATATTTGAGAAATTGATTTAGGACAACTTGTATGTGTGATTTACAAATTTTTATGAATGTTGCATGATGTTCTGATGTAATTTAATTGCTACCACATGGGGTAATGTGAAATCCACCATCACCCCAGCAACATAAAGGGGGTCCTCAGTGCTTCCTGCCAATGCAGTAAAGAATTATAGATCAGTGAGATTTAGAAAAAAGTAAGATTTATTGAAAGTACATTTTAGAAAGAGAAAGGTCACACCAAGGAATGCTGCAGCCCCATGGAATTCGGGAGGTAAAAAGATAGAGTATGCTCCAGATGAGGGGCAGATTACAGGGAGGGCTGTAACAGCACAGAAGTGGGAAGGTCTGTTTATATTTGGGCTGTGATGGGAGGTTACAAGGGTGTTCCTAGATGATTGGCACATGAGGTCATTTTGATTGACATTTGGCTATTATGTAACTCTGCCTACTGTGCATGGGGTTACCCAGAATTCTATCTGTTATAATTAGATTTATGAACTTCCAGGCATAGGCATGATATTATAATGATGGTGTAATGAGGCTGAGGTGAAACGAGGGTTAGAGTAGTCCTTATTGCGCAAGTGTCTGTGCTGGATTAAACCTAGCTATAGGTTTATGGTCCTTCATTCTTTCATTCCTCAGGATTCAGGGGTGATATATAACTATAAAATGGGTGTTCCAGGGAGGGCCTAAGGAAGGTCTCTGGGGTGGGCCTTTGTTCCTTTGTTCCCCTGTCGCTCATATCTATCTAACATAATGATTCTATTTTATGCATATATTTGTAAATTCATTCACTTTTGTCATTTCTTCTTCCATATATATTTTGGATGGTTCACTGCAAGACACACAGTTAAAAGAGAAAAACCAAACTAAAACCAATAGCTCTAAACTATGACAAAGAAGAATAAAAAGTAATTACACTCAAATCATGCTTTACCTAGATAATTAAAATAAGTATTAAATTAAATTCTACTCTTCCTAATTGGCAAGGAGAAAAAACAAAATTTTCATGTTTTGATAAAAGAAAAATATAACATTATTTCATGACAATAAATACAAGGTAATTTTTAGCATCCATCCTTTCACAGAATAGTGCTGCACATAATAATGTTCAAGGCTCTAAGTGGTAGTTTTACAAAGAAAAAAAAAGTTTTCCTAAAAGATTTGACTTTTTCTTATAATAAAAATCAAGGGTCTAATGCTTAAGAGAAGAATGGTTAAGATTGTC